>CM057138.1:338420-373316 GCA_029964075.1 Patiria pectinifera | reverse complement strand
TTAATAAGTACAATGTAGATAAAAACTAATAATAAAAAGAATTAAATTCATTAACATATTTGAAGGGAACGTAGGTAAAAAACAGTTTTAAAAAATGGCCGTTGAAGGTTTAGCCTATATCGCTGAAAATCTTAAATTTTTATTATTCTCTAGTTGATATATATTAAGAAGGGTTAATAACATAATTATAAATGATTACAATATTAAAATCTATTTTAATATTTGCTTAATAATGTTTTTTGAGTGGGCGTTTTTACCCCGGGCAAAATCAGGGGTCTCGGGGTAAAAATAATGTGCACCTGTTCGAAAAACGGTACATCATTCTGTAATCTAGTGTTAATAATCGTCAAATTTGAACAGCGCCCCCTATTGAAATATGGTACCAGGCCCCCCCCCCCCCTCAGTTTTTGATTTTACGGAGGCAAAGTGTCCGGAGAAAAAAACCTGTGAACATTTTCAGATTTTTTGCTGATGAACTCCCCCCCCCCCTGCGAAAACTCCTGGATCCGCCCCTGACAGTGTATTGCGTGAAGTGGGGAGGTACATGTAGGCGGTATCACTAACTGACGTTACGAAGTGGCAAGGAATCTGGCACTTGTTTAGTGGCGAATGCGATGGGTCTATGATATGTGAGCAGATTCGCTGATTAATTAGGCAAGACCCCGCCTCTTGACCTCCTAGATTTTGACCAATCAGCGGGCGCTTTCTATATCGGGTCTTCTGTCATTCACCGTTGCGCGTCATAGACAATGGATTAAAAAGCCCTGCGTCACGCACTCTGTTACCATGTTACGCGATAACGCGCCCGGCTGTTGTTGCATTACAAAACACTGCATTCGAATTGACCAATCAAACGTTTAGTCCTGATTTGGGATTGAAATGACGTCACGATTTAGTTTTAAAGTCGACTCCGATTGGCTGAGGCGCGAGATCGCATAAATCTGCATGCCTTGATATATCAGACGTCAGACAGGAGTCTGGGCTCCGTGGATAACCGGTGATACTCAGACTAGCATTTATTATTAGGGAGTGCTCGAGAAATCATGAGCTCATGGCATTTTTTCAAGAAAAAAACCCCACCTCTATGGTGATTTGAGTGTACTTTTAATAAGTAAAAATGACTAGAAATGGCTCTAAGACCCAACTGGACCGGTTTCTGCTCTCATGCTATAATAGCAGAGCTTCATCCGTAGTAAGCCATATCCAGTATTTTATATTCGGCTAAATTAGTTGTGTCAAATGTTAGGGTGCATAGATACACATAAGTGCATCTAATAACATTTTGTGTGAACCTTGTTATGAGTCCAATTCCCGGTTATTGATAAACCTTGATTTGACAAGTACACCTTTAAGATTTTTGGCCTTTTATAGGCAGGAATTGGTTCGCTGGGAAACAGATTGCATACATGTAATTTCAGGTGTTCCGGAATTAAATGCCGGTCTTTCAGCAATACTTTTGTTAGCTGCTAGGTTTTGATGTGTGGTGTGTAGATTATCTTGAACTTGAGGTGGTTCTTTTCCTCGTGTTTCATTCATGATGTATTGCTCACAGATTTCAAATTGTATGTCTTTTATGACTGGCAATTTCCTCTTTCTTGTGGTTACAGAGTAGAAGTTTCTCCATGAACGCATTTCTTCTTTTCTCTAAAAAAATATGTCTTGTTGTCACAGAAATGTGCGTATCTTAGTACTGTAGTTCTCCTTTGATAAAACCTTCGGTTACCAGCAGTAGGCTAGAAGCACACATACAAAAATGCCTAATAACATGGAACTATGATTTGGCTAAACAAGATTGAAGTAGATTTTTCAATATGGGCAGGTCTTATCATAAGTTTGTTATGAGCGAATTATGTACGCTAATGTTCCACTTCCTTCCACATAAAAATACCTGTTTCAAATGATCAAGTTTGTAGTTATAATTAACCAGTTGTGTTTGAAAAGTTATTTGTTTTTGATGAAGTATCCCTCCATATTAAATTAATTAAAAAAATAATGACTATACTACAGGGAAACCTGTGGTATAGCAATTTTTTTTTATAAATGTGGGCGGGCGTTTTTACCCCGAGGCATAGGTATTTTACATAGTATTTGCTATTTTCCGTCTACATGTACATGGCTAAAAGGACTATGGCACCTTCCATTTTAATACTGACTACTTTGAGTGGCATAATCAAACTAGCCTCCTAGACCTGTTTTATAATGCCACTCGGAGCAGTCAATATGCAAGACTACATTTGTATAAGCATAGCTTGTAAAGTACTCTGATAGTAAAACAGATCTAAGATGGTAGAATCAAGTTAAGGGGTAACGGGTAAAGTGCTTTCTGTCAATGTATTGTTGATCATTTCATGTTTGCATATTAACCATAATAAATGAACTTGGATAAGTGTATTAAGTATAATCTATTGCAAGTACCCTTTAAAATAACTTCCTGTGATATGGTTCGTTTGGCTTAACCAGTTCACATCAGACAACGTGTATACACGCAAGGTTTTGCGGTAATCGGAATGGATGATGGATAAACACGCAACAAGCGAGCCCCAAAATGTCTGTCAGTGGCCCGCTTGCAGCAAGCTACCCATAGATGACAGCCTGAATTTAATAAATAAATAATCTGAGTAGACAATTTGATCAAATTTGAGTGCATTTTACGTTTTGAACTTAAGCCACCTTTGAGAATATGATTGAAAAGTACTAGGTCCTACATGCCCTAGGTGCATGTATATCTAGGCAGATTATAAAGATTACGTGCACAAACAGTAGATTGTCCCTTTTTGACAACTTTTGAGAGCCCTAGTTGGAGAGACGCATTGAGTAAATGTACTGGTACGCGCCCTTTCGTGTAATTATGTCATCACGCCAATGTTTGTGTTGGCCATTCCTCACTAAATATTTGCATAATTTATATAACTGTAGCAAAATGCTTCCGTCTTCAAGTTAAATTTATTATCATTGCACTTCTGGTTACACTGGAAGTAAAGGTCAAATGGTATGCGCCCTGGACATGCTGGAACAAAATATTGCCAGTAGCAATGTCTGAAACAACAAAAAATTAGAATACTACTCTGTTCCGTTATAGCCTAATTAAAAGTAAGCTCTCAAATTTTCATGTTAACCCGCTAGTAATTTGATACCAGGTGATGTCATGATGACGTCACAATTTCTTTCACATCTTCGGACCAGGGTTCAAGTTCCATCTAGGTTTTATCGTCATCACGTGAACTGTTTGGAAAAGATGTGGTTCGTTTTGATTTTGAGGCTTCTGTCTGTAATTTAAATTCACCCAACTTTGACCTTCCAGTAGACCCGGAAGTAAAGGTCGAGCGAGTTCACGTAGGAGAAAACCCGTAAAGAATTATTGTCCAGAAAAAAACCCCCAAAGAATAGTTATTACCATTTCAAAAAGGTGATCGGGTCGTACCCGATCAAAAAGTCCCCAAAAACATTCAGTGTGATGAATCCTGCTTTTGACAGATTTTCCACTTTTTTCTGTCTTAGTTTTATTGTGCTGAGCATAAAAATCGGGCAAGAAAGATCTTTTGCTGTTACTCCCTCAATCGTTTTAAAATACAGTTAGAGCATTTTCTCTTCAAATATGAAAAAGTCTTACTTTGCAGTACTTCTGTTCCATCCCTGTGAAGCACCAGCAAGGTAGTGATCGAGGTACTTGATGCAGTCCTTCTCCTGGGCTGTATAGTGCTTCTCAAGGGAGCTCTGGTCTGAGTCTGTACCATCCCTGTGAAGTATCAGCAAGGTATAGTGATGTACTTGGTGCGGTCCTTCTTCTGGGCCGTACAGTGCTTCTCAAGAGAGCTCTGGTCCGAGTCTGTTCTAGCCGTGAGAAGCAGTCCTTCTCCTGGGCCTTATAGTGCTTCTATAGTGCTTCTCAAGAGAGCTCTCTGATGTGAAGTGAGCTGGTAGATCTACCATCACCTGGTCAAGAAATTGGAATATTGTCAATTTGGGAAAAAATGTTTGATACTGATTGAGAGATTTACTTGTATTCATTATTAGCTATCCTGCAAATTCGAGTGGAACAAGGTTAAACAAAAAATAGGTTAACCAGTTTGCATCGGATAACGTGTATACAAACAAAGATTTTGCGGTATTCGTATCGGATGACAGATGAACAAGCAATGATAGCTGAGTCCTATAAATACAGATGTCAAATTGGTTCAGAGAACTCTTGGAGTTTTTAAGAATAAATTATTGTTTTACTGAAGAAGAAGTGTCTTTGCTCCCTTATTAGTCCCATCCTTGTAGATAGGATAGGATGCCGAGTTATATATCTTTGATTCAAACGAATCCGGGAAATATAAATTGATAGTGACTTGGCATCATTACATCTTGCAAGGTGACAGAAGAAAGTCCTGAATAGCGCCCTCTACCCCACCTCACCCGGCCGCAGCATTACATGACAAAAACAATGAAACAAGCCCATTGGTTTTACTTTAAACATGCCTTAGACCTTACTCCATATTTTTTATACAATTTCCTTAAAACATAAGTAGTGACTATCAAAGATTATTAATATCACTCAATCTGAAAATAAAAAGAAAACAAAAATCCCCCACTTGCATTATTGTCCATTCAGCCATAAAAATCGTTGTGCATCAATTTTGATCTGTTGAGTCAATTTCTTTTTTTCTTTAAAACTTTCTGTAGCTACAACAGTGCCCTTTAGTGCTGCACCACCTCAAATATTTAGCACTAAGCACAAGGGCACCAACGCAAATGATAGGGCACCAAGTCAAATGATGTAACACCATATGAGAACTCAAACAAACAAAGCAGTACCACTTTGCTATTTTTTCCCAAGCTTGGATGGTACAGACAAAGAATATTTTTTTAAATACATCACTAGTTTGAATACAATTTAATACCAAATATGTGACTCTCAACAGTATAGTTATGAAATCACAGTCTGTTTGTTTGATGACGGAATTTTTGTTACAACTTCCACATGGTAGTAGATTAAAAGGCGACTACAAAATACTTCAGTCTTTGTTAAAAAAAAATTAAAAAAATAGGTGACTTGATCAAAGTTAGTTATTGTACAAGTGTGATGAGGCCTAAACCTTTTTTTTCCTGAATCTGTTTCTTCAAGTTGCTAAATGAAAGCTGTAATCACGAACAACAAATCTGTTCGTGAACACACAATTGTGTGTTAATTTGAATTTGTTGTTAGATTTTTCAAATAGACCTACAAACGCTGTGGTATAATAGATGATTATGCTTTTTACCTCTTTACAAAAAATTGCTGATCCAAATGCGTTGCAGATAATGTTGGGATAATATTCTGGTTGTTTACAAGTTTTGTTTGGGTGGCTTGATTTGGTCGATCTTGTAGCTTGGATCATGTCCCTCGAGCCAGTACGTCAGGCTTTCATCCTTTGCCCTGAAATAAAAGAAAGGAAAAAGATAAGAGATTGGTTGAAACAGTTATCTCATGTTTCCTTTGAAATATGATGGACTTGAGAATTTGCAGCAGTGAAAATTGAAGGAAGGGTAGATCATTTGTCATTTGTGATTTTTTTCCCATTTGAAGCAACAAAAGTGCTCAAAATCTAAAGATGGGTGCTTAACAACTACCCCAAATGAAGTTAAAGATATGTGAATGCTGTGTTTTCAGAGGAAACAATATTCTAGGATCTCAATTTCTATTCAAAAGTTGCAGAGACACGTTTGTTCTCATTCAGCTGATTGAAGCTTTGCAATGTTGCACACTAAACCGCTGAATGAGTCATGTCAACACTTGTGCACACCCATTCACAGACTAGTCTGATCACAAACCAACTACTTACGAAAACTTCCAAAAAATATGTCATTTGACACACTATTTAGAAATGGCCTTCTTTTATTGTGTTCTTCACAATGACAGCATGTAATACCAGAGAGAATAATTTCACAGGCAGTCTGACTAGCTGTACTAAGGGTTGTTTTTCTATTTTTATTGTAATTTTCCAACTTGGGTATCGATCCTTTGCGGCTAAACTCTGATGTTCTCATAGAGCTATATTAAAGTACAATACTTGTGATGTACTTGTGACTAGACTTGTGATTAGACTTGTGATATATGCTTGTTACTGGACCTGTGATGTAAAAAGTAAAGGGGACGAACCTGTATTCACAGGAACGGAGTGCCCATCTCTCTTTCATAGCGATTGGGCCAGACTCATATGCTGCTGTGGGGGATCGATCGCCACACCTCCTCCACAGCGAGTCTGTTACCTTTCCAGCATTGAACAATGCTGGTACCCATTTAAACCTGGGTTGAGAGGAGTAATTGAGGTGAAGTGCCTTACTCAAGGGCACAACACGCATGGCCACGGTGGGGTTCGAACCCACAACCTCTCGATCATGAATCCTGTGCTCCACTAGACCACACGTGTCCCCACCTGCGATGTACTTGTGACTAGACTTGTGATGTACTTGTGACTAGACTTGTGATATACTTGTGACTGGACTTGTGATGTACTTGTGACTAGAACTGTGATATACTTGTGACTGGACTTGTGATATACTTGTGACTGGACTTGTGATTTACTTGTGACTGGACTTGTGTGATGTACTTGTGACTGGACTTGTGATGTACTTGCCACCAGACTTGTGATGTACTTGTGACTGGACTTGTGATATACTTGTGACTGGACTTGTGATTTACTTGTGACTAAACTTGTGATGTACTTGGACTTGACTTGTGATGTACTGGCCACCAGAATTGTGATGTACTTGTGACTGGACTTGTGATATACTTGTGACTGGACTTGTGATTTACTTGTGACTAGACTTGTGATGTACTTGTGACTAGACTTGTGATATACTTGTGACTGGACTTGTGATGTACTTGTGACTGGACTTGTGATGTACTTGTGACTGGACTTGTGATGTACTTGCCACCAGACTTGCGATGTACTTGTGAACAGACTAGTGATGTACTTGTGACTGGGCTTATGATGCACTTGTGACTAGACTTGTGATGTTCTTGTGACTGGACTTGTGATGTACCTGTGACTGGACTTGTGATGTACTTGTGACTATAGACTTGTAATGTACTTGTGGCTGGACTTGTGATGTACGTGTGACTAAACTTGTGACGTACTTGTGACTACAACAATACAATACAATACAATACAATACAATACAATAAAACTTTATTATCCCAGTGATGGAAATTCCATGGCCTTTTACACGCTATTTGGTTTAAAACACATAAAAAGCACGAATGTAAAAACTACACAAATACAAAAATACAAACATTAAAACTTATAACTTATATTAACTTATAACATCTGTCCGTAGGCAAGTAAGATATGTCAATTTACTGTGTACCTGTACTGTGAGATTAGAAGGTTTGCATGGTGGAAAGATACTAAGACAAGTTAAGTCCGCGGTAGCACCACGTGAACAAATCTCCCCCGCGAGCATGTGTGGCTCCGAAAAAGAACCGGAGGGACCCAACGCCCCGAACAGCATGCTCCGCCCGTCGTCAGGAAAACGTTCGTTCTCCCGACAACAGGCAGAGCACACCGCTCGAAAACGCTGAGCCCCCGGCCCCCCAGAACCACACACATTCACAAAGAGACCCATCCACACGGCGCCACCGCAAACCCATCCCGTCCCAGTACCTGTATTGTGTTATTCCTATTTGTTTAACAAAAGAAAACGAACTTCGTCAAACGAACTTCGTCAACGGAGGACAAGGGTTGCAATACAGCAGCTCAGCGTTCCAACTGCTCATTGTACCACCTGATAGCTGCTGGAACAAATGAGCTGCCATATCGCGTAGTTCTCATCCTCCGTTGTAGAAGACGGTTACTTCGGGAGTTATGGACAAACTTTGTATGCAGCGGATGGCACCTGTCAGACATAATTAGTTGTAATTTATTGCACATGTTAGACTTGAATAAGTCAATCAGTAGTTCCTGTTGATGGCCAATAATCCTGCTAGCTTGTTTAACTATTTTATCCAACATAATGTGATCCTGGGTCCTCATATTTCCAAACACACAAATAAGACAAAAAGTAAGAATACTCTGTAATACTGATTTGTAAAACATTTGCAGAACTGTACGATCAACATCAAAAGAGTTAAGCTTCCGAAGGAAAAACAGGCGTTGTCGTAATTTACAGAATTTTGCCTTAGCACAGGTGTCAAATTTAAGCTGATTGTCGATTTCAATCCCCAGGTATTTGTAAGCAGATATAGTTTCAATTCGTTCACCTTTGATGAAGAGTGATGGGGTGTGCGTTTCCTTTTTTCTAAAATCGATCACCATTTCTTTGGTTTTTTTGGCATTAACTTCCAAGTAGTTTTCGTCACACCACTGAGTGAACCGTGAAACTTCCTCCATGTAACCATTTACTGATTCACGACTTCCATCTAAGTATCCAACTAAAGCAGTATCATCAGCATACTTAATCAGCTCATGCGATGGGTGGTGTGATTTACACTCATTTGTGTACAAGGTGTACAACATGGGTGAGAGAACACACCCCTGTGGAGCACCAGTATTAGTGTACTGGAGAGATGAAGTAGTGGAGTTCAGTTTAACCTGTTGTCCTCTGTTTGACAAAAAATCATAAATCCATAAGATAAGTCTAGGGTTGACATTGAGACTAGTTAATTTCTGGGCCAGAAGATGCGGTTGAATGGTATTAAAGGCACTCGAAAAATCTACAAAAAGTATTCGTACATAGGCTCCTGCTTTCTCCAAGTGCTCATAAAAGCACTGCATCCTCTACACCTCTATGAGATCGGTATGCAAACTGGTGGTCATCCATGGACTCATTAACCTGTGGCAATAATCTCTTCATTATTATTTTTTCAAGACATTTCATAGGTGCCGAGGTAAGGGCCACGGGACGCAGATCATTCATTTCTTTTGGGTGAGATTTTTTTGGAACGGGCACAATAACAGACCTCTTCCACAAAGTCGGAACTGACACATGACTTAACGATTTTTGAAACAATGTTTGATATGGGATTGCTAACTGGTCAGCACATACCTTCAGCACCTTACATGTGACTAAATCAGGCCCATTTGCTTTAGGTGAGTTCAGTTTCGCAAAAAGAGATTTTACTTCATCAACTCCAATATGGATATTTTCATTGGAGGAGCTTCGCACTTGATCAATAACTTCATCCTTTTGAACACTGAAATCATGTTTATCAAACCTACTGTAAAAACAATTCAGATTATGGGCATAATCAACTTCATCATCTACAGTGATTCTGTTTTTCTTTGGTTTATACCCTGTAATGGTTTGCAAACCCTGCCAAGTCTTCCTGGTGTCATTTGTTTGAAAATAACCTTCAATTTTGTTCTTATAAGCCAGTTTACAGTTTTTGATTTCTTGTTTCAGTCTTTTCTGAACCTCTTTCCGTTCCTCTCTGGTTCCAGAATGAAACACGATCTTTTTTTCATTTAACAATCCTTTAAGCTCCTTCGTGACCCATGGTTTATTGTTTGAGAAAATTTTCACTGTCTTTTTGGGAATCAGCAAGTCTTCACAGAAACGTACGTATTCAGATATGACATCGACAGCTTCATCTAGATCCTCTGAAACATCAATGAACACGTTCCAGTCTGTACAGGTAAAACACCCTCGCAGCGTCTCCACAGCTTGACTTGTCCAGGACCTAACTTGGACTTTCTTCACAGGTTCCCTCTGTCCTCGGGGTCGATACACAGGAATTAGCTGGATCATGTTGTGGTCAGAGTTGCCCAGACCGGGTAATGATCTTGCTCGGTATGCCCCGGGAATGTTGCTGTAGCATAGGTCCAAACAGGCGTCATTACGGGTGGGACAGTTTACATGCTGGTGGTATGTGGGCATACATTCCGCTAAACTGCATGAATTGAAGTCGCCAATAATAATTTTGGCAGCATCAGGTGAGACCGTCTCAGCTTCAGAAACAAGGTCTTGAATTGTATTGGCTGCTATCTTGGCGTCTGCCGAGGGGGCAATGTACACCACGAACAGCATAACTTGATTTATTTCCCGTGGCAGATAAAATGGCCGGAGATAAATACTAAGGAGTTCAATATCCTTCGTACAACTACTTTGCTTGACAGTGATGTGTGCTGACGAGCAGTATTTTTCGTTAATAAATGCACAAACCCCTCCACCTTTAGTTTTTCCTGAATCCTTGTTTCAGTCCATCCTCAACAGCGTGTATCCATCCAAGTCAACCAAGGTGTCTGGGTCATTCTCAGTTAGCCACGTTTCAGTCAAACATATCAAACTGGAATCACGGTATTCTGAGAGGAACTGTTGGCAGGCTCTGAGTTCATCAGTTTTGTTTCGTATGCTCTGAACATTGCCGTGGATAATTGTTGGAAGTGGAGTTCTAAATCTCGATTTTTTAAGTCTGTTCCTCACACCACCTTTACTCCCACGTTTATGCACTTTGGGTGTGTCCATGCATACCTCGGGCATTACGTAATCAGGCCGTGTCGAAAAACCACGGCGACTCAACAGGAATTCACTACTGTATGATATCAATGGCGGAGGCTCACCTTCACTGTTGGTATAGGCTGCACCCAGAATTCATCTAGCACTCCATGATAAAGTTAAGAATGCAACAAGAAACACCAACACAGGGAAACAGGGTACATGACACATCATCTTACTTGAGAAAAGTCACAAACTTCACTAAAACAAGGCATAAAAACTGGATTTAAAAACGGACAAATACGGAGACAAGAAAAAGGCCGTGTCGCCACATGAGCAGTGCCACCTACTACATCACTAGACTTGTGATGTTCTTGTGACTGGACTTGTGACGTACCTGTGACTGGACTTGTGATGTACCTATGACTAGAGTTGTAATGTACTTGTGGCTGGACTTGTGATGTACTTGTGACTAAACTTGTGACGTACTTGTGACTACACTTGTGATGTACTTGTGACTGGGCTTATGATGCATGTGTGACTAGACTTGTGATGTACTTGTGACTGGACTTATGATGCATGTGTGACTAGACTTGTGATGTACTTGTGACTGGACGTATGACGTACTTGTGACTGGACTTCTGATGTTCTTGTGACTAGACTTGTGATATACTTGTGACTGGACTTGTGATATACTTGTGACTGGACTTGTGATATACTTGTGACTGGACTTGTGATTTACTTGTGACTGGACTTGTAATGTATTTGTGACTGGACTTATGATGTACTTGTGACTGGACTTGTGATGCACTTGTGCCTGGACTTGTTATGTACTTGTGATGTACTTGTGACTGGACTTGTGATGTACGTGTGACTAGACTTATAATGTTCTTGTGACGGGACTTGTGATGTACTTGTGACTGGACTTGTAACTGGACATGTGACTGGACTTGTACTGTACTTGTGACTGAAATTGTAATGTGCTTGTGACTAGACTCATGATGTACTTGTGACTAGACTTGTGAAGTACTTTTGACTGGACTTGTGATGTTCTTGTGACTAGACTTGTAATGTACTTGTGACTGGGCTGATGATGCACTTGTGACTAGACTTGTGATGTACTTGTGACTGAACTTGTGACTGGACTTGTGACTGGACTTGTCATGTACTTGTTACTGGAACTGTAATGTACTTGTGACTTGACTTGTGATGTACTTGTGACTGGACTTGTGATGTACTTGTGACTGGATTTGTGATGTACATGTACTTGTGACTAGACTTGTGATGTACTTGTGACTGGACTTGTGATGTACTTGTGACTGGACTTGTGATGTATTTGTGATTTATCAATCTTAAGTATCTCGACCACAAGCAAAGACAATGATCTTACCTGAGTGAATACCGATGCGGAGTTTGAGTTTCTCATCTTGTCAGTTTGTGTGGCACGATCAACTATCAACGCCCTCCAGAAGATGCCATGCAGCGGAGGCGATCATACCAGCATGACGGCTGCCATTACGAATCAGTAGGCAGGAGACCAACATGTAGGCATTGTCGATGCTTTCAACCTTGGCAAGATGTTATTATTTAACACTGGTTAATTTTGCATTCAGACATTACAATAGAACATACATATTTGCGTGGTTTTTCCCTGAACTAGTAACTATGGTAGCATCAACTTAACCTCTGAGTGATTGTCATGACTATGCCTACGAACAGCCCAGTAATGTTGCCAATGATAATGCAAGTGACTTTTTGTAATTATATCACCGCACCTACAGATTCTGTGTTTTTCAGTGGCCGAGAGTGTGCACCACATAGTATTTGCTACTTTCCGTCTACATGTACATGGCTAAAAGGACTATGGCACCTTCCATTTTAATACTGACTACTTTGAGTGGCATAATCAAACTAGCCTCCTAGACCTGTTTTATAATGCCACTCAAAGCAGTCAATATGCAAGACTACATTTGTATAAACATAGCTTGTAAAGTACTCTGATAGTAAAACAGATCTAAGATGGTAGAATCAAGTTAAGGGGTAACGGGTAAAGTGCTTTCTGTCAATGTATTGTTGATCATTTCATTTTTGAAAAATAGTCAAAATAGTCCGGTGCGAACTGGTTAAAACAATCTGCTGGGTCATATGAAATATTTACCTTTAAGACGTCATAGTTGGAAATGATGGAGTTGAACAGCGTGTACAAGGCATTCAACAAGTTAACAACCTGGAAAGTTAAGCGCAAGATGTAAAGGGTAACTCTGGTGACACTATTGGTTTGCAATTATTTTTGGTGCTACTGTAATTGCCGATTTTGCCGCTGTTGGATCCGGTTGATATAAATAAATAAATAAATAATCTGAGTAGACAATTTGATCAAATTTGAGTGCATTTTACGTTTTGAACTTAAGCCACCTTTGAGAATATGATTGAAAAGTACTAGGCCCTACATGCCCTAGGTGCATGTATATCTAGGCTGATTATAAAGATTACGTGCACAAACAGTAGATTGTCCCATTTTGACAACTTTTGAGAGCCCTAGTTGGAGAGACGCATTGCGTGAATGTACTGCTACGCGCCCTTTCGTGTAATTATGTCATCATGCCAATGTTTGTGTGGGACATTCCTCACTAAATATTTGCATAATTTATATAACTGTAGCAAAATGCTTCCGTCTTCAAGTTAAATTTATTATCATTGCACTTCCGGTTACACTGGAAGGTAAAGGTCAAATGGTATGCGCCCTGGACATGCTGGAACAAAATATTGCCAGTAGCAATGTCTGAAACAACAAAAAATGAGAATATTACTCTGTTCCGTTATAAAGTTATAGCCTAATTAAAAGTCAGCTCTCAAATTTTTATGTTAACCCGCTAGTAATTTGATACCAGGTGATGTCATGATGACATCACAATTTCTTTCACATCTTTGGACCAGGGTTCAAATTCCATCTAGGTTTTATCGTCATCACGTGAACTGTTTGGAAAAGATGTGGTTCGTTTTGATTTTGAGGCTTCTGTCTGTAATTTAAATTCACCCAACTTTGACCTTCCAGTAGACCCGGAAGTAAAGGTCGAGCGAGTTCACGTAGGTTTAGGAGAAAACCCGTAAAGAATTATTGTCCAGAAAAAAACCCCAAAGAATAATTATTACCATTTCAAAAAGGTGATCGAGTCGTACCCGATCAAAAAGTGCCCAAAAACATTCAGTGTGATGAATCCTGCTTTTGACAGATTTTCCACTTTTTTCTGTCTTAGTTTTATTGTGCTGAGCATAAAAATCGGGCAAGAAAGATCTTTTGCTGTTACTCCCTCAACCGTTTTAAAGTACAGTTAGAGCATTTTCTCTTCAAATATGAAAAAGCCTTACTTTGCAGTACTTCTAGTCTGTTCCGTCCCTGTGAAGCACCAGCAAGGTAGTGATCGATGTACTTGATGCAGTCCTTCTCCTGGGCTGTATAGTGCTTCTCAAGGGAGCTCTGGTCTGAGTCTGCACCATCCCTGTGAAGCATCAGCAAGGTAGTGATGTACTTGGTGCGGTCCTTCTCCAGGGCCGTATAGTGCTTCTCAAGAGAGCTCTGGTCTGACTCTGTTCTAGCCGTGAGAAGCAGTCCTTCTCCTGGGCCTTATAGTGCTTCTATAGTGCTTCTAAAGAGAGCTCTCTGATGTGAAGTGAACTGGTAGATCTGCCATCACCTGGTCAAGAAATTTGAATATTGTCAATTTGGGAAAAAATGGTTGATACTGATTGAGAGATTTACTTGTATTCATTATTAGCTATCCTGCAAATTCAAGTGGAACAAGGTAAAAAACAAAAATAGGTTAACCAGTTTGCGTCGGATAACGTGTATACAAACAAAGATTTTGCGGTATTCGTAGCGGATGACAGATGAACAAGCAATGATAGCCGAGTCCTATAAATACAGATGTCAAATTGTTTGAACTCTTGGAGTTTTTAAGAATAAATTATTGTTTCACTGAAGAAGAAGTGTCTTTGCTCCCTTATTAGTCCCATCCTTGTAGATAGGATAGGATGCCTGGTTATATATCTTTGATACAAACAAATCCGGGAAATATAAATTTATAGTGACTTGGCATCATTACATCTTGCAAGGTGACAGAAGAAAGTCCTTAATAGCGCCCTCTACCCAACCTCACCTGGCCGCAGCATTACATGACAAAAACAATGAAACAAGCCCATTGGTTTTACTTTAAACATGCCTTAGACCTTACTCCATATTTTTTATACAATTTCCTTAAAACATAAGTAGTGACTATCAAAGGTTATTAATATCACTCAATCTGAAAATAAAAAGAAAACAAAAATCCCCCACTTGCATTATTGTCCATTCAGCCATAAAAAATCGTTGTGCGTCAATTTTGATCTGTTGAGTCAATTTCTTTTTTACTTTAAAATTTTCTGTAGCTACAACAGTGCCCTTTAGTGCTGCACCACCTCAAATATTTAGCACTAAGGAGCACAAGGGCACCAAGGCAAATGATAGGGCACCAAGTCAAATGATGTAACACCATATGAAAACTCAAACAAACAAAGCAGTACCACTTTGCTATTTTTTCCCAAGCTTGGATGGTACAGACAAAGACTATTTTTTTAAACGCATCACTAGTTTGAATACAATTTAATACCAAATATGTGACTCTCAACAGTATAGTTATGAAATCACAGTCTGTTTGTTTGATGACGGAATTTTGGTTACAACTTCCACATGGTAGTAGATTAAAAGGCGCTGTGGTATAATAGCTGATTATGCTTTTTACCTCTTTACAGAAAATTGCTGATCCAAATGCGTTGCAGATAATGTTGGGATAATATTCTGGTTGTTTAAAGTTTTGTTTGGGTGGCTTGATTTGGTCGATCTTGTAGCTTGGATCATGTCCCTCGAGCCAGTACGTCAGGCTTTCACCTTTGCCCTGAAATAAAAGAAAGGAAAAAGATAAGAGATTGATTGAAACAGTTATCTCATGTTTCCTTTGAAATATGATGGACTTGAGAATTTGCAGCAGTGAAAATTGAAGGAAGGGTAGATCATTTGTCATTTGTGATTTTTTTCCCATTTGAAGCAACAAAAGTGCTCAAAATCTAAAGATGGGTGCTTAACAACTACCCCAAATGAAGTTAAAGATATGTGAATGCTGTGTTTTCAGAGGAAACAATATTCTAGGATCTCAATTTCTATTCAAAAGTTGCCGAGACACGTTTGTTCTCATTCAGCTGATTGAAGCTTTGCAATGTTGCACACTAAACCGCTGAATGAGTCATGTCAATGCTTGTGCACACCCATTCACAGATTAGTCCGATCACAAACCAACTACTAACGAAAACTTCCAAAAAATGTGTCATTTGACACACTATTTAGAAATGGCCTTCTTTTATTGCGTTCTTCACAATGACACCATGTAATGCCAGAGAGAATAATTTCACAGGCAGTCTGACTAGTTGTACTAAGGGTTGTTTTTCTATTTTTATTGTAATTTTCCTACTTGGGTCTCGATCCTTTGCGGCTGGACTCTGATGTTCTCATAGAGCTATATTAAAGTACTAGAGATGTACTTGTGATGTACTTGTGACTAGACTTGTGATATATGGTTGCGACTGGACCTGAGATGTACTTGTGACTAGACTTGTGATGTACTTGTGACTAGACTTGTGAAATACTTGTGACTGGACTTGTGATGTACTTGTTACTGGACTTGTGATATACTTGTGACTGTACTTGTGATATACTTGTGACTGTACTTGTGATTTACTTGTGACTGGATGTCACCACCTAACTTAATTTGGGCTTGATATGTACTTTATAATTTCAACTTGAATTCACTGTGGTGACCCCGGGATTCATTCAAATCAAAACATCCAAATGAAATGACCACTTTTTCTGTTTTGAACGTATTTACAATTTATTTACAACATCCGGAACATTAAACATACATGAGAAATTTACTGAAGTTTGGTTACAAGATTCCTTTTACATTCGAGTTGGTATGGGTTTACTTATTCTTTCAAACAACAATTATTCAATTACTTTTACTGTAAATCATATATAGTTCTGAAGTTTAATTCTGCTGACTTAAAAGTTGGTGAAATACGCGTTAATTACTCGCCAGCTATAGTCTGTCGCCACTCCCTGGTCCTCACTCCTTTATGGTAGCGGTGGGCCTTCGTCACTGCACTATACGCCCAGCTCGATCGAGGCCCTGGTACGGCTCACTGCGGCCCTGGTGCCGCGTAACTCTCTGGCTACAGATTGGTGGGGAACAGGGTGGTCATGGTTATTGAAGTTGGTTCCTTGTTTGGAGCGGCTACAGATGGGTGCTGCTATAGACCGCTTGCAGACGCGTTCGATGATCGACGCGCGAAGGCGCGCGACGCCATGTTGTGGGACAGGCGTATATCTATCCACGCACATTTTGTCCCAGAACATGGCGTCGCTCACCTTAGCGCATCAATTATCGATCGCGTCTGCAAGCGGTCTATACCGGACTTCAGCTCTACAGGACTGGTGTATTTCGGCACTGACTAATACTATAGTAATTTTTGCCGAACTGGCTCAAACTGATGATCGGTAAACTGAAATTTTACCAATGTATCAGCTACCCTGGATCAAGTCATCGGTCTACACCTCATTTAGCACTATCACACACTCTCTCTCTAACTTCTCTGGTCTATACTGAATCTAGATCGTTTTTGCCCATTTTCTATATAAAACATACCAATTGTACATGCGTTTCAGTGTGAATAACCATGGCCTGCATTTTTAAGGTGTTACGTAAGTTGTTCCAGTTTTACAATACCTTGCGCAACGCCTGGTGCGTTGAATGCTCCTGAATGCCGTTGAAGGCTTTTGTATGAAACGCGACTGCGCGCGGGAACGATACTGAGTGCTAATTGGAGGGAAGTTCAATACGTCATTACAACGGAGAAAGTTAACGCGTGAATAGATTGACGCAAAAAAGGAAAATACCAAACAAAAAAACAAAACAAGAACGGGTTTTGACAATTCGCCCCTATTTTCGAGAAAATGTCCTACATTTTCTTTAAGCAAGAGAATTAGCCTTACACTTAGTGGCGACTGAGAAAATCAGCTCCCACATTTTCGGACCCTTTGATAGCTTCAATTCTCATTCGATACGGCTGTAAGGATAGCGCCCAGCGCATGATCCGACCGTTTGCGACTTTAGCTTTATTGATATACACGAGTGGCTGGTGATCAGTTTCAACAACGAACTTTGTACCATACAAGTACGGTTGATACTTATGTTTACCCCACACAAGCGCGAGGCACTCTTTCTCGATCGACGAGTATGCCTTTTCGCGATTCAACAATTTCCTACTTGCGTACGCGATTGGGAAAAGTGTTCCTTCGCGATCTTGCAACAATACGGCGCCTAGCCCCAAGTCGGAAGCGTCAGTACGGAGTACAAATTGTTTATTCAAATCTAGTCTGGCAGTATGAGAATAGGTGACTTTGCGAGGCAAGATTTCAATTTGTCGAACGCGAGTTGTCAACTTTCAGTCCATCTGACTTGGTTTGGTTCGTTGCGTTTGATGGTATCTGTGAGTGGTGCAGCAATGGAGGCGTAATTAGGTATAAACTTACGGTAATATCCCGATAAGCCTAGAAATGAGCGCATTTGCTTTTTTGTAGATGGTCTCGGTGCGCTTTGAATTTTCTCTACTTTGTTCTGCTGAGGTGCTCGTGTACCTTTGCCGATTTCATGGCCTAAGAACTCGATACTGCTCATACCAATGAAACACTTGCTTGGTTTCGCTGTTAAGTTAGCTTTTCTCAATTTCTTGAGCAGTGTGATTATAGCCTGCACATGCGTTTCCCAAGTTTGAGTGTGTATCAATATGTCATCGATATAATTTTCAGTGTGTTTCAGGTCATGTGTGACACGTCTCATGATCCGACTGAATGTTGCTGGTGCGTTTACTAAGCCAAATGGCATCATCTTGAAATGATACAGTCCACAAGGTACAATGAATGCTGTTTTGTGTCTAACTTGCTCCTTCACTGGGACTTGCCAATATCCCTTTGTGAGGTCTACTTTGGAAAATTAGTGATCGTTGGCCAAGTTGGAAAATATTTGCTCTTGGTTAGGGATAGGTTCTGCGTCAAAGATGGTGAGTTTATTTAGTTTTCTGTAATCTATGCAAAACCGATTGCTTCCGTCCGGCTTCTTCACCAACACAATGGGCGATGCGTACGGGGATTCTGATTTTTTAATAACACCGATGCGCAGCATTGACTCTATTTCATCATTCAGGGTAGGTATGAGTGCGTAAGGAATTGGGTATGGTTTACTTCTGACTGGTTCTTCAGACACTGTTTTTATGTCATGTTCACCTAAATTAGTCCTCCCTGGGACATCAGTTAGTACATCACGAAAGCTACCGAGAACGGATTTTACTTCTTGTCTCTGTTCATTGGTTAGGTGCACGCTTACTTCGACATCGTCAACGGTTTCAGTTTGCTCGAGTGAAGGTAAGACAAGTGAGTCTAAGTTGTCAAATTTTGCTTCGTGTATTTGTTCATTCTCGTCGATTGCCTGTTCACATTCGATAACCGCAACGGCAGCGAACTCAAAAACGTTGTTTTCCCTACTCTGATCGCTTGCGACTACGGCTGAAGTTTCTACGCGTGATATGTATTTCTTGAGGAGGTTAGCGTGGAAAACCTTTGTTTTACCGGACAGGTTTATGCGATAATCTGCAGATCCTAGTTTCTCAACGACTGGAAATAGACCTTTCCATTGCAGGAGCAGTTTATTACGGTCCGTTGGGAGGAGAAGCAAAACTAGGTCTCCTGGTTTCAAAGCGCGTGGTTTGGCTTTTTGGTCATAGAAATGTTTGTGTTGATCTTGCGAACGCTTGAGTGATTCTTGTGCGATTTTACACGTATTCTCGAGTCGTTCTCTTAAATCCAAGACGTACCGATACGTGGTTCTGATTTCCTCGTTATTTTCCTCATCGGTCCACAATTCATGCAGGTAGTTAGAGGTCCACGAACGGTACGGCCGTATAACAATTCGAACGGTGCAAAGCCAGTACTATCGTGCGGTGTGTTGCGGTAGGCGAAAAGCAGTGGCCCTATATATCTATCCCAGTCGGTGGGTCTTTCAGAGCAGAGGCGTTTCGATATGAGTTTTGATGTCCCGTTAAAACGTTCAACAAGCCCGTTGCAGGCTGGATGATACGGCGTAGTTGTGAGTTGTTTGATTGACAACAGTCGACTAATTTCATGCATGAGTCCTGATGTGAATTGGGTACCTTGATCCGTCAAAATTTCCCTAGGTATGCCAACACGAGAAAACATATCTACAAGAGCTTCTGCTACGGTGGTAGTTTCGATGTTCGGCAGGGGTATTGCTTCGGGATAACGCGTTGCATAGTCTACGCAAGTCAAAATGTAGCGGTTGCGTTTCGCAGACATAATATGGATCGGCCCGACTATATCTATGGCTACCCGTTGAAATGGGGTGTCGATCATTGGCATGCGACCTAACGTTACTTTTGTCACTCTTCCTTTAGCGACAGTCCTTTGACAAATATCACACGAACAGCAATATCTAGTCACGTCAGCGTTTAATCCCGGCCAAAAGAAGTTGCTTTGTATTCTACTGAGCGTTTTTCTGACTCCTTAATGACCACCTATTAGAGTCTCATGCGCAACTTTCAGGACATGTGAGCGAAAATCTGACGGAACTACTAACTGACTTATGGGTTGATCACATTCGCCTTTTGGATGGAATTCTCTGAACAGTAGTCCATCTTTCAGAACAAATTTTGAACAAGAACCATGTCTAGTGCGTTTTTCAAGGTGTGCATTGGCTAGTTCTCTCAAATTTTTGAGTGAAGGATCAGTTTCTTGGCCAAGTTTTATTTTATTCCTATCAATTTCAGGAAGTGGTTTTGGAACGTGCAGTTTTTTCTGTGGTTTGTCTCTTTCCTGTTTTTGACTTCGAGTTTCTACTGCGTGTGTCTGATGAACGAGTCTTGGTTTTGAAATTTCATCATTTGACTTTTTGTCAGTGTGTGGAATACCCCAAGTAGGATCTGGGTTTTGAGGATCTCTTGCGTCGTGGATGTTCCCTATTATGATATCGTATACAGGGTTGGGCATATACATAATGCTTCACACGATCCGATGAAAAAGGGTGTGTTCAAGTCAATGATGGCTAGGGGAGCCTTTCTAACTGTAGGCCTACCGTCAACGAGTACGCAAGATCGTTCTTGGCCTGTGAGCTGATTCGTTGTAACAAGGTCTTGTCGGACTACCACGCTACTACAACCTGAATCACGTAACACGGTTACAGTTTTCCCATTAATGACACCTGGTACTACGGGCATACATGTAGGGTTTTTGTCACGACACGCGACGGTCATAATCGGCAGTTCATTACCGCATTTTAGCTTAACAAAGCCGTTCTTAACACAACAGTTTTGGAGTACATGGGGAGCAACCATACACGCAACTGTTGTCGAGGTATCGCATTCTGTTTGGCTATTTGTGTGTGCATCTCTATCACTCGGCAATTGAGTGTCTGAATCTGAATAAACCATTGTTTGTGACAGAGCCGTTGCTATGATACTGGCGACGCGGGCTACATTTGATGGGTTGATTTTAGACCGACAGTCTCGTGCAATGTGTCCTTTCTTATGACAGATGAAACAGGGGCCAGGAGTTTCGCGAAAACCAGTGTTTCCGGACGGTCACTGTTAGTCGTAGTTTGTGGGACAGTGCGTACGGTGCGCTGTAACCTATCCGAGTTACTTGATTCTGACCTATTCGAAACATTCCAAGGAGGTACCGGTTTACTAATTCGTTTGCGTGGGCCAAAGCTTCCGTGCGCATCGGCATACTGCTCAGCAAGTTTGGACATTTCAGCGGCGGTGCGCGGTTTGCGTTCATTTAGAAAAAGTCGCAGATCTTCGTTACAGCTATTTATAAATTGTTCGCGGATGACAAGATCTTTTATACCGTCATACGTCTTCTGTGTTTTGTCCATCTCTACCCATCAAACGAAAATATTCTCTAAATGAGCGACAAACTGTGGTGGACTTTCGCCGGTTTCGGGTTTCGTTTCTCGAAATTTCTGTTTGAAACCTACAGCAGTAAGATGGAAACGTTTGAGAAGCGCGTAGAGTATCATAATCATTAGCATGTTCGGGAGGCAACCGTGAATACACGTCGAGTGCTTTACCTTGTAATAAGGCGCTGAGGTTTACGGCCCAGTCATCGTGATCCCAATTTTGACAAGTTGCATAGCGTTCATAACGTTGGATATACGCGTCCATGTCATCTTTCGCGTCGTTAAAGTATGGCAATTTGGGTGCCTTTGCTTTGCTACGCGTCGAATGTTGAGAAGTATTGTGTGAGGATTCGTTTTCGTTAGCTTCCGCTTTTAGTGTTTGAAGTCGAAGTTGTAATTCAAGTACTTCGCGTTCATGGCGCCTAAGTTCAAGCTGATACGCGCGCTCATCACGATCTAACCTTTCTTTTTCATGGCGTTCTTCGCGCAGAAAGTCTATTAATTCTTTACCACTCAAAGCACATGCTTCAGAAACGGTACAAATTTTCTCAGGATCCATATCCATTTTCACACAGACCGATAACTCACCACAAGATAGGCTGATACCGGTGGGTAGGTGTGTTGGGTGGGAGGAGTAGTTATGCACAGAAAGTAAAAGAAAACTCCTACAAACATAGTTAGCATTAATTACATCACAAATAATACAGTAACATTTGGTTCTTCCATAATGTGTGGTCATAAATTTCATTCCCGGACAAGCCCCCAAAATGTCACCACCTAACTTAATTTGGGCTTGATATGTACTCTATAGTTTCAACTTGAACTCACTCTTCTGCCCTCACTGCACGTGTACGTGTGCAGCTATGCAGAGGCTAAACACTCTCCCAATGAGCCAAAAATGGACTGTAGTGAAGTCGATGAATCAGCTGTTTATTGGAAGCGGTGTGAAACTGCAATTTAAATCATACAGAACACATTTTGAGTTTAAACAATAGAGTACAGAAGATTAATGGAGAATTAATTAGTGTGAAGCGATTACATGAACTATCTTAATTGACCATTAATGAAAGAGACAAAAAATACAGGAAATGGCCCAAGGACTATGACAAGTCTACCCCAAGAATCCAAATTCTGAGAATAAAACTGGCTGGAAATACCCCCTTAAATAGCAGAGAAATTACAATAAAGATTTCAGACATGTAAAAGTAGACGAATCCCCCAAATTGACATGTAAGCAGGATGAGAAGGAAAAACCATGCCCTCAAAATGTCCACAAAAACCTATTCAAAATGTACATGCGACCGAACACGTTTATGTACACGTGTCCGTAAATAAACGACACTAACTTTAAGAAAGAGCCCCCAAAAACCCACAAAACAGTGATCAAACTAGTAAAGCTTATACATTACATGATCAGAGAAAGATTACTTACAGATTGTGCTGATTAAGGGGATTGGATTACTGGTAAAACCTGTCGAAATTACTGATTTTCTAGAGCACGATTGTGATGAATAACTGATCAAAACGATGGCATGAAAAAATACGCATGAACGGCAGAGGGCGCTATACACATTCTCGAACGGCTGCCGAAGGCAGAACACTCACTGTGGTGACCCCGGGATTCATTCAAATCAAAACATCCAAATGAAATGACCACTTTTTCTGTTTTGAACGTATTTACAATTTATTTACAATATATACAACATCCGGAACATTAAACATACATGAGAAATTTACTGAAGTTTGGTTACAAGATTCCTTTTACATTCGAGTTGGTATGGGTTTACTTATTCTTTCAAACAACAATTATTCAATTACTTTTTCTGTAAATCATATATAGTTCTGAAGTTTAATTCTGCTGACTTAAAAGTTGGTGAAATACGCGTTAATTACTCGCCAGCTATAGTCTGTCGCCACTCCCTGGTCCTCACTCCTTTATGGTAGCGGTGGGCCTTCGTCACTGCACTATACGCCCAGCTCGATCGAGGCCCTGGTACGGCTCACTGCGGCCCTGGTGCCGCGTAACTCTCTGGCTACAGATTGGTGGGGAACGGGGTGGTCATGGTTACTGCAGTTGGTTCCTTGTTTGGAGCGGCTACAGATGGGTGCTGCTATACCGGACTTCAGCTCTACAGGGCTGGTGTATTTCGGCACTGACTAATACTATAGTAATTTTTGCCGAACTGGCTCAAACTGATGATCGGTAAACTGAAATTTTACGGGTTTTGACACTGGACTTGTGATGTACTTGTGACTGGACTTGTGATGTACTTGCCACCATACTTGTGATGAACTTGTGACTGGACTTGTGACTGGACTTGTGATTTACTTGTGACTAAACTTGTGATGTACTTGGACTCGACTTGTGATGTACTTGTCACCAGACTTGTGATGTACTTGTGACTGGACTTGTGATGTACTTGTGACTGGACTTGTAATGTACTTGCCACCAGACTTGCGATGTACTTGTGAACAGACTAGTGATGTACTTGTGACTGGGCTTATGATGCACTTTTGACTAGACTTGTGATGTTCTTGTGACTGGACTTGTGATGTACCTGTGACTAAACTTGTGACGTACTTGTGACTAGACTTGTGATGTTTTTGTGACTGGACTTGTGATGTACCTGTGACTGGACTTGTGATGTACTTGTGACTATACTTGTAATGTACTTGTGGCTGGACTTGTGATGTACTTGTGACTAAACTTGTGACGTACTTGTGACTAGACTTGTGATGTACTTGTGACTGGACTTGTGATGTACTTGTGCCTGGACTTGTTTTGTACTTGTTTTGTACTTGTGAATGAACTTGTGACTGGACATGTGACTGGACTTGTGATGTACGTGTGACTAGACTTGTGATGTACTTGTGACTGGACTTGTAATGTACTTGTGACTGGACTTGTGATGTACTTGTGACTGGACTTGTGACTGGACATGTGACTGGACCTGTAATGTACTTGTGACTGAAATTGAAATGTGCTTGTGACTAGACTAATGATGTACTTGTGACTGGACTTGTGATGTACTTGTGACTAGACTTGTGAAGTACTTTTGACTGGACTTGTGACGTACTTGTGACTAGACTTGTAATGTACTTGTGACTGGGCTTCTGATGCACTTGTGACTAGACTTGTGATGTACTTGTGACTGAATTTGTGACTGGACTTGTGACTGGACTTGTAATGTACTTGTTACTGGAACTGTAATGTACTTGTGACTAGACTTATGATGTACTTGTGACTGGACTCGTGATGTACTTGTGACTAGACTTGAGATGTACTTGTGACTGGACATGTGATGTACTTGTGACTGGACTTGTGATGTATTTCTGATTATCAATCTTAAGTATCTCGACCACAAGCAAAGACAATGATCTTACCTGAGTGAATACCCGCGATGCGGAGTTTGAGTTTCTCATCTTGTTTGTGTGGCATGATAAACTATCAACGCCCTCCAGGAGATGCCATGCAGCGGAGGCGATCATACCAGCATGACGGCTGCCATTACGGATCAGTAGGCAGGAGACCAACATGTAGGCATCGTCGATGCTTTCAACCTTGGCAAGATGTTATTATTTAACACTGGTTAATTTTGCTTTCAGACATTATAATAGAACATACATATTTGCGTGGTTTTTCCCTGAACTAGTAACCATGGTAGCATCCTGAAACTTAACCTCTGAGTGATTGTCATGACTACGCCTGCGAACAGCCGAGTAATGTTGACAATGATAATGCAAGTGACTTTTTGTAATTATATCACCGCACCCACAGATTCTGTGTTTTTCAGTGGCCGAGAGTGTGCATCACATAGTATTTGCTATTTTCCGTCTACATGTACATGGCTAAAAGGACTATGGCACCTTCCATTTTAATACTGACTACTTTGAGTGGCATAATCAAACTAGCCTCCTAGACCTGTGGCGGAGCAGTCAATATGCAAGACTACAAATTATAAGCATAGCTTGTAAAGTACTCTGATAGTAAAACAGATCTAAGATGGTAGAATCAAGTTAAGGGATAACGGGTAAAGTGCCTTCTGTCAATGTATTGTTGATCATTTCATGTTTGCATATTAACCATAATAAATGAACTTGGATAAGTGTATTAAGTATAATCTATTGCAAGCACCCTTTAAAATAACTTCCTGTGATATGGCACGTTTGGCTTAACCAGTTCACATCAGACAACGTGTATACACGCAAGGTTTTGCGGTAATCGGAATGGATGATGGATAATCACGCAACAAGCAAGGCCCGAAATGTCTGTCAGGGCCTGCTTGCAGCGAGCTACCCGTAGATGACAGCCTGAAGCCGTCTGGCATCCAGATTCATGAAAACAATCCCAAGTCTTGGTCTGGTCAATGTCAAAATAGTCCGGTGCGAACTGGTTAAAACAATCTGCTGGGTCATATGAAATATTTACCTTTTAGACGTCATAGTTGGAAATGATGGCGTTGAACAGCGTGTACAAGGCATTCAACAAGTTAACAACCTGGAAAGTTAAGCGCAAGATGTGAAGGGTAACTCTGGTGACACTATTGGTTTGCAATTATTTTTGGTGCTACTGTAATTGGCGATTTGGTTGCTGTTGGATCCGGTTGAAATAAATAAAGAAATAAATAATCTGAGTAGACAATTTGATCAAATTTGAGTGCATTTTACGTTTTGAACTTAAGCCACCTTTGAGAATATGATTGAAAAGTACTAGGCCCTACATGTTATCTAGGCTGATTATAAAGATTACGTGCACAAACAGTAGATTGTCCCTTTTTGAGAACTTTTGAGAGCCCTAGTTGGAGAGACGCATTGCATGAATGTACTGGTACGCGCCCTTTCGTGTAATTATGTCATCATGCCAATGTTTGTGTTGGACATTTCTCACTAAATATTTGCATAATTTATATAACTGTAGCAAAATGCTTCCGTCTTCAAGTTAAATTTATTATCATTGCACTTCAGGTTACACTGGAAGTAAAGGTCAAATAATAAGTGCCCTGGACATGCTGGAACAAAATATTGCCAGTAGCAATGTCTAAAACAACAAAATATGAGAATACTACTCTGTTCCGTTATAAAGTTATAGCGTAATTAAAAGTAAGCTCTCAAATTTTCATGTTAACCCGCTAGTAATTTGATACCAGGTGATGTCATGATGACATCACAATTTCTTTTACATCTTCGGACCAGGGTTCAAATTCCATCTAGGTTTTATCTGTTACTCCCTCAACATTTTTAAAGTACAGTTAGAGCATTTTCTCTTCAAATATGAAAAAGTCTTACTTTGCAGTACTTTGAGTCTGTTCCATCCCTGTGAAGCACCAGCAAGGTGGTGATGTACTTGGTGGGGTCCTTCTCTTGGGCCGCATAGTGCTTCTCAAGAGAGCTCTGGTCTGAGTCTGTTCTAGCCGTGAGAAGCAGTCCTTCTCCAGGGCCGTATAGTGCTTCTCAAGAGAGCTCTGGTCTGAGTCTGTTCTAGCCGTGAGAAGCAGTCCTTCTCCTGGGCCTTATATTGCTTCTACAGTGCTTCTCAAGCATTTGTCAAGAGAGCTCTCTGATGTGAAGTGAGCTGGTAGATCTGCCATCACCTGGTCAAGAAATTTGAATATTGTCAATTTGGGAAAAAATGCTACTTACTTTATCATCAATGGTGTCAATCTAAGTCAGCACAGCTCCGTCAATCAGTGGAGGTCGATCCTTGTCTCAATGGTGTGCTCGACTGATTGCCTGGTCCACTGCTTCGTTACCACCCAAATAACTCCCCAACCAAGAGAAATAACTTAGACTGGTTGATTTTTATCAGCTGTTTGAGCAAAAAATAACAGTAATCATAGGAAAATGAGACATTTTTTGTCTTTGTACAGTTTTTTTGAAGGCATTACTAGTGTTCAAAAATTACCAACATTCAAAAAGGTGTCATTACATTGAGAGAAGTCTGCTTTAGGTTGACATCATTTTTTAGAAATAAAAAAAAGTCTGATTTGAATTTGACCAAAACAAAACAGGGGCCCTACACTATACATGATTGCCAAAATGATGATACTGATACTTAAATCTGGGACTGCATGCACTGAGAATTAACATTCCCAATTCTAGGAAAGTAACTCAGCATTTTTTTCTTGACTCTCATTCGTGTCCATAGACTTTATACACACACACACATATGTTGATGTACCCTAACGTGGCGCGGCCCCTAACGTGGCGCACTTTGATTTTTCGCCTGTAGCGCCTACCTAGAGCAAAAGTTTTACTGTTTCTGTGAAATTTCATCAAGTTCTAAACACTCCTGATCATAAATCGCGAGTTTATTTACCCGTAACAAAGTCAGAAGGAAATTTTTTTTTGGCGTGATTTTATGATTTGATTTTCAAACGCAAAGTGAACCCTTTGAAAATGCCCTGAAAAATGAGAAAATAATTTTCTGACAAACATCTGGCTGGGTATGTAAGTAGAGATAACAATTATTTGTCAGAATTTATCAAGTTTACAGAAATTCTTAAGTGTTAATTTGGAATTTTCCAAGATTTATTCAAGTGCGCCACGTTAGGGAACTCTCCGCCTATTTGTGCCCAATTTCTGGACGCCACCGTTTTTGAATTTCGGATTAAATTTTATGAAACCGAAATTGTTCACAGAGGTTAAATAGCAAGCATTAATAAAGTACTAGTCACTACTAGTATTTCAATGCATGAATTTGAGGTTTGTCAACAAAGAGGTTTGGCAACAGTACACGAGGAAAGTCGGGTAAGCTTCGAAGTGCGCCATGTTAGGGAACACGACTATACCCATGTTTGTTTTACATATGCTATGTGGACATTCCTTTGTTTTCGTGTAGTTAAGAAAGGCTATAGTGTTTCTCTTCATTCTGCTAACATGGCTAAGGATAAACCTAACCCCGAAATGCCTCTAAACCTGTTCTCCAGAAAGGGCAAAACGTTATGTGGACACGGCTTAGTCCACATAACGTCAACACAACCTGCATTATGTGGACATCTTTTGTTCACAAGTCCACATACAGTCGTTTGACCGGTTCCGCAATCGCAAATCGTCTGAAGCGTCTTGTGGCGAAAAAACGCACTTTCACAGGAAGCTACCTATCTATAAAGTTGCGTAAATTACTCACCTACCTCATGATATGAATAGTTTTCTGTGGTCGTTTGAAAGAGAAATTTGCCAGGACATTTTGTAGAGGTCGGTGCTTTGACCGGTTTCGCAAACGTTTTCCGGTTTCGCAAACGGCGCCCTCTGTGAGACTGGACTGAAAATATTCCTTGTTTACTGGCCAAATCTAGATCGTTTTTGCCCCGTAACCAGCCAAGAAAAGATGTGGATTATATTTCCCTGTGCATGAGCCAAGGTCTGCACATTATAATGCGTCCAAATTTACACAATGTAACTCCATGAAGTTGTTATGGTTCGTTGGATCTTTGTTCACGCTATAATTATTTGACTTGCTTCAATCTGTAACTTCTTCTCATTGTCTTCTCTCCACAGGTTTCTTCAGGCTTGCGAGCTACAGTGCCTAGGGCGCTTTTGAGGAATCCTTGGTTTCATTACCAGAAATTATAGAATAATAATAATCCAATTAAATGACTTTCTTGCTTTTTGTGCATTCTATCAATCATCTTGCAATCACTAATATTTTCCTTTTTTGTTGTTGTCTTATTCTTATTTAGACACACTCTGACTTTGGATAGAACCAGACACAAACCTTGTACGAATTGCTCCAGTTGGTTGTTTTTTTTCCCCTCACATAAGCACAGACCAGCTATTTATGAATTTGAATTAACATTTTCTCCAGCCTCCAGGATCATTTTAATTCCTATGACACTTAAGGAGGTGACTGCATGGCTGGATGAATTGGAACTGAATCATTGTTTGCAGGGGAGCACTGTTTATTAATATTATTTGTTTATTTAATTATTATTATTTATTTACTTTTGTTTATTCCCTCCCCCTTTTTTTCATTTTACTTTTTTTTTTGGGGGGGGGGGAGTGTTTCAATTTGTTCAGGGTAAAAACACTATATGCTTAATTTTGTGTGCACCAACATCCAGTAGGGGGAACCTGGGGGCCGGGAGGGGAGGGGGAACAGGCCTCAGCAGGCCAGATACATACAGGCCACATACATATTGTTTCACATTCAAATTAAATTTCACAAACAAATTAAAACAAATTGTTAAAAATGTCATAAGTCCTATGGCTGTCTCATAGTAATGGCAATTTCTAATTATAATGTCGTTGGAAAGTTAAAGAGAGGGTTCAGTTACTCCTCATACTTGTTGCACATATTAACTCTGTACGTGTATCATGCTTGGGCAACTGTATTAGCAAACCTCATCTACCGTTCGGTGATGCTCTTAAAAGAAAATGTCAACACATTCATCACGTACATCCCGATAACCCTTTCAATATATTGACATGTGATACCTGCATGTGTAAAATGTAAATGTAATACAAAACTAAAGCACTCAAGAAGCTACCCCTTTTAAATCCTAAATGATACCTGTCATATAAATAAATGGTGATGAAAAACAGAAATAGACATGTTCTGTGGGTTTTTCTTGCAAAGTAGCATAGTTTTTAAAACACCTCACTTCTCTTTCACATGTACTGGTTAATAAAAATGTATGTAACGCCTTTACATTTATTGCCTTTATGACGCCTGCATGTCTGTTTAATTGTTATACACAAATAATTTAAGCACTCCAGAAGCTAGCACTATTCAAAAAAAGAACTTGTCACAGAAATAAATTAATTCAAAGGAATGGTGATGAAGACACAGCTACATGTACTTTCACTATAATATTCAACTTCTTCTTGACCTTCACAGGTAAAACTGAAAAAGATGTGCAGATGGCCTCTTATGGCCCATCAGGAGGCTGGCGTAATCTTCTTTGTCTTTGGCATTGTCTGTATGAAACAGAAATTTTATATAAATCATTTAGTTTATGACCAAGTTGAGACAAAAATTGAGAAATGGTTTATAGTTTTTGACAAATTTTGTGCTCCAAGAAAACAATCAAAATTTGTGTCTCTGTACTGACGAGAGACTGGTCTTCATTATGAAATATTAGTGTACCTATTTTTCTTTTTGTTTAAAAGGGTAAAGAGTAAGGTTAGAACCCACCGAAAAGAGATAATTTTAAATTTACTAAATTACTGGAAATGTCCTTTGGGTTAGAAACACACCTGCGTTTTATTTTCCATATTATTATGCACTATTTTTAATTGTTCCCCACAAACCTCAACTCCTAGCCTAGGCTGACTCATGCACCCTGGATGTGGAGAGTTGTAACTCTAAAATGAATCCAAACCCCTGAGGCACATGGGGTGAATTTTTTTTGAGCAAAGGAAAAACTTTAGTGGGAATTTTGCTCACTAAGAAAGATTTTTGTATTTTAAATTTTTGAGTCCGAATTTTTTTTAATCCAAAACCTAGTGCTATCCGGAAGCTGGACAGAAAAAAAATCATTTTGTTTCAATTTTGTTTTCAATTTTGCACTGAACACCCAGAAATGATCATCAAATTCGACATTTTTAAACAAGGATTAATAGAAATTCTCAAAAAAAAGAAAAAAAAAGATTCATGCCAAAATAAATAATGTGCGCCGCGCTAGGGGGCCGTCATCAACAATACTTGTCAATAGCAGCACTGGTTAATACAGTCACACCATGGCCAGTGTATTGTATAGGCAGTATGAATGCGTTTGCGGAACCGGCCAAACGACCAGCAGTTACTCTGGTGGGTATAGAAAAAAAAAATCAAAGACTTCAAATCTTATATTTGTATGGTGGAATAATGAATAATTTCCGAACAAGTTGCATCTATTGGCATGATTTAATTCCCCTGAACAATCGTGTAGCAGGCCGACAAACATGAAATCACGCTTCCGTGCGCGTTCGATTTCGGCAGTTCGTTAACGGCAAGTGACGGTCGTAGGGGATTTATTTTTAAATGTAAGTGAGTATCCTAAAACTAAAACCATTTTTGAAAAGTAGATTGAATAACCTTTCCATCGGTACCAAAGTTTAAGTCCTTGGCGTTTTTGTCTTCCTGAAAACGAGAGCTAGTTTTCCGAAATTGCGGAACCGGTCAAATTGCGGAACCGGTCAATTGACTGTAGTGAATGTAAAGACAAACTCAGACACACACACACACACAATCGCAGAAGTGTCGTCAGGATGCAACATTTTCCCAGTAAGGCAAACACTGACATCAAGGGAATTTTTCTACCTTGGGATTATCTGCACCACCGTCATGACATGCGAAATGATGCGATCGGCGATGACATTGGCTATGGCTCATCCAACAACAACAGAAGATGATCAAGCCCACGCGAAGGTTTGCTAGCTACACATGCCAGAAGTAAACGCGAGTTCATCCAAAGACTCCTCAATATTCCAAAGGAACGGAGAGACAGAGGTTGCACACCATGTCTGCAGTCCTATGAATATTATCCGAAATATGATAATGAAATAAGAGCATGAAACTGGAGTGGGAGGGTCTCAACCAAAGACCCATAATCACAAACGCAGAAAGGTAAACAAACTACACACCAAGCAAGACAGCTGCGTGTTTGGCAATTAAACTGTGTTTGGCGCCCTCAATATTGAGGGCACAAACACGTTTCATTGACTGCACCGGTAGTCTGAGATCAATGGTACAAACCACCAAAGACATAAACGCACAAAAAAGGCAAGCTGTGTAGAAAACATGTACCTGCGTTTCCCCAAGAGCGGATCCAGAACACAAGTTTTTTGGGCATGGCGAAACAAAAATTTGGTCCCCCAAAAAGTGATTCCAAAAATTACGGCCCCCGAAAAACTTTTGGATTCTAGATGCTCTTTGGTGCGATCTGAGGGAATTTCTGACCACTTTAACCAACGTTCTAGGAGGAAAAGATGGTGGTGTACTCAGTGCCTGCCTTAATTGCGACGTCACATAAAAACAAAAACAAAAATGGTTTCATTTTGAAAAACAAACAAACAAAACACTGTCGCGACATACTCATAAGTCCGACGCCTCATAGGTCCGACGCCTCATAACTCCGACAAAATTGCATCCCCTAACCAAATAAAGGCCCATAAGTCCGACACCTCATAAGTCCGACGCCTCATAGCTCCGACGCCTCATAGCTCCGACGCCTCGTTAGTCCGACAAATTAAACGCCTCGTTTTTCCGCCAGTGTCGGACTTATGAGGCGTCGGACTTATGAGGCGTCGGACCTATGAGGCGGAATAAATAAATTGTATGCCTCATAAGTCCGACGCCTCATAAGTCCGAAATTTCGGACTTATGAGGCGTCGGACCTATGAGGCGTCGGACTTATGATACGGCCCCAAAAAAACCCCGCATGCACAGGGCGCGCCGCTATTTTGAATTTCGATGGCTTCAGACCTTTCAATCGGCTCACATAGAGTGATATTTACATGTGATAATTGTGTCACATATCGTGTTAAATAAAGTATTTGTAAGGGTTAGTGTCTGGAAACCGTGTGTGTTGTCCACTTAAAATCGCCTGGTGTTTTACGCCATTTGAACACACTACGTTGCTTTGTTTATATTAATGTAATTGTTTGACGATTTTTCTTCAAATTAAAGAGAGTTATGTCATATTATCATATTGAACAAACACACTAAATGTCAACTTAATACAGCAAGTATTTCTTGAGTTATTGTCCGGAAAGTGTGTTGTTTATGTTCTGGGAAAGTTGACTTCAATTCACCTGGAATTTTAAGCGCTTGCAATCGCCTAGTATTTTACGCTCTTAATACACAACATTGCTTTGTTTATTATTTTTCATTGTTTGAGGATTCATCTACAAATTAACAGACTTGTTTTATATATCACGTTTTATCAACATAAAAAACTGCAATTCAATGCAAAAAGTATTTGTTTGAGTTATTGCCTGGAAACCAAGTGTGTTGGTAAAGTTGACTTCAAATCGGCTGGTATTTTACACGTTTTACAATCCTACATTTCTTTGTTTATATTATTTAAACTGTTGGACGATATTTCTTCAAATTCAACAAAATGAGGTCAAATATCATGTTTAACAAGCGAATGATATGTCAATTTGATGCAACGAATGTTTCTTGATTTATTGTCTGGAAACTAAGTCTGTTGTTTTTGTTATAGTAAAGTTTACCAACAATCGCCTGGTATTTTGCGCGCTCACTACACTACATTGTGTTTATTATTATTTTTTTTATTTATAACGATTCGTCTACAAATTCAACAAACTTGTATCAAATATCACATTTAATTGTAATTAACGAAATTGTAATTAAGTGCAAAAGGTATTTCTTGAGGTTTTGTCTGGAAACCAAGTATGTTGTTTTGCAATAGTAAAGTTGACTTAAATTCGCCTAGTATTTTACGCGCTTTACAATCTACATTGCTTTGTTCATACATGTAACTGTTTGACTATTCTTCTTCATGTCCGTAAATTTCGCCGTAATTTTACGGACTTTCCGCAATTGCAAATATTAATTATGCTAATTAGCATTTACAATCAACCACATCGGCCCAAACACCTACACATTATAGTAATCCAATAAGTGTACCGTGAACACATGTCCAAACTTACGGTACGGAAGCGTAGAAGGGCCAAAAGAAATTAAGAAAAAATAGCTCCTATCTCGCCGCGGGGAGTTACTATCTCGCCGCGGACAGTTACTATCTCGCCGCGGCGAGTTACTATCTCGCCGCGGCGAGTAACTATCTCGCCGCGGCGAGTTACTATCTCCCCGGGGCGAGTTACTATCTCGCTCAGTGACTTACTATCTCGCCGCGGCGACTTACTATCTTTCATTGGCAAGCGTCAGGCACGACGAATAGCGATACCCCTGGGGTTCTATAGAACGCCAAAGAGGCATTTAATGTGATCAACGAATCGGCGATGCACTTTATCGATAGGCAGTGGGGTTTTGCAATCGAAGATTGACTGTCACAATCGGTGAAGGATTTTTGCGAGTGGTGATGGATTTTTGCGATCTTTGATCAACATTGGCAAAACTAACACCCTAATCACCCATACAGGGCTGGATTCTATAATAACTCCTCTAGTACGTCCGATAAATGAAATAATTTATGTAATAATAAAGTTGTCCTTTCTTGTTTGTTAAGAATACATTAAGAAAGAAAACGAAGTTCAGTGGGCGGCAACAGGTGATTTATCCACTTGCAATGCCAGGTCCATTAGCGTACGGGATAAGGATGACCCAGCCAACTATTCAATATTATAATTGCATCTCTCAGAGGGCAGAAAAGTAATTACTGTAATGTTCCGCCTTGCGATTGTTACGACCGATTTTGAATGAAACAAGCTCAAATTACCGTTACACAGACATTTTGATGTTCGCGGGCTAAAATCTTTTAACATCAATTTCTCCCATTTTGAAGGCTGTATCTCAGAGACACTTTTGGAGTTTCTT
>CM057138.1:319709-337920 GCA_029964075.1 Patiria pectinifera | reverse complement strand
CCAAATCGCCAATTACAGTAGCACCAAAAATAATTGCAAACCAATAGTGTCACCAGAGTTACCCTTCACATCTTGCGCTTAACTTTCCAGGTTGTTAACTTGTTGAATGCCTTGTACACGCTGTTCAACGCCATCATTTCCAACTATGACGTCTAAAAGGTAAATATTTCATATGACCCAGCAGATTGTTTTAACCAGTTCGCACCGGACTATTTTGACATTGACCAGACCAAGACTTGGGATTGTTTTCATGAATCTGGATGCCAGACGGCTTCAGGCTGTCATCTACGGGTAGCTCGCTGCAAGCAGGCCCTGACAGACATTTCGGGCCTCGCTTGTTGCGTGATTATCCATCATCCATTCCGATTACCGCAAAACCTTGCGTGTATACACGTTGTCTGATGTGAACTGGTTAAGCCAAACGTGCCATATCACAGGAAGTTATTTTAAAGGGTGCTTGCAATAGATTATACTAAATCCAAGTTCATTTATTATGGTTAATATGCAAACATGAAATGATCAACAATACATTGACAGAAGGCACTTTACCCGTTATCCCTTAACTTGATTCTACCATCTTAGATCTGTTTTACTATCAGAGTACTTTACAAGCTATGTTTTTAATTTGTAGTCTTGCATATTGACTGCTCCGCCACAGGTCTAGGAGGCTAGTTTGATTATGCCACTCAAAGTAGTCAGTATTAAAATGGAAGGTGCCATAGTCCTTTTAGCCATGTACATGTAGACGGAAAGTAGCAAATACTATGTGGTGCACACTCGCGGCCACTGAAAAACACAGAATCTGTGGGTGCGGTGATATAATTACAAAAAGTCACTTGCATTATCATTGTCAACATTACTCGGCTGTTCGCAGGCGTAGTCATGACAATCACTCAGAGGTTAAGTTTCAGGATGCTACCATGGTTACTAGTTCAGGGAAAACCACGCAAATATGTATGTTCTACATGTATTATAATGTCTGAAAGCAAAATTAACCAGTGTTAAATAATAACATCTTGCCAAGGTTGAAAGCATCGACGATGCCTACATGTTGGTCTCCTGCCTACTGATCCGTAATGGCAGCCGTCATGCTGGTATGATCGCCTCCGCTGCATGGCATCTCCTGGAGGGCGTTGATAGTTTATCATGCCACACAAACAAGATGAGAAACTCAAACTCCGCATCGCGGGTATTCACTCAGGTAAGATCATTGTCTTTGCTTGTGGTCGAGATACTTAAGATTGATAATCAGAAATACATCACAAGTCCAGTCACAAGTACATCACAAGTCCAGTCACAAGTACATCTCAAGTCTAGTCACAAGTACATCACGAGTCCAGTCACAAGTACATCATAAGTCTAGTCACAAGTACATTACAGTTCCAGTAACAAGTACATTACAAGTCCAGTCACAAGTCCAGTCACAAATTTAGTCACAAGTACATCACAAGTCTAGTCACAAGTGCATCATAAGCCCAGTCACAAGTACATATTACAAGTCTAGTCACAAGTACGTCACAAGTCCAGTCAAAAGTACTTCACAAGTCTAGTCACAAGTACATCACAAGTCCAGTCACAAGTACATCATTAGTCTAGTCACAAGCACATTTCAATTTCAGTCACAAGTACATTACAAGTCCAGTCACATGTCCAGTCACAAGTCCAGTCACAAGTACATCACAAGTCCAGTCACAAGTACATTACAAGTCCAGTCACAAGTACATTACAAGTCCAGTCACAAGTACATCACAAGTCTAGTCACATGTCCAGTCACAAGTTCATTCACAAGTACAAAACAAGTACAAAACAAGTCCAGGCACAAGTACATCACAAGTCCAGTCACAAGTACATCACAAGTCCAGTCACAAGTACATTACAAGTCTAGTCACAAGTACGTCACAAGTTTAGTCACAGGTACATCACAAGTCCAGTCACAAGAACATCACAAGTCTAGTCAAAAGTGCATCATAAGCCCAGTCACAAGTACATCACTAGTCTGTTCACAAGTACATCGCAAGTCTGGTGGCAAGTACATTACAAGTCCAGTCACAAGTACATCACAAGTCCAGTCACAAGTACATCACAAGTCTAGTCACAAGTACATCACAAGTCCAGTCACAAGTATATCACAAGTCTAGTCACAAGTAAATCACAAGTCCAGTCACAAGTCCAGTCACAAGTTCATCACAAGTATGGTGGCAAGTACATCACAAGTCCAGTCACAAGTACATCACAAGTCCAGTGTCAAAACCCGTAAAATTTCAGTTTACCGATCATCAGTTTGAGCCAGTTCGGCAAAAATTACTATAGTATTAGTCAGTGCCGAAATACACCAGCCCTGTAGAGCTGAAGTCCGGTATAGCAGCACCCATCTGTAGCCGCTTCAAACAAGGAACCAACTGCAGTAACCATGACCACCCCGTTCCCCACCAATCTGTAGCCAGAGAGTTACGCGGCACCAGGGCCGCAATGAGCCGTACCAGGGCCTCGATCGAGCTGGGCGTATAGTGCAGTGACGAAGGCCCACCGCTACCATAAAGGAGTGAGGACCAGGGAGTGGCGACAGACTATAGCTGGCGAGTAATTAACGCGTATTTCACCAACTTTTAAGTCAGCAGAATTAAACTTCAGAACTATATATGATTTACAGTAAAAGTAATTGAATAATTGTTGTTTGAAAGAATAAGTAAACCCATACCAACTTGAGTGTAAAAGGAATCTTGTAACCAAACTTCAGTAAATTTCTCATGTATGTTTAATGTTCCGGATGTTGTATATATTGTAAATAAATTGTAAATACGTTCAAAACAGAAAAAGTGGTCATTTCATTTGGATGTTTTGATTTGAATGAATCCCGGGGTCACCACAGTGAATTCAAGTTGAAATTATAAAGTACATATATCAAGCCCAAATTAAGTTAGGTGGGGACATTTTGGGGGCTGGTCCGGGAAATGAAATTTATGACCACACATTATGGAAGAACCAAATGTTACTGTATTATTTGTGATGTAATTAATGCTAACTATGTTTGTAGGAGTTTTCTTTTACTTTCTGTGCATAATTTCTCCTCCCTCCCAACACACCTACCCACCGGTATCAGCCTATCTTGTTGTGAGTTATCGGTCTGTGTGAAAATGGATATGGATCCTGAGAAAATTTGTACCGTTTCTGAAGCATGTGCTTTGAGTGGTAAAGAATTAATAGACTTTCTGCGCGAAGAACGCCATGAAAAAGAAAGGTTAGATCGTGATGAGCGCGCGTATCAGCTTGAACTTAGGCGCCATGAACGCGAAGTACTTGAATTACAACTTCGACTTCAAACACTAAAAGCGGAAGCTAACGAAAACGAATCCTCACACAATACTTCTCAACATTCGACGCGTAGCAAAGCAAAGGCACCCAAATTGCCATACTTTAACGACGCGAAAGATGACATGGACGCGTATATCCAACGTTATGAACACTATGCAACTTGTCAAAATTGGGATCACGATGACTGGGCCGTAAACCTCAGCGCCTTATTACAAGGTAAAGCACTCGACGTGTATTCACGGTTGCCTCCCGAACATGCTAATGATTATGATACTCTACGCGCTTCTCAAACGTTTCCATCTTACTGCTGTAGGTTTCAAACAGAAATTTCGAGAAACGAAACCCGAAACCGGCGAAAGTCCACCACAGTTTGTCGCTCATTTAGAGAATATTTTCGTTTGATGGGTAGAGATGGACAAAACACAGAAGATGTATGACGGTATAAAAGATCTTGTCATCCGCGAACAATTTATAAATAGCTGTAACGAAGATCTGCGACTTTTTCTAAATGAACGCAAACCGCGCACCGCCGCTGAAATGTCCAAACTTGCTGAGCAGTATGCCGATGCGCACGGAAGCTTTGGCCCACGCAAACGAATTAGTAAACCGGTACCTCCTTGGAATGTTTCGAATAGGTCAGAATCAAGTAACTCGGATAGGTTACAGCGCACCGTACGCACTGTCCCACAAACTACGACTAACAGTGACCGTCCGGAAACACTGGTTTTCGCGAATCTCCTGGCCCCTGTTTCATCTGTCATAAGAAAGGACACATTGCACGAGACTGTCGGTCTAAAATCAACCCATCAAATGTAGCCCGCGTCGCCAGTATCATAGCAACGGCTCTGTCACAAACAATGGTTTATTCAGATTCAGACACTCAATTGCCGAGTGATAGAGATGCACACACAAATAGCCAAACAGAATGCGATACCTCGACAACAGTTGCGTGTATGGTTGCTCCCCATGTACTCCAAAACTGTTGTGTTAAGAACGGCTTTGTTAAGCTAAAATGTGGTAATGAACTGCCGATTATGACCGTCGCGTGTCGTGACAAAAACCCTACATGTATGCCCGTAGTACCAGGTGTCATTAATGGGAAAACTGTAACCGTGTTACGTGATTCAGGTTGTAGTAGCGTGGTAGTCCGACAAGACCTTGTTACAACGAATCAGCTCACAGGCCAAGAACGATCTTGCGTACTCGTTGACGGTAGGCCTACAGTTAGAAAGGCTCCCTTAGCCATCATTGACTTGAACACACCCTTTTTCATCGGATCGTGTGAAGCATTATGTATATGCCCAACCCTGTATACGATATCATAATAGGGAACATCCACGACGCAACAGATCCTCAAAACCCAGATCCTACTTGGGGTATTCCACACACTGACAAAAAGTCAAATGATGAAATTTCAAAACCAAGACTCGTTCATCAGACACACGCAGTAGAAACTCGAAGTCAAAAACAGGAAAGAGACAAACCACAGAAAAAACTGCACATTCCAAAACCACTTCCTGAAATTGATAGGAATAAAATAAAACTTGGCCAAGAAACTGATCCTTCACTCAAAAATTTGAGAGAACTAGCCAATGCACACCTTGAAAAACGCACTAGACATGGTTCTTGTTCAAAATTTGTTCTGAAAGATGGACTACTGTTCAGAGAATTCCATCCAAAAGGCGAATGTGATCAACCCATAAGTCAGTTAGTAGTTCCGTCAGATTTTCGCTCACATGTCCTGAAAGTTGCGCATGAGACTCTAATACATGTAGGTGGTCATTAAGGAGTCAGAAAAACGCTCAGTAGAATACAAAGCAACTTCTTTTGGCCGGAATTAAACGCTGACGTGACTAGATATTGCTGTTCGTGTGATATTTGTCAGAGGACTGTCGCTAAAGGAAGAGTGACAAAAGTAACGTTAGGTCGCATGCCAATGATCGACACCCCATTTCAACGGGTAGCCATAGATATAGTCGGGCCGATCCATACTATGTCTGCGAAACGCAACCGCTACATTTTGACTTGCGTAGACTATGCAACGCGTTATCCCGAAGCAATACCCCTGCCGAACATCGAAACTACCACCGTAGCAGAAGCTCTTGTAGATATGTTTTCTCGTGTTGGCATACCTAGGGAAATTTTGACGGATCAAGGTACCCAATTCACATCTGGACTCATGCATGAAATTAGTCGACTGTTGTCAATCAAACAACTCACAACTACGCCGTATCATCCAGCCTGCAACGGGCTTGTTGAACGTTTTAACGGGACATCAAAACTCATATCGAAACGCCTCTGCTCTGAAAGACCCACCGACTGGGATAGATATATAGGGCCACTGCTTTTCGCCTACCGCAACACACCGCACGATAGTACTGGCTTCGCACCGTTCGAATTGTTATACGGCCGTACCGTTCGTGGGCTCTAACTACCTGCATGAATTGTGGACCGATGAGGAAAATAACGAGGAAATCAGAACCACGTATCGGTACGTCTTGGATTTAAGAGAACGACTCGAGAATACGTGTAAAATCGCACAAGAATCACTCAAGCGTTCGCAAGATCAACACAAACATTTCTATGACCAAAAAGCCAAACCACGCGCTTTGAAACCAGGAGACCTAGTTTTGCTTCTCCTCCCAACGGACCCTAATAAACTGCTCCTGCAATGGAAAAATCTATTTCCAGTCGTTGAGAAACTAGGATCTGCAGATTATCGCATAAACCTGTCCGGTAAAACAAAGGTTTTCCACGCTAACCTCCTCAAGAAATACATATCACGCGTAGAAACTTCAGCCGTAGTCGCAAGCGATCAGAGTAGGGAAAACAACGTTTTTGAGTTCGCTGCCGTTGCGGTTATCGAATGTGAACAGGCAATCGACGAGAATGAACAAATACACGAAGCAAAATTTGACAACTTAGACTCACTTGTCTTACCTTCACTCGAGCAAACTGAAACCGTTGACGATGTCGAAGTAAGCGTGCACCTAACCAATGAACAGAGACAAGAAGTAAAATCCGTTCTCGGTAGCTTTCGTGATGTACTAACCGATGTCCCAGGGAGGACTAATTTAGGTGAACATGACATAAAAACAGTGTCTGAAGAACCAGTCAGAAGTAAACCATACCCAATTCCTTACGCACTCATACCTACCCTGAATGATGAAATAGAGTCAATGCTGCGCATCGGTGTTATTAAAAAATCAGAATCCCCGTACGCATCGCCCATTGTGTTGGTGAAGAAGCCTGACGGAAGCAATCGGTTTTGCATAGATTACAGAAAACTAAATAAACTCACCATCTTTGACGCAGAACCTATCCCTAACCAAGAGCAAATATTTTCCAACTTGGCCAATGATCACTAATTTTCCAAAGTAGACCTCACAAAGGGATATTGGCAAGTCCCAGTGAAGGAGCAAGTTAGACACAAAACAGCATTCATTGTACCTTGTGGACTGTATCATTTCAAGATGATGCCATTTGGCTTAGTAAACGCACCAGCAACATTCAGTCGGATCATGAGACGTGTCACACATGACCTGAAACACACTGAAAATTATATCGATGACATATTGATACACACTCAAACTTGGGAAACGCATGTGCAGGCTATAATCACACTGCTCAAGAAATTGAGAAAAGCTAACTTAACAGCGAAACCAAGCAAGTGTTTCATTGGTATGAGCAGTATCGAGTTCTTAGGCCATGAAATCGGCAAAGGTACACGAGCACCTCAGCAGAACAAAGTAGAGAAAATTCAAAGCGCACCGAGACCATCTACAAAAAAGCAAATGCGCTCATTTCTAGGCTTATCGGGATATTACCGTAAGTTTATACCTAATTACACCTCCATTGCTGCACCACTCACAGATACCATCAAACGCAACGAACCAAACCAAGTCAGATGGACTGAAAGTTGACAACTCGCGTTCGACAAATTGAAATCTTGCCTCGCAAAGTCACCTATTCTCATACTGCCAGACTAGATTTGAATAAACAATTTGTACTCCGTACTGACGCTTCCGACTTGGGGCTAGGCGCCGTATTGTTGCAAGATCGCGAAGGAACACTTTTCCCAATCGCGTACGCAAGTAGGAAATTGTTGAATCGCGAAAAGGCATACTCGTCGATCGAGAAAGAGTGCCTCGCGCTTGTGTGGGGTAAACATAAGTATCAACCGTACTTGTATGGTACAAAGTTCGTTGTTGAAACTGATCACCAGCCACTCGTGTATATCAATAAAGCTAAAGTCGCAAACGGTCGGATCATGCGCTGGGCGCTATCCTTACAGCCGTATCGAGTGAGAATTGAAGCTATCAAAGGGTCCGAAAATGTGGGAGCTGATTTTCTCAGTCGCCACTAAGTGTAAGGCTAATTCTCTTGCTTAAAGAAAATGTAGGACATTTTCTCGAAAATAGGGGGAATTGTCAAAACCCGTTCTTGTTTTGTTTTTTTGTTTGGTATTTTCCTTTTACGCGCCAATCTATTCACGCGTTAACTTTCTCCGTTGTAATGACGTATTGAACTTCCCTCCAATTAGCACTCAGTATCGTTCCCGCGTGCAGTCGCATTTCATACAAAAGCCTTCATCGGCATTCAGGAGCATTCAACGCACCAGGCGTTGCGCAAGGTATTGTAAAACTGGAACAACTTACGTAACACCTTATAAATGCAGGCCATGGTTATTCACACTGAAACGCATGTACAATTGGTATGTTTTATATAGAAAATGGGCAAAAACGATCTAGATTCAGTATAGACCAGAGAAGTCAGAGAGAGAGTGTGTGATAGTGCTAAATGAGGTGTAGACCGATGACTTGATCCAGGGTAGCTGATACATTGGTAAAATTTCAGTTTACCAATCATCAGTTTGAGCCAGTTCGGCAAAAATTACTATAGTATTAGTCAGTGCCGAAATACACCAGCCCTGTAGAGCTGAAGTCCGGTATAGCAGCACCCACCTGTAGCCGCTTCAAACAAGGAACCAACTGCAGTAACCATGACCACCCCGTTCCCCACCAATCTGTAGCCAGAGAGTTACGCGGCACCAGGGCCGCAATGAGCCGTACCAGAGCCTCGATCGAGCTGGGCGTATAGTGCAGTGACGAAGGCCCACCGCTACCATAAAGGAGTGAGGACCAGGGAGTGGCGACAGACTATAGCTGGCGAGTAATTAACGCGTATTTCACCAACTTTTAAGTCAGCAGAATTAAACTTCAGAACTATATATGATTTACAGTAAAAGTAATTGAATAATTGTTGTTTGAAAGAATAAGTAAACCCATACCAACTCGAATGTAAAAGGAATCTTGTAACCAAACTTCAGTAAATTTCTCATGTATGTTTAATGTTCCGGATGTTGTAAATAAATTGTAAATACGTTCAAAACAGAAAAAGTGGTCATTTCATTTGGATGTTTTGATTTGAATGAATCCCGGGGTCACCACAGTGAGTTCAAGTTGAAATTATAAAGTACATATCAAGCCCAAATTAAGTTAGGTGGTGACATCCAGTCACAAGTAAATCACAAGTACAGTCACAAGTATATCACAAGTCCAGTAACAAGTACATCACAAGTCCAGTCACAAGTATTTCACAAGTCTAGTCACAAGTACACCACAAGTCTAGTCACAAGTACATCTCAGGTCCAGTCGCAACCATATATCACAAGTCTAGTCACAAGTACATCACAAGTCTAGTCACAAGTACATCACAAGTCTAGTCACAAGTACATCACAGGACCAGTCGCAAGCATATATCACAAGTCTAGTCACAAGTACATCACAAGTACATCTCTAGTACTTTAATATAGCTCTATGAGAACATCAGAGTCCAGCCGCAAAGGATCGAGACCCAAGTAGGAAAATTACAATAAAAATAGAAAAACAACCCTTAGTACAACTAGTCAGACTGCCTGTGAAATTATTCTCTCTGGCATTACATGGTGTCATTGTGAAGAACACAATAAAAGAAGGCCATTTCTAAATAGTGTGTCAAATGACACATTTTTTGGAAGTTTTCGTTAGTAGTTGGTTTGTGATCGGACTAATCTGTGAATGGGTGTGCACAAGCGTTGACATGACTCATTCAGCGGTTTAGTGTGCAACATTGCAAAGCTTCAATCAGCTGAATGAGAACAAACGTGTCTCGGCAACTTTTGAATAGAAATTGAGATCCTAGAATATTGTTTCCTCTGAAAACACAGCATTCACATATCTTTAACTTCATTTGGGGTAGTTGTTAAGCACCCATCTTTAGATTTTGAGCACTTTTGTTGCTTCAAATGGGAAAAAATCACAAATGACAAATGATCTACCCTTCCTTCAATTTTCACTGCTGCAAATTCTCAAGTCCATCATATTTCAAAGGAAACATGAGATAACTGTTTCAATCAATCTCTTATCTTTTTCCTTTCTTTTATTTCAGGGCAAAGGATGAAAGCCTGACGTACTGGCTCGAGGGACATGATTCAAGCTACAAGATCGACCAAATCAAGCCACCCAAACAAAACTTGTAAACAACCAGAATATTATCCCAACATTATCTGCAACGCATTTGGATCAGCAATTTTTTGTAAAGAGGTAAAAAGCATGATCAGCTATTATACTACAACGCCTTTTAATCTACTACCATGTGGAAGTTGTAACAAAAATTCCGTCATCAAACAAACAGACTGTGATTTCATAACTATACTGTTGAGAGTCACATATTTGGTATTAAATTGTATTCAAACTAGTGATGCGTTTAAAAAAATAGTCTTTGTCTGTACCATCCAAGCTTGGGAAAAAATAGCAAAGTGGTACTGCTTTGTTTGTTTGAGTTTTCATATGGTGTTACATCATTTGACTTGGTGCCCTATCATTTGCCTTGGTGCCCTTGTGCTCCTTAGTGCTAAATATTTGAGGTGGTGCAGCACTAAAGGGCACTGTTGTAGCTACAGAAAATTTTAAAGTAAAAAAGAAATTGACTCAACCGATCAAAATTGACGCACAACGATTTTTTATGGCTGAATGGACAATAATAAAAGTGGGGGATTTTTGTTTTCTTTTTATTTTCAGATTGAGTGATATTAATAACCTTTGATAGTCACTACTTATGTTTTAAGGAAATTGTATAAAAAATATGGAGTAAGGTCTAAGGCATGTTTAAAGTAAAACCAATGGGCTTGTTTCATTGTTTTTGTCATGTAATGCTGCGGCCAGTGAGGTTGGGTAGAGGGCGCTATTAAGGACTTTCTTCTGTCACCTTGCAAGATGTAATGATGCCAAGTCACTATAAATTTATATTTCCCGGATTTGTTTGTATCAAAGATATATAACCAGGCATCCTATCCTATCTACAAGGATGGGACTAATAAGGGAGCAAAGACACTTTTTCTTCAGTGAAACAATAATTTATTCTTAAAAACTCCAAGAGTTCAACCAATTTGACATCTGTATTTATAGGACTCGGCTATCATTGCTTGTTCATCTGTCATCCGCTCCGAATACCGCAAAATCTTTGTTTGTATACACGTTATCCGACGCAAACTGGTTAACCTATTTTTGTTTTTTACCTTGTTCCACTTGAATTTGCAGGATAGCTAATAATGAATACAAGTAAATCTCTCAATCAGTATCAACCATTTTTTCCCAAATTGACAATATTCAAATTTCTTGACCAGGTGATGGCAGATCTACCAGTTCACTTCACATCAGAGAGCTCTCTTTAGAAGCACTATAGAAGCACTATAAGGCCCAGGAGAAGGACTGCTTCTCACGGCTAGAACAGAGTCAGACCAGAGCTCTCTTGAGAAGCACTGTACGGCCCTGGAGAAGGACCGCACCAAGTACATCACTACCTTGCTGATGCTTCACAGGGATGGTGCAGACTCAGACCAGAGCTCCCTTGAGAAGCACTATACAGCCCAGGAGAAGGACTGCATCAAGTACATCGATCACTACCTTGCTGGTGCTTCACAGGGACGGAACAGACTAGAAGTACTGCAAAGTAAGGCTTTTTCATATTTGAAGAGAAAATGCTCTAACTGTACTTTAAAACGGTTGAGGAAGTAAAAGCAAAAGATCTTTCTTGCCCGATTTTTATGCTCAGCACAATAAAACTAAGACAGAAAAAATTGGAAAATCTGTCAAAAGCAGGATTCATCACACTGAATGTTTTGGGGCACTTTTTGATCGGGTACGACTCGATCACCTTTTTGAAATGGTAATAATTATTCTTTGGGGTTTTTTTCTGGACAATAATTCTTTACGGGTTTTCTCCTAAACCTGCGTGAACTCGCTCGACCTTTACTTCCGGGTCTACTGGAAGGTCAAAGTTGGGTGAATTTAAATTACAGACAGAAGCCTCAAAATCAAAACGAACCACATCTTTTCCAAACAGTTCACGTGATGACGATAAAACCTAGATGGAATTAGAACCCTGGTCCAAAGATGTGAAAGAAATTGTGATGTCATCATGACATCACCTGGTATCAAATTACTAGCGGGTTAACATAAAAATTTGAGAGCTTACTTTTAATTAGGCTATAACTTTATAACGGAACAGAGTAATATTCTCATTTTTTGTTGTTTCAGACATTGCTACTGGCAATATTTTGTTCCAGCATGTCCAGGGGGCATACCATTTGACCTTTACCTTCCAGTGTAACCGGAAGTGCAATGATAATAAATTTAACTTGAAGACGGAAGCATTTTGCTACAGTTATATAAATTATGCAAATATTTAGTGAGGAATGTCCAACACAAACATTGGCATGATGACATAATTACACGAAAGGGCGCGTAGCAGTACATTCACGCAATGCGTCTCTCCAACTAGGGCTCTCAAAAGTTGTCAAAATGGGACAATCTACTGTTTGTGCACGTAATCTTTATAATCAGCCTAGATATACATGCACCTAGGGCAGTTCAAAACGTACAATGCACTCAAACTTGATCAAATTGTCTACTCAGATTATTTATTTATTTATTTATATCAACCGGATCCAACAGCGGCAAAATCGGCAATTACAGTAGCACCAAATATAATTGCAAACCAATAGTGTCACCAGAGTTACCCTTCACATCTTGCGCTTAACTTTCCAGGTTGTTAACTTGTTGAATGCCTTGTACACGCTGTTCAACGCCATCATTTCCAACTATGACGTCTTAAAGGTAAATATTTCATATGACCCAGCAGATTGTTTTAACCAGTTCGCACCGGACTATTTTGACTATTTTTCAAAAATGAAATGATCAACAATACATTGACAGAAAGCACTTTACCCGTTACCCCTTAACTTGATTCTACCATCTTAGATCTGTTTTACTATCAGAGTACTTTACAAGCTATGTTTATACAAATGTAGTCTTGCATATTGACTGCTTCGAGTGGCATTATAAAACAGGTCTAGGAGGCTAGTTTGATTATGCCACTCAAAGTAGTCAGTATTAAAATGGAAGGTGCCATAGTCCTTTTAGCCATGTACATGTAGACGGAAAATAGCAAATACTATGTGATGCACACTCTCTGCCACTGAAAAACACAGAATCTGTGGGTGCGGTGATATAATTACAAAAAGTCACTTGCATTATCATTGTCAACATTACTGGGCTGTTCGTAGGCATAGTCATGACAATCACTCAGAGGTTAAGTTGATGCTACCATGGTTACTAGTTCAGGGAAAAACCACGCAAATATGTATGTTCTATTGTAATGTCTGAATGCAAAATTAACCAGTGTTAAATAATAACATCTTGCCAAGGTTGAAAGCATCGACGATGCCTACATGTTGGTCTCCTGCCTACTGATCCGTAATGGCAGCCATCATGCTGGTATGATCGCCTCCGCTGCATGGCATCTTCTGGAGGGCGTTGATAGTTGATCGTGCCACACAAACTGACAAGATGAGAAACTCAAACTCCGCATCGGTATTCACTCAGGTAAGATCATTGTCTTTGCTTGTGGTCGAGATACTTAAGATTGATAAATCACAAATACATCACAAGTCCAGTCACAAGTACATCACAAGTCCAGTCACAAGTACATCACAAGTCTAGTCACAAGTACATGTACATCACAAGTCCAGTCACAAGTACATCACAAGTCCAGTCACAAGTACATCACAAGTCAAGTCACAAGTACATTACAGTTCCAGTAACAAGTACATGACAAGTCCAGTCACAAGTCCAGTCACAAGTTCAGTCACAAGTACATCACAAGTCTAGTCACAAGTGCATCATCAGCCCAGTCACAAGTACATTACAAGTCTAGTCACAAGAACATCACAAGTCCAGTCAAAAGTACTTCACAAGTCTAGTCACAAGTACATCATGAGTCTAGTCACAAGCACATTACAATTTCAGTCACAAGTACAGTACAAGTCCAGTCACATGTCCAGTTACAAGTCCAGTCACAAGTACATCACAAGTCCGTCACAAGAACATTATAAGTCTAGTCTCACGTACATCACAAGTCCAGTCACAAGTCCAGTCACAAGTACATCACAAGTCCAGGCACAAGTGCATCACAAGTCCAGTCACAAGTACATCATAAGTCCAGTCACAAATACATTACAAGTCCAGTCACAAGTAAATCACAAGTCCAGTCACAAGTATATCACAAGTCCAGTCACAAGTATATCACAAGTCTAGTCACAAGTACATCAGAAGTCCAGTCACAAGTACGTCATACGTCCAGTCACAAGTAAATCATAAGTCCAGTCACAAGTACATCACAAGTCTAGTCACACATGCATCATAAGTCCAGCCACAAGTACATTACAACTCTAGTCATAGGTACATCACAAGTCCAGTCACAAGTACATCACAAGTCCAGTCACAAGAACATCACAAGTCTAGTGATGTAGTAGGTGGCACTGCTCATGTGGGGACACAGCCTTTTCTTGTCTCCGTATTTGTCCGTTTTAAATCCAGTTTTATGCCTTGTTTTAGTGAAGTTTGTGACTTTTCTCAAGTAAGATGATGTGTCATGTACCCTGTTTCCCTGTGTTGGTGTTTCTTGTTGCATTCTTAACTTTATCATGGAGTGCTAGACGAATTCTGGGTGCAGCCTATACCAACAGTGAAGGTGAGCCTCCGCCATTGATATCATACAGTAGTGAATTCCTGTTGAGTCGCTGTGGTTTTTCGGAACACGGCCTGATTACGTAATGCCCGAGGTATGCATGGACACACCCAAAGTGCATAAACGTGGGAGTAAAGGTGGTGTGAGGAACAGACTTAAAAAATCGAGATTTAGAACTCCACTTCCAACAATTATCCACGGCAATGTTCAGAGCATACGAAACAAAACTGATGAACTCAGAGCCTGCCAACAGTTCCTCTCAGAATACCGTGATTCCAGTTTGAAATGTTTGACTGAAACGTGGCTAACTGAGAATGACCCAGACACCTTGGTTGACTTGGATGGATACACGCTGTTGAGGATGGACTGAAACAAGGATTCAGGAAAAACTAAAGGTGGAGGGGTTTGTGCATTTATTAACGAAAAATACTGCTCGTCAGCACACATCACTGTCAAGCAAAGTAGTTGTACGAAGGATATTGAACTCCTTAGTATTTATCTCCGGCCATTTTATCTGCCACGGGAAATAAATCAAGTTATGCTGTTCGTGGTGTACATTCCCCCCTCGGCAGACGCCAAGATAGCAGCCAATACAATTCAAGACCTTGTTTCTGAAGCTGAGACGGTCTCACCTGATGCTGCCAAAATTATTATTGGCGACTTCAATTCATGCAGTTTAGCGGAATGTATGCCCACATACCACCAGCATGTAAACTGTCCCACCCGTAATGACTCCTGTTTGGACCTATGCTACAGCAACATTCCCGGGGCATACCGAGCAAGATCATTACCCGGTCTGGGCAACTCTGACCACAACATGATCCAGCTAATTCCTGTGTATCGACCCCGAGTACAGAGGGAACCTGTGAAGAAAGTCCAAGTCAAGTCCTGGACAAGTCAAACTGTGGAGACGCTGCGAGGGTGTTTTACCTGTACAGACTGGAACGTGTTCATTGATGTTTCAGAGGATCTAGATGAAGCTGTCGATTTTATATCTGAATACGTACGTTTCTGTGAAGACTTGCTGATTCCCAAAAAGACAGTGAAAATTTTCTCAAACAATAAACCATGGGTCACGAAGGAGCTTAAAGGATTGTTAAATGAAAAAAAGATCGTGTTTCATTCTGGAACCAGAGAGGAACGGAAAGAGGTTCAGAAAAGACTGAAACAAAAAATCAAAAACTGTAAACTGGCTTATAAGAACAAAATTGAAAGTTATTTTTAAACAAATGACACCAGGAAGACTTGGCAGGGTTTGCAAACCATTACAGGGTATAAACCAAAGAAAAACAGAATCACTGTAGATGATGAAGTTGATTATGCCCATAATCTGAATTGTTTTTACAGTAGGTTTGATAAACATGATTTCAGTGTTCAAAAGGATGAAGTTATTGATCAAGTGCAAAGCTCCTCCAATGAAAATATCCATATTGGAGTTGATGAAGTAAAATCTCTTTTTGCGAAACTGAACTCACCTAAAGCAAATGGGCCTGATTTAGTCACATGTAAGGTGCTGAAGGTATGTGCTGACCAGTTAGCAATCCCATATCAAACATTGTTTCAAAAATCGTTAAGTCATGTCAGTTCGACTTTGTGGAAGAGGTCTGTTATTGTGCCCGTTCCAAAAAATCTCACCCAAAGAAATGAATGATCTCGTCCGTGGCCCTTACCTCGGCACCTATGAAGTGTCTTGAAAAATAATAATGAAGAGATTATTGCCACAGGTTAATGAGTCCATGGATGACCACCAGTTTGCCTACCGATCTCATAGAGGTGTAGAGGATGCAGTGCTTACATTGTTGAATGGTATTTATGAGCACTTGGAGAAAGCAGGAGCCTATGTACGAATACTTTTTGTAGATTTTTCGAGTGCCTTTAATACCATTCAACCGCATCTTCTGGCCCAGAAATTAACTAGTCTCAATGTCAACCCTAGACTTATCTTATGGATTTATGATTTTTTGTCAAACAGAGGACAACAGGTTAAACTGAACTCCACTACTTCATCTCTCCAGTACACTAATACTGGTGCTCCACAGGGGTGTGTTCTCTCACCCATGTTGTACACCTTGTACACAAATGAGTGTAAATAACACCACCCATCGCATGAGCTGATTAAGTATGCTGATGATACTGCTTTAGTTGGATACTTAGATGGAAGTCGTGAATCAGTAAATGGTTACATGGAGGAAGTTTCACGGTTCACTCAGTGGTGTGACAAGAGCTAGTTGGAAGTTAATGCCAAAAAAACCAAAGAAATGGTGATCGATTTTTAGAAAAGAAACGCACACCCCATCACTCTTCATCAAAGGTGAACGAATTGAAACTGTATCTGCTTACAAATACCTGGGGATTGAAATCGACAATCAGCTTAAATTTGACACCTGTACTTAGGCAAAATTCTGTAAATTACGACAACGCCTGTTTTCCTTCGAGCTTAACTCTTTTGATGTTGATCGTACAGTTCTGCAAATGTTTTACAAATCAGTATTACAGAGTATTCTTACTTTTGTCTTATTTGTGTGTTTGGAAATATGAGGACCCAGGATCACATTATGTTGATAAAATAGTTAAACAAGCTAGCAGGATTATTGGCCATCAACAGGAACCACTGATTGACTTATTCAAGTCTAACATGTGCAATAAATTACAACTAATTATGTCTGACAGGTGCCATCCGCTGCATACAAAGTTTGTCCATAACTCCCGAAGTAACCGTCTTCTACAACGGAGGATGAGAACTACGCGATATGGCAGCTCATTTGTTCCAGCAGCTATCAGGTGGTACAATGAGCAGTTGAACGCTGAGCTGCTGTATTGCAACCCTTGTCCTCCGTTGACGAAGTTCGTTTGACGGTGAGTTCGTTTTCTTTTGTTAAACAAATAGGAATACAGTACAGGTACTGGGACGGATGGGTTTGCGGTGGCGCCCGTGTGGATGGGTCTCTTTGTGAGTGTGTGTGGTTCTGGGGGCCGGGGACTCAGCGTTTCGGCGGTGTGCTTTGCCTGTCGTCCGGAAGAACTGACGTTTTCCTGACGACGGGCGGAACATGCTGTTCGGGCGTTGGGTCCCTCCGGTTCTTTTTCGGAGCCACACATGCTCGCGGGGGAGATTTGTACACGTGGTGCTACCGCGGACTTAACTTGTCTTAGTATCTTTCCACCATGCAAACCTTCTAATCTCTCAGTACAGGTACACAGTAAATTGACATATCTTACTTGCCTACGGACAGATGTTATAAGTTAATATAAGTTATAAGTTTTAATGTTTGTATTTTTGTATTTGTGTAGTTTTACATTCGTGCTTTTTATGTGTTTAAACCAAATAACGTGTAAAGGCCATGGAATTTCCATCACTGGGATAATAAAGTTTTATTGTATTGTATTGTATTGTATTGTTGTAGTCACAAGTACGTCACAAGTTTAGTCACACGTACATCACAAGTCCAGCCACAAGTACATTACAAGTCTATAGTCACAAGTACATCACAAGTCCAGTCACAGGTACATCACAAGTACAGTCACAAGAACATCACAAGTCTAGTCACAAGTGCATCATAAGCCCAGTCACAAGTACATTACTAGTCTGTTCACAAGTACATCATAAGTCTGGTGGCAAGCATATCACAAGTCCAGTCAAAAGTACATCAAAAGTCCAGTCACAAGTATATCACAAGTCTAGTCACAAGTATATCACAAGTCCAGCATTGTTCAATGCTGGAAAGGTACAGAACTCGCTGTGGAGGAGGTGTGGCGATCGATCCTCACAGCAGCATATGAGTCTGGCCCAATCGCTATGAAAGAGAGATGGGCACTCCGTTCCTGTGAA
>CM057138.1:0-319209 GCA_029964075.1 Patiria pectinifera | reverse complement strand
GTTATAGTTTCGAGGAAGAAAACTGCTTTAGAAACAGATTTGAAAAGATTTCTGATACGAAGCTTATTTACAAAATTTATTATATGCCAACACAAAAATCAATCAAATAGAGTGATGAAACGGGGAGCAAGAATGACTCTTTCGTATCTTGTGTAGACCAACCTTGTGTGTAAAATTTATTCAGTAGCTTGGCGAAAGTTTGTGTTCTATGCACACGCGCGGGGCAAGTTAGTTTTGCGCATTTCTTTTCAACGACTGTTTCGTCCAGCAAAACACAAACATGAAACAGCCATCAAAATTCATAGTTTTTGATCTCGCTCTTGCTTCAGATAGGATTAGTGAAATCGGTCTATGGATGTGTCTTAGCTGAGATCAATCTTAGAGCGGGGACTCGTCTTAAGTCCTAAGATCAGTCGTAAAGATAAGACAAGTTTCAGGAAATCAGCCCTCAGGACAGGGTAAATTGAAAAGATCGCCAACATTTTATCTTCTCTCAACTTGCTACTTACTGTTTTCACAGTTAGTGCCAGTGTAGGTGTTGGAGCATAGACATCAATATGATCCCACTTGCTGCACACACAGACCGTTATTCTTACATGGGTTGCTGTGACACTCATCCACATCTGAAATACCAACATTCCCAGCGATAAACATAAGCATTATCAAAATAAAATGATTGAAAACACATACATTTATGAACAAAGCTTTATAAGCCTAGGTGAAAATTCTCTAGTTGAAACTAGTTCAACTATAACCAGTTTAATTGGCGACTGGTTTTGAACCAAACTGGTTTGAAATGTGGTAACTGGTATTGAACCAGTTAAACTAGTTCAAAACCCAGCCCACGTTTCAAGGTCAACTGGTTTCAACGTGAATTTGCACCTGGGAGTTCCACCAGTCACCATGTGATTTGGTTCTCGTAAGTTCTCATACGGAAGTGTGTGGAGTGTCATGGCCAAGCGGTTAAAAGCACCAGACTCAAGCTCTGGTGTTTCTGATCAGCAGAGTGTGGGTTCGAGTCCCGGTCTCGAGATTATTGTCCTTAAGCAAGACACTTAACAATTATTGCTTCATCCTTCGGATGGGACGTAAAGCCATAGGTCCGTGTGTTTGTTGTAATGCACGTTGAAGAACCCAGTAACATTTATCTAAAGCTTCAGAGAAGCGAGGTTTGCCCCTGGTGTTTCTGGCAGTGGCTGCAATATGCGCCACAGCACTTGTATGAAACCCTGATGAGATTTGAAAGGTTTGCATGGTGGAAAGATACTAAGATATACTATAATAAGGTGCTACATATGGGTCTAATTTTACTGTCTTTAAAATAAATTTATTAGCGCCTAGAGTACCTAATTGTTGGTAGATACATGCGCTTTATAAGACTCCGGTATTATTTACAGCACTTATGAAAATTATTTAAATGAAGGCAAAAAGCCAGTATCAAAAAAAAAATGCTTCTGCAAAAATTGGTTTTCTCTGTGCCAAAAATAATCACTTATCAAGCAAAAAGGTTATTCCATTTCGGGGAAAGTCAACTGTACTTCATTGCACATTTTTTTGAAATTTTACTTTCTTGAAATTTTGTTTTTAATCATTTAGATAGGATTACTTATTCTGATTTGTATCTAAGAAAAGGTGGGTATTTCCCATCTTGTACCTGTTTCACATCGACTGCCGACGAAGCCGTTAACACACAGACAAGCATGGGTACCGTCTCTCTGCTGGTTACACGTCCCTCCATTGTAGCAGGTCTCTACCGTACAGTCAGCTGCACATGAAAAACAAAGTGACAAAACATAAAGAAAGGGCAAAAAAAGGTAACATTAAACAGGATCTCAAACATTAGCTAACAATTTTTTTTTTTTCGATATAGTCCTTATGCGTATATATACCTTAAAGACGTATTTTTGAAAAAATTCTTTTAGTAGTTGGTTTTTAATTTGACAAAGCCGTGAATGGGTGCGTGCAAGCATTGACACGACGCACACGCGCCGCTGTAATTCGTCGCTTCAGTGCGTGACATCGCGTAACTGCAATCGGCTGAATGAGAACGTGTTCCAGACGCTGATTTCAGGTGCAATTCGAAACATGACTTCTCAACTTTAGAATTGAGATCGAGATCCTAGAATATTGTTTTTCTCGGAATATACAGAATTCACTGAGTTGAAACTTCATCAGGTTAGTTGTTCAGCACCCTTCTTAAGATTTTGAACACGTTTGTTGCTTCAAACGAAAAATTGCACTAATGACAAACACGATATACTCTACGTTTAACAAATTCTAAACGTAACTGTGCCATCCAGGGCTAATTTGAAAACCCTGCCCTAATCTTGCACCCAGCCTTCACTAGTGGGAGTCTCTAGCATATGAGAATCATCACCATGCTTACCAATGTCACAGTTGGTACCCGTCCAGCCAGATGCGCACGTACAGCCGAAACTTGACCCGACGGTACTCTCATGGCATACTGCATTGGTTATACAGGGATTACGGAACAGGGACCAGCTAAAAGAAGAGAAAACAAATGCTTGGATTATTTATTGATCAATTTTGAAAGAACCTATCATGAATATTATTACTTTTCTAGTTATTGACTTCGATTTACAGCGCTTAGAGCTTAGGGACTCAAACATATTGCTGTCGATGGCTGGCTGTCATGTGAAGACGCAAAGGAGTTTTCAAGGCATATAGGATCATTTGCATTTACCCCCCAAAGTAACCTGCATCAAATATTACCAAAAGGCTTACGTGGGATAAAAGATAGTACTGGTACTAAACACTCTGTGAAATTATTCCATCTGGCTTGTTGTCATTTAGGAAATCAACAAATGTAAGAAAAGTGATTTCCAACGATCAGTCAACTGACACATTTTTGGAATAAACATTACTTTTGATGAATCATGTTTCTTGGATGAAAAGGTTGTGCATATTTCTTAATGTTTTGCCAAAGTGTAACATCCACTGAGTTGAAACGATCAACAGGTTAGGTTTCTTAAAAGTTTTATTGATTTTTAATGATGTTAATTTTGGAAAAAAACAAAATGAATGAAAAGCAAATGATCCTATATGCCTATAATGCATAACCACAATAAACTGAGTCATGCTTACCTAGAAACACAAAAAAAATCCTTGGTGAATAAAGCAGTTTAATGTCTTCAATCAGGTAATATTTACCTGTTTTACAGCGAGGTCCGGTAGTATCCTACAATGCACATACAGGAATAACCACTGCCTGTTACTGAACATGCTCACATCATTTGTAGCATGGGTTGGGAGAACACGGATCTGGTGAAACAAGGACAAACAAAAATCTTAAGTATTAATAACGCCTTTATTAAAAATACCTTCAAATTCTGAATAATTATCTAAGACATGGCCAAAATGGGGAACCGCCACCTTAGACCTGGATAGCTCAGTTGGTAGAGCTCCGGAACGGCAATCCGCAGGTCGCTCGGTTCGAATCCCCAATCCAGTCAATTTCTTTCTTCAACTTTCTTCAAACAAAATGGACTACGTGACCTTCTCCACCGCCAATCTCCATCAGCAAAACGTCAAAACCTCCCAGCGTCACTTTCTCATTGGTTACAAACTGCATCGTCATTCCGTTGCCTTCCGCCTCCACGTCCTCCAGGACCACGCCCCCAGAGTGGGCCAGCACCCTAACGTCGGCGGTCGTGGTGTGTCCCTCGAAGATGCTCAAGACATCGTTGGGGGCTTCGGTGGAGAAGGTTAAGAAGTGAGCTCGGATGGTTGTGTTTGGGGCTGAGGTGACGGTCCATGTTGTGATGAGGTTGTCTGGGTAGTTGGAGGGATGGTAGGGGGACTTGAGAGACATGGTGCCCCCCGATGGAATGGTCACTTTACCACCCCACGTCGCTTCTGGTATCAAAAAAATATACCGAAAATTGAAATAATATTTAAGCTAACAGCTTAAGATTATAAGCTAACAACACGACAAGCACTTGATACTTTTGACATTTTTAAAGATTTTTCTCACTGTCCTCATAAAAGATTACTTTGACACTGCTAAGTCTCTTGTAACTCAGCTTTCTCCCCACCATAGTTATCACCATATTTGTCACTATAGTTGGCATTGCTGACAGATTCTGTATCTTTCAACCTTGACCCTCTACCTCACCGTCTGTATCACCCTATTTGTCACTGCATACCTCTGTACCACTGGCATCAATGACCCGCAATGGATGGTGTACAAATAATGAATGTTTATGAGTGCAATGGTAAGAATAATTTCATTCGATGACAGATGGAATGTTCCATTCCAGGAGGCAATTATGTTTACACAACGCCGCGCCACCAATAGTGACTGTGTAATGGAACTTCTATTTTTGCTGTGCGGCCGGGCCGTGCACTAGGACAAATAATTAAATGTCAAGTGATCAGCACCTACCAATCAGATGACAGGGATTTATTCAGGTGATGTATAACACGTCCTGTATCTGTTTCAACTTTCCCTCTGCCCCACTATGTAGTTTACCCTATTTGGCAATTGGTACCTACCTAATTCACAATGTGTGCCGCTGTATGCAGACAGACACTTGCAGACATACTCAAACATTTGTTGCTGGCACGTTCCACCGTTCTGACACAAATCGCTGCTACACAGATCCTCAATAATAGCTGCCAAACACAAACAAATATTTACAATAAGGCCAAAAAAAAGAAATAGTCGGTCTCTGGTCAGACCGAAGTTCCGGAATTGATGCGGCGACGCGGTTTTTGTTTTTGTTTTTGGTGGATTTTTTTTTTTTTCAAGCTTGTATTGTACAGACAAGGTGGGTACTATTTTGCTTTTTTGTGTCCTCATTATACATTGGTGTCCTCCATAATTTGCCTTGGTGCCCTTTATCATTTGCCTTGGTGCAATTTCCCATTCCTTGGTGCTCCTTGGTACAAAAATTTGAGGAGGCGCAGCAAAAGAGGGCGCTGTTGTAGCTTCCGTGTTAATTTGAAAAAGAAGAAGGTTGACGCGCATGATTAAAATCGACGCACACGCTGACCAGAGACCTAAAAATTTTTTTGGCCTAACGCAAGATACAGAATATCCATTGATGAAAACACTTCAAATAGTGCTTAATAAAAGTCCATTGTATATATTTGGAAATATTTCTCAAATAAGCTAATGAGGAAATTTTGTTGCAAAGGGGAGAAGTTAATGTTTAATAATTTGTAAGGTGTTCTGGCAAACAGAGACAGAACTGGGTCGAGGTCGAAATGAGGGTTTGCAGGTATTAGGAAAGAGAATCAAATTCTCCTTACAATACTGTTTGTTGCTCTTCAATCGGACATTCTGTTGACAAGTTATGGCTGTTTAAGGTTTAAAAGTAAAATACTGAAGAAAAAAACTTTCAATTATCAAGGTTTGTATTTGTTAAAAATTAAAGCTGCCTATTTTCCCTTTTAAAAACACTTTTACGCCACATTTTTGTACTATTTCCTTAAAATCTGGGAAGTAGACATTTCAAAGCTTACAAATATCAGTGATTCTGAAAAATTGAAAAAACAAAAATCACCCCCAGTTAGTTTTTGCATCTTTCTGCACTACGGCCTGTGCCCAGTTCCGCCTCATTTTGCCAAAAAAGTACCAGAAGTATTTGTTCAAGTGAGCGACTATAACTCTGTGCGATGATACAAAATTAGGGATTATTTTTCATACCTTGTTCGTGATATGACTCCCGTAGTGTTCAGGGCAGGCGCATTCTATACCAGCACCAACGTAATAACACTGACCACCGTTGACGCAAGGGCTACTCGCACAGGCTGCTTGATCCGCTGGAACAACGTTGGAAATGCGAATTCAAAAATCAAATTCTTCAGAATTAGAAACATGGAATAGAATATAGATTGTACAACCTTGACTAAAAACAACAACATACAAGACACACAATAGAAATCCAAGTGATTCTTCAATCTTTTTCGGACTTGCATTCCACAGTGGTGTCACTATTACAAAGATTGAATGAATTTCTTAATTTACAAACGATTTGGAGTGACCACACTTGAATGTTCAATTGTTGCAATCATTTACAATAACTCCAGAGCCCATGGGAAAAAGTAGTTGTAAATTTGCCTGTCTGAAAACAAAATTTCTTCAAGTGCTCTATATATTTTTTGTTTGGCACGACTATGGAACGCCGGTTTCAAATGGATTTTATGTACCTGTTTCAGAAGTCTGTCCGCTCCATTCCGTGGGGCACACACACTCAAAGTTCTTGATGGCTGATCCGATGGTCTCTGAGCGACAAACCCCACCGTTCTGGCAGACGTTGCTGTCACACGGGTCAACCTCAGCTGCAGAGGAGTCAAATTTGAGAAATTGGAATATTATATTTCAGTAATTTAAAAAACTCCTAACTATAGGTTTTCCTGGCTCTTTTAAAATATTTTTTCATTCCAATTCACCAACTCTAACATTCAATTTCAGGAGCTTTCAACAAAACCAATTTAGTCATTTACCATTCAATTTCAAAGTTTGGTCACCCTCTTTAGTCACTGGGTTGAGAATATTGGCCATCACAGATCAAATTTGTCTAAGCTGTTGCCAAATGGCAGCATTCAGATATCAAATTCGAAATCAATTAGACAAATTTGATTTCTGAACAAGGTCTGGGGTCGACGAGACGAAATCGAATACTCCAGGAAGAAAACATGAACTCATTGTTTGAATTTTCTTGAACTGAATCTGAAAATGTCTGACAAAAGACAAACTTAAACATAAGTGCACTAAATCGATGTTGCTGGAAGAATTTGAATATTAGAAACAGGGAAGTCGAATGATAAACGTTTTAAAACAGCCGGGAAAACCTATGTTAAAGAACTTTTGAAAATGTGACTTCAAAATTTAGTGTTGCACTGTAATGATTCATTTTCATAAGCGGTTTATGCTCATTGCTGTTTGTGGCTTGTGAGAAAAAAAATCACAAGCTTACTCGAGTGGGACTCGAACCCACGACCTCCTGCTTACTAGTGCAGACATCTTACAACTCAACCACTGAGCTTGCTCAGCAGAGAAACTTCCTAATCACAGAAATCCGCTAAGCGAAAATATTTGTCCAGTGCAAAAAAGGATCAAAATGTCTTTCTTGTGACTCCTTTTCAGCCCAAAAAACCACAAAACTGCTTGGAGACAATAATAGCTAAGCGATATTTTTAACGCTAAGCAGCCTGCTTACCTGTTTGGCACTGTTTGCCGAGCCAACCAGTCTGACAGACGCATGTGAATCCATTGATGTTCCCTTCCTCAGTCACTATACATTCCCCTCGATCATTACACGGATTAGGGTCACATGGTAGTACTACAACAAGACAAAAAGAAACTTATTTTTATGGACAGTGGAGATTTTAGACCATTTTGGACCATTTTGTTCTTAGGATGGAAAAAGAATTGAAAACCTTACTTGGGAAGTGGGAATTTTAAAATGTTCCAGGATTTTATTTTCTCTTAATTTTTGTTTCTTCAAAATATACACTGTATCAGGAATCTAAAAATGAAGGTTTTATTAGGTTTTGCTTTACGTCGAATGAAAGGTGTTTTTCTGTTTTCTGGTTAATTGTTTTTAAGTATAGAGTACATCAAAGTCTTATCGCATTTCAAAACAAATAAAGCAGACTTTGAAGCAGCGAAATACAACAAAGTTAAAGCCAATCAATTATGTTAACTTACGCGTAATTTACACAATTATTGTAAATTACTACATATTACATAACTAATTACGTTACGCAATAAAAGGGCAGTGAAATACAACAGTGTTAAAGCCAATCACTTAAGCAATACTTACAACGTAATTTATACAGTTATTGCAAAAATTACTATATACTACATAATTACATAAGCAACGACATAATTTATTGCATAAGTTGCCAGTTCACACTGCGAAACACTTGTAAACCGTTGCTCGTCAGAATTCTCAATGTAATTTACACAATAAAAATGTGGCGTAAGTGCAGTTAAACTAGTACATAGATTTTTGTGAAATCAGCAGAATTATTGATCTTACCTTGGTCACAGAGAGCGCCAGTGTAGTGTGGGGGACAGTCACAGGAGAAGCCAGCACCCTGGACGTCACACGTAGCTCCATTCAGACAGAAGTTGGGATTACATGGATCACGCACTGTCAATAAATAAAACATATTTTAAAGTTGAATAGTTGAAGACAGAAATTGACTGGAGAGGGGTTTGAACCTGCGACCTCCGGATTGCCGTTCCGATGCTCTACCAACTGAGCTATTCAGCCCTATGTTAAAGCTACATTCCATCATTTGCAGCTATCCAAAAAGTAACTGACGTAATTTTTGTTGAAAAGCATACTTGGTTTAAAGATAGTAATGGGAAACTCCCTGTGAAATTATTCTTTCCGGCATGCTTTCATTTTGAAGAAATTAATGAAAGAAGGCCATTTCCAACGATGCGTCTAAAGACGCTTTCTTGGAAATTTTTGTTAGCAGTTCGTTTTTAATACGGCGAAGGGCACGCAAGCATTGACATGAGACACAAGCGCTCAGGGTTGCTTTAATTCGTCGGTTCAGTGCGTGACATCAAGAAGCTGCAATCGGATCAATGAGAACATGTCTCGGACGCTGAAGTCAAAACATGTCTCAACACTTTTGATTTGAAATTGATCTCCTAGAATGTTGTTATTCTCGAAATAAACAGCATTCACTGAGCTAAATGTTCATCAGGTTAGTTGTTCAGCATCCTTATTTAGATTTTGAGCACTTTTGTTGCTTCAATTGAACATAATGCACAAATGATGGACGCTACCTTTAACAGTTTCCCATTTTGTCAATGTCTTTGTTAAATTATATGGAAATATATGCTGGTACAGTCAGACAAAAGTTGGAACTTTTCTGAATGCAGAATTAACAGACTTAATGTAACGGAATAAAACAATCATGTGATGACATTCACAATAATGTTTCAAGCCAACTAATTGAAGCAAATCAAACACCAGACAGAGTTGTTCAGCATGTTAGCTTTCGCTTAGGTAAAATCGGGAATTTTATGAAAATGTTGGGCTGAAAACTTTGAGGATACAAATCACTAAGCATACATACCACTTCCACATAAATCTCCCACTAACCCCGGCACACATTGACAGAAGAAGCTAGTGGTGAAGATCGGCAGACATGTGGCACCGTTGAGGCACGGGAACTGTCACATGGAAGAACGGCTGTGTGAATAGAACAAGAATGAAAGTTATCAAATGATATTATCATTCCTTCCGCCTACTTTAATACAACCCATGCAAAACAATAGACCAATCCATTAGGCTCTGCCCACTGCTCATACACCAATCTATAGGCCCTGCCCACTACACATAGACCAATCTATAGGCCCCGCCCACTACACATAGACCAATCTATAGGCCCCGCCCACTGCTCATAGACCAATCCATCAGGCCCCGCCCACTGCTCATAGACCAATCTATAGGCCCTGCCCACTACACATAGACCAATCTATAGGCCCCGCCCACTGCTCATAGACCAATCCATCAGGCCCCGCCCACTGCTCATAGACCAATCTATAGGCCCTGCCCACTACGCATAGACCAATCCATCAGGTCCCGCCCACTGCTCATAGACCAATCTAAAGGCCCCGTCCACTGCGCATAGACCAATCTATTTGGTCCCGCCCATTAGGTCCTGGCAACGATACATGCGCATCTCCAACAAAAAAAGTATAGCTTAAAAATATTGTAAAAACCTACCAGTCTCACAGAGGTCGCCAGTCCAGTCTGGTGTACACTGGCAACGACGTTGGGTACCAGACAAAAAGCACAGTCCGTTATTCATACACGGGTTCTCATTACAAGGCGCTGGAAAAAATGTAAGAAATATTTATATTCAATTGAGCCTAAAGCAATTCTTTTGCAAATTTGGACAGGAATTCTTAAACAGGTTTTCAATTTATTTGGATATTGTAAGTAAAGCTATAACCATCTAAAGAGTAAAGCATTTGCGACACTCTATAGATAATTATTATGCTGCCACCATTTCAGTCATGTTCCCTGTATCCAATAACAGTACTGAATGATAATGCTTTTTGTGCAAAAAGGAACCAGACTATTTCTCCTACAAGCCTCGCTTTGGTTACGGTGATTTGAACGGGCAAAAATCTTGATGGCCGCAACATGATAATGGTCTTAAACCATTGTTTTGAGAATGTAATTCACTTGGAAATTAAAAGACGTTTTACTTCTTCTTTTACTTCGGAATTAGCAGGAAATTCAATTACTTACATGTCTCGCAGTTAAGACCGGACCAGTCTTCTTCACAATTACAGAGGTAGCTAGTGAACCGGTTAACACAGGTACCAGTGACGCCGCAAGGGTTACTCAAACACGGATCAAGCTCTGTGATGCGGACAAAAAAAGAGAATTGATGAAAACAAATCGGCCATTGTGTACATTAATAAAACACTGACAATTTTTACGTTTGAACAGGAACATCATAAATCAAATTAGGTTTTACCCTTCACCGACGTTTAAACACTGTATACTCAGTGTGTTACCTCCCAAGGGAAAGTTGGAAAAAATCGGCCAACCGATCCCGTTAGCTCGGTGGTTGAGTGGTAAGACATCTGCACTAGAAAGCAGGAGGTCGTGGGTTCTAGTCCCAACCGGGTGATTTTTTCTCAACTTTCATTCGGGAGGTAACACACTGAGTATACAGTGTTTAAAACCATCGGTGAAGGGCAAAACCTAATTTGACTTATATCACCCCAACGCAAAAATTTCATCTTATAATAACATCATAAATGCACACTGAGTGGAAATAAATGTTTATGAAATTAAAAATTGAGATTGAGAATTCTACTTACCGATTTCACAGAACGTTCCTGCATACATAGGACTGGAACACTGGCACACGAAGCCACCGTTGGACGTTGACAAACACACAGCGCCATTTTGACATGGCATGCTTACACAAGCAGTTACTATGGAACAAACAAAACAATGACTTTTAACATCACCCTTTAAGAAACTTTTAAAAAAAAAGGTGAATAATAATTTTGTCAATCACAAGTCCATCACAAGCCAATCTCATGTTCATCATAAGTCAATCAAAAGTCCACTATAAGTCCATCACAAGTCAATCACTAGTCAATCACAAGTCAATCACAAGAACTTCATAAGTCAATCACAAGTCAATCACTAGTCAATCACAAGTCCATCACAAGTCCATCACAAGTCCATCACAAGTCCATCACAAGTCAATCACAAGTCCATTACAAGTCCATCACAAGTCCATCACAAGTCCATCACAAGTCCATCACAAGTCCATCACAAGTCCATCACAAGTTCATCATAAGTCCATCATAAGTCAATTACAAGTCAATTACAAGTCAATCAAATTTCCCGCAATTGTCTTACCTGTCTGACAGATCGGTCCGGTATAGCCCTCCAAGCAGGCACAGATGAACTCACTGGAGGAACTAGAAGTGCAAACACCACCAAACAAACAAGGGTTGCTGCCGCAGGGGTCTGTCACTATGGAAACCAAACAAAGCATCATGGGTAATTCATGGTATACAAAAATCGCTGGCAGACTGCTGTTTCGTTTTTGTAAGTGTGAGCTGTTTTTAGAATTTTTCTTATACAGCTGTACAGTACAAAATATCTTTGCACACACTTGTAGAAAGAAGAAAGAAATAGTTCAGATGATTTTATTAATCTTTTTATAAGATTATTTTTCTGTTTCTTACCAATTTCACAATTAGTTCCGGCGTAACCATTTGCGCAAACGCACGTGTAGCCAGGACCTTGTGGGAAGCACACGCCTCCATTATGACAAGGGTCGCTCTGACATGGAATAACTGGCGCGACATCTGTACCAGGAAAATATAAATAAATAAAAAGCAGAAAATTAAGTTTTGTAAGAAGAGAATGAAACAGGTATTTTGAATATTTAAACGGTCCTTAACGATTCACTGTAGATGCAATTTTTGAGTTTCACCTAAAAAAATTCAATTAATTTTTAAAATTGCTATTTTCTCACAAAACAATAGCTACCCACTTTCAAATGAGACATCGAACAAAAAAATGGTAAAAGTTAATATGAAATAACTACGTAACAAATTTCAAATTATTTATGGCCTGACAAGAATTCAGTCCTCCCAAAATTTTGAAAATTCATGATGAAGACGAACAAATTTGAACTTACTCAAGAGCTCAGATAGTACATCTTTTAAAAAAAAAGGAGTAGAAAGTCACAAATTTTAAGAATTTGGATTACAAGTTAATAAAATTATCTAAGCGTTCACTGTCTAATAATTAAAAGTCTCTTACAAGTTTCGCAGTTGGTACCAACGTAGTTGTCTGGACAATCGCATAGATGGCCAGCACTGCCTTGTGGGTAACAGACTCCTCCATTCTGGCAGGGGGAGGGTTCACATGGATCCGGAGGGGCAGGTGCTGTTTGAAAAAAAAACCAAGATTATTATAAATTCTCATCGTCAACGTTCTTCCATTCAGTTTAAACTATAGAATTAGCCAAACAATTTTGAAAACACGAAACTCTCAAAAGAAATTATTTATTTACCATTTTCACAATGAGCTCCAGTGAAGTCATTCACACAGGAACAAACGTAGCTCTCTTGAACGCTGCTACGGAAACAGACTCCCACATTCTGGCACGGGGAACTGTCGCAGGGATTTTGAGGGACAAGACCTAATGATTAAAAGAGGTAATAAAAGTGTTTTTAAGAACAATTCTTGCAAAAAAAGGATTAGTATTTTTTTAAATTTTACATCTCAGGAGGTATCAAAGATAGTGTGCTGATTTAACCCTAAAGGGAACGGGTTATTTTGACCATCTCACAGCCCCCCCCCCCCTTTCAGATCTCAGCCATCAAAAGACGAACAATTATGAAACTTGGTACATGCATAGAATAACTTAATATAGCCATACCCAAGGAATTTTATGACTATAGGTTTAAGGGTTTTGGAATTATGACTAATTATTTATTCATATGCACCAATGGTACTTCTGCTTTGTGTACACTACAAAAAGTTTCGAAGCGCAGCAACAAATGGTTGGAATTTTATGTTTTTGGTGTCGAAAGATGTGCAAGACTCGAGGCTAACATGTCAGGAAAGGTCGTGTGGGGGAATTTTTTTTTGCAAGGGTATCGCGGAAAAAAATGATGGGAGGGGGTGGATTCCACGCCCCCTCCCCCCTGCCCTGTTAGGGTTTGATAGGCAAAGTGTTTGAAGTTGTTTCACTTACTTATTTCGCAGTGCGTTCCAGCGTAATTCTGACTGCAGAAGCATCGGTACTCCCTGTTCAGATCGTACACCTGACAAAAACCATTGTTGTGGCATGGCTGGCTGAGACACGGGTCAGGTGGAATAGAAACTGGAAAGTAAACAACAATAACAACACTTTATAAACAAAATCCAAACTCAGCTACTGAGCTACTAGCCAAAATTTTGCCTGGCAAGGTTATGTGATAAAGCCCCAGTCACACATTTACGGTTGGAGCTACGAATATCCACGGTTTACCAAGAATCAATCCATCACGATGAACCGTCGATGTTCGTGGAGAACTTTCTCAAAATGCAATACGGTTTCAGGACGGATAGCCACGACTGTAATACGGTTTCAGGACGAATAGCCACGACCGTAATACGGTTTCTCTACGAATACACCACGGTTTGTCAAGAATTTGGACGGACTGGGCCACGGATGACCAAGGTTCTCCTATGAAAAAAGCGTGGATATTGATTGTACAACCTTAACGGCACCCTAGCATATCCGGGCACATCCGTAGGACATATGTAGCAAATTTGTATAGATTTCTACCACGAATGAGCTACGAATCTCCAAGAATATACACGAATAGCCATGAATAACAACAAATAAGTACGGTTGTCCTGCGGATGTCCTACGGTTGCACTACAGATTGATCTTCATGACGTTTCACCATGGAAGTTATGAAGAGTTTGAAACTTCCGTAGCCCCTCCATGAATACCCAAGGAAGATGTACTATAAGGATTAACACGCTACTCCCACGGTTTATCAAGAATTTCAAACCGTGGATATCCGTAGCTCCAAACCGTGAATGTGTGACTAGGTCTTTACAACGCTTTTTGCTAAGGAAATATCTTTGACGCTTACCAAATTGGCAGTTGTCACCGGAGAACCCTTGCAGGCAGCTACAGTGATGGGCACTGCCCAGGTTGAGGCATTCAGCTTGATTCAGGCAAGGGTTGCTGAAACACGGGTCTGAAACTGCAAGGAAAAGAAACAACTTCTGGTTTAATAACAGACCGTTTTATTGGACGAGGAAATATATCAGGGGTGCTGATTGGCTGCCCGAAAAAAAAGGAATCATTCTGATTGGAGAATGTTGCAAGAAAAGGGTTAGATATCTACTAAACTGGCCAATAGAAACAAGTATAATTGGTTGGACCGGCTCTATTATCAGCTTGTTCCCAATTGTCAAAGACCTAGGCAATAGATTAACACACATTTTGGATATGGCTAGTACTTTTAGACGAGAGATTTTGGACATGGCTAATAGCTTTAGACAAGAGATTTTGGACATGGTCAATAGCTTTAGACAAGAGATTTTGGACATGGCCAATAGCTGTAGACAAGAGATTTTGGACATGGCCAATAGCTTTAGATAAGAGATTTTTGACATGGCCAATAGCTTTAGACAAGATAGATTTTGGACATGGCCAATAGCTGTAGACAAGAGATTTTTGACATGGTCAATAGCTGTAGACAAGAGATTTTGGACATGGTCAATAGCTGTAGACAAGAGATTTTGGACATGGCCAATAGCTGTAGACAAGAGATTTTGGACATGGCTAATAGCTTTAGACAAGAGATTTTGGACATGGTCAATTTAGCTCTAGACAAGAGATTTTGGACATGGCCAATTTAGCTTCAGACAAGAGATTTTGGACATGGCCAATTTAGTTTCAGTCAAGAGATTTTGGACATGACAAATAACTTTAGACAAAAGATGTTGTACATGGCCAGCTGAGTGGTCAAAACGTGTACCAAGAAGGTAAGGGTTCGAAGTAAAAATGTGCGGACTTTGCTTGGTTGATAAGGAATGCTATTTTGCTTGTAGGCGAAAGATGGTTATTCTGAATGGTTGAGATAAATATTTAAGCTTTCTGATTGGTTGAGATAAAAGTACGTACTGTCCTGATTGGCTGAGAGTTTTACCTGTTTGGCAGTTGGTGCCACCGTATCCTGCCGTACACTGACACACGTACTCAGTGACTGTGTTGGTTAGACACCGACCACCGTTCTGACATGGGTAACTGGAACAAGGGTTCACAACGGCTGAAAAGAAATTACATAATAGTAATAATTATAATAATGTGGTGTTCATATAGCGCTTTATACCAAAAGTCTCAAAGCGCTTCACAATTATTACCCCTGTTCATCAGACCATGAGACTATTTTTGTGCAGCAGATCAAGATCAACGCATTTTGATCTCTAACTTCACATGTACCCATTTATGTTCCTGGGTTGAGAGAGGCAATTGTAGTAAAGTGCCTTGCCCAAGAACACAAGCATCCGCGCAATCTGGTCTCTACTCTCACAGGTACCCATTTATACTCCTTGGTGGAGGCAATTGTGGTAAAGTGTCTTGCCAAAGAACACTAGCACCATGTTCTCTAGTGTTTCGATCCAACACTCCACACTTCTCTGTTACTTATTATTTGACAATTCATTGCAAGCAAATTTTGGTTTTGGCGAAAAATACTCTTGACATGTACTTACCTGTTTCACAACGCAGTCCTTGCCAACCTAGGGGACAGTTGCAGGCGTAATCGCTGGTCGATGGGAAACAGGTACCACCGTTGAGACAAGGGTTGCTACCACATGGGTTGGCAAGATCTGATAATAATAATAATAATAATAATGACAAAGGGATGATATAGTGCCATACTCTGTTAAAGGCCTATAGGATCATTTGCAAAAAGTAAAAAACAAAACCGCCAAAATACTATACAAATATTGAGTGGCTCAGCGTGGAATGGGAGGAATATTATCGCAAGGTAAAATCTGGACTTTTCTATTTCACGAGGCGAAGCCGAGTGAACTGGAAAAGTCCAGATTTTACCGAGTGATAATATTCCTCCCATTTCACAATTTAAAGCTACTCAATATTTGTTTTATATAACTGACATATAGATCCTTGTCATTTGATATATTTGGATTTTTTTTTTTCAATACAAAACTGGAGGAAAATGTATTTCTCTCTTCCAAACCACCCCTTCACGAAAATGTTTGAACCCAACGCTGTAGCGCTGGCTCTTTGGAACAATACGCGCTACGCGCAACGCTGAACGCGCTCACCAGCATGCATTTGCACACAAATACCGCGTCATGAAACAAGAATGATCCTAACTGTTGAATAGTATTTCCCATTCCCCACGGGCGAATGGGACTTTTTGAGTCGCGGCGTGAATGGGAGCAATAACGAATGTCACGTGATGTGAGTTCCACCAATCAAATGACTAGGATCTGTATGTATGTCAGTTATATAACATGAAACATCCTACTGGACTGTGGACAATCAATAGCATCTTGCATCTTGTGAAATCAGTGCGTCTAGTATGCTGTCATTTTCAAGAAAAGATGAATAAATCATTTCCTTGTGATAGTTAGGAACAAACCACTGCACTTTCAACAGAAAACCTATGCTAGGCGTCAAGAAAAATGAAGATGCATTTTCACAATTTTCTCAAAAAGTGTGATGTCCACTGAGCTGAAACTTCAACAGGTTAGGTTTTGAACATTCTTCTTTTGGATTTTGAGGGCTGTTATTATTGGAAACGAACAAAATGCATGCACAGTAAACAATCTTACATGCCTTTTAAAAGTTATGCTCAAGACACTTCACGATGATTAAAAAAATGAACCTTAAAACAAATAAGAAGAATGGCTAAACTTTAAAAAATGTACTGTAAAATAGCATGGCTCACATAATTATAAAGACATAAGAAATCATTCTTATTTATTATTTATTTCTTATTTTAACTGGGTAGCCCATTCGGTGGAATCTGCTGGTCTCCCATGGGGCCCAGTAAAGAGAAGACAATGTGAAGAAATTACAGTTTTAGATGAGGGAGGAAAACCCCAGGAAAATATTTCAAGGAGAACCCACGGAATCAGGCATGGACTGAAAACCCAATCCACATATTGGCCCAGGCAGGTTTCGAACCAGAGTCACAGCGGTGGAAGGCAAGGAAAGTACCGCTACGCCAACCTGACTCCCCTAAAAAGACAAACATGTGTCTATGAAAGTTACTGATCTCTGGAGATGTAAATTGGCTGCAACATTCTCGCAGGAAAATTGAGCTTTTGAAAAAAGAATGTGGCACTTATGTATTTGAAAAGGAGGAAATTTGTCAATTGCAAGATTTTGTACAACTCACCAATTTGGCAGTTGTTGCCGCTGTAGCCATTGGGGCACGTGCAGATGTAAGCCTGGGTGTTGGTAATGACAGAACAGAATCCTCCGTTGATGCAAGGGTTCGTCAGACAAGAGTTGGTCGAATCTGGAGACACAAAATCAAATAACTAAGTTTGCTTTTTTAATGTTCTTTTGTCACCAAGAACAAGATGATGTACCCACGAAAAAATTCTCCAAAGTTGTACTCCAAAACATGACATATCGATTTTCAAAAAGTGAAAACTGCCACGGTTATGAACTTTTAAAGAATATAAACAGTAAACAGCTGTTTTTAAACTTCATTTTCCCCCGTATTGTATTCTTAAGTTGCATTTAAGCATATAACAGCCGTCAATATTGATTTTGGGCGGCCAGAAGAGAGCAGGATTCTAAACAGGAACAAACTGGCGTATATCACGTTTTAGAAATGATCTCCTCCAATCCTCCCATCTTATTTACTTCCCCCTACCCCCACCCCTCCCCCTTCAAATGTACCTACCTATTTGGCAGTTGGTTCCAGTGTAACCTGAAGGGCAGTTACAGACATAAGATCCCCCAGATTGCGCCTCGAAGCACACACCTCCATTCATGCAAGGATTGCTGGAGCATGGCCTTGCCAATGCTGTAGAAACATCACAGGAAAAAGTTTCGACAAAGTCACAAACAGAATGAAATTCTAAGTTGCAATTTTTCTATTTGAACGGCATAAATGGTGGAAGGAAAACAAAAATAGGAAATCACCTAAGCTTGACTCACAGCTATGCTAACCGCAAAATTCTGTGCTTATATATTAATCATTCTGTGCTTACAGTGCTAGCAAGAAAATTTCTGCCCAATTTTTGGCCAAAAAGTAGCATTTTAATTTAAAATCTCTTCAGTTTCACTACAGTTACAGCCTGAACGCTGATATCACATCTAGAACAGGTTTTAGAATACTCACTGAAAATGCAAAGGTATAAATATTGAAAAAAAATGCAAATATGACAGTAACTTTCCAGCCTCCTTTTCTGTGTTTTGCATTAAAAAAAAAAATCGACCTGAATTGGACCTGAGCCTATTTGTTAAAAATGCTCAGCACGGACCGTAATTGGTTAGCAAAATTTGGTAACCAGCCAAATTGCCATGCAATGTAGCCTGTAACTGGTATACCCAGATAACATTTTTGCTTAACATACAAAACTTGCTAAGCGGTATTTTCCTGCTAAGCGTGCATTTGGTCCCAGTATTAGCACGAACCTGGTAGCTCACAGTTGGCTCCCCTGAAGTCCTGGGTGCAGAAGCATACATACTGGTAGTCTGCGCCCACAACGCTGGTGAAGCAGAAACCAAAGTTCTGACAGGGGGAACTTTGGCAAGGATCGGGTTCTGAGGGGATGGAAATGCCATCTTTAAGGAAAGATTCTCCAATTGTATGCGAGCTATTGTGACACTGTTCTTTTGCAACTCCACAGCTGTAACATTATGTATACACTTTAAGCTTGCGAGTCCCGAAGAAATTGAGAAAACACCTATGGCATTCTTGTGTCCTTGTTGTAAGGTAGTAAAGTCTGCCACAAGCAAATTTGGCCATTAGGCCAGCATTTATCTCTGGTTTGGAATGAAACGACTGAGAATATTTCTATTCCTCTCTGGTTGGGATGCTAGTCCATCGCAGGTTACTCCCTAGCTAATGCCGGTACCCATTTATACTCTGGGTGGGGAGAGGCAAGTGGCTTGCCCAAGGACACAACACATGGCCAGCAGCTGGATTCAAACCCCTGACCCTCTGATCATGAGTCACAAACACTACTACTAGGCCACTTTCCATCACTGTCACCTAGTTGTAATGACAATTTTTTGTAACATCAAGAAACAGATTTCAACTTTTTTTTCACGATGCAACACAGATCCTGATATTTTTATTACTTAGGCTCCATGCAACAACAGCCAATGAGATGACAGGATTACCTCATAAATAGGCATGAGATATAATCAACAACAAAAAGTAGCCAATCAAGTAAGAGGATTTCCTCATAAATGCGTATGAGATATAATCAATGACAGTAATGGCCAATCCAATAGGATTACCTCATAAATATGTATGAGATATAATTACTGAACTTACCGATTTGGCAGTTGGAGCCCGACCATCCACCAGCACAGGCGCAGGCAAAGCCAGCCCCAGTCGTGTAGCACAAACCATTGTTCAAGCACGGGGAACTACTGCAGGGATTGAAAACTGTGAACAAAACAAAAAGAGTAACGATTTCAGATTTAGTCTGTTTAACCTTTTAGTCGTGGTAGCGCTCGAAACCGCCCTGCCTATTACTCACTGTATCGCTTGAAATCGCCCAAACACTCTATGGTTTTATCGAGTTAACACGATCATTCAGCGGGGAGACCGCGATGCAGCCAAAAACACAAGCACATTTACAACTGTCAACACTTTTTAAATGTAATCCATAGTCTGCAGTTCAGGATTTTTACCATTGGTAATTTTCAGAGGCACGGCCTTTTGCTGAAATGCTCTTTTCAGACCGGTGTACCAGAGATGTGCTGAAGTAATTTCTTCCAAAGATTTTAAAGTTTGGTTGTAGTCGAGTTTGGAAGTCCGGGCACATGTACCAGGGGATGAACAGTAACAAAAGAATGCCTTCATTTGGATAGCTTGTGATTTGACTTGTGACTATAGAGGACTTGTGAATGATTTGTCATGGACTTGTGATGGACTTGTGATTGTCTTGTGATAGACTTGTGATTGAATTGAAATGGACTTGTGATTGTCTTGTGATGGACTTGTGATGGGCTTGTGATTGACTTGTGATGGTCTTGTGATTGTCTCGTGATGGACTTGTGATTGTCTCGTGATGGACTTGTAACTGTTTTATGATTGTCTTGTGATGGACTTGTGATGGGCTTGTGATTGACTTGTGATGGTCTTGTGATGGAATTGTGATGACTTGTGATTCAATTGTGATGGACTTGCAATCGTGTTATGATGGACTTGTGATATGTCTTGTGATGGACTTGTGATGGACTTGTGATTGACTTGTGATGGTCTTCTGATGGAATTGTGATGACTTGTGATTCAATTGTGATGGACTTGCAATTGTGTTATGATGGACTTGTGATATGTCTTGTGATGGACTTGTGATGGACTTGTGATGGACTTGTGATGGGCTTGTGATTGACTTGTGATGGTCTTCTGATGGAACTGTGATGACTTGCGATTCAATTGTGATGGACTTGCAATTGTGTTATGATGGACTTGTGATATGTCTTGTGATGGACTTGTGATTGACTTGTGATGGGCTTGTGATTGACTTGTGATAGTCTTGTGATGGAATTGTGATGACTTGCGATTCAATTGTGATGGACTTGCAATCGTGTTATGATGGACTTGTGATATGTCTTGTGATGGACTTGTGATTGAATTGTGATTGACTTGTGATTGACTTGTGAATGACTTGTGATGGACTTGTGATGAACTTGTGATTGAATTGTGATTGACTTGTAATTGTGTTAGATTGTCTTGTGATGGTCTTGTGATGGACTTGTGATTGACTTCAACACTGCTAGGGCCATTTGCACATGGGCTGCCGTTGTGCATACACGTTGATGAGTAAGTTGGACAGATGGCCGACCACACTATAACTTATTTGACAGCTTACCATTAAGATTTCATGAATCTGAGAAGCTTCACCTACCTTGTTCACAGTACGTTCCCCCATAGCCGTCCTCACAGAGGCACACAAACGAATAGACCAGACCCACAACGCTTGTGAAACACTCTCCACCATTCTGACATGGGTTGCTCGAACAGGGGGCGGGGACTACCAGAAAAAGAGGCGGAATATAAAATGGAGAAAAAAAAGTAAGCTATTTCACTGAACAATGTCTGTTGATAGTTAAGATACACAGCGCTACATTTGGCGAGAAACTTCTTGCTAAAATGTACTGTTTCTGCTTGTTAATAAAACAACAACCAATCAGATCACACCTTTTGGTCAGGTGACTAGGGGCTCAGTCAAACTTTGTCACAAGGTGGGCGGGGTTCAGACCAAATCCGGAATGATTCCAATGTGTAATGGGCTCCGTGCGCAAGTACCCCCTCAACGGTAAGAAAGGGAGAGTTGGGGGAGACCACTTGGAGAGACACTCGAACGCATTGCTGACACTCACGCGAAGACGCTATGGCTTAGTGCACATTCCAAACAACATTAGTCATGCGTACTTCATGTGAACCAGCACGCGCACGTGGTGTGTCCTGACTATTGGGCTCTCATAGGTGCTCAAAAAGCGCCCTCTCTCGTTCATGCACGGAGACCATTCTTAATTCACTTACCTATTTCGCAGTTGGTTCCTGTATAGCCTGTTTGGCAGTCACAGACGTAAGAATAGGACATCGCAGATTGGTAGCACGACCCTCCGTTCCGGCATGGGTAGCTCAGGCAAGGGTTAGCAACTGTCAGCCAATAAAAGAAAAAATGTAAATACACCACAGTGGGATTCGAACCTAATACCTACCAGATACAAGTTTGGTGCTTCACCAACTGAATTATGGAGCCCTATGTTTGCAGTCTTCAAAATAAGCCAGCTCGTTATCTCGATGAAGTCGTCCATGTCAAAGGTTATTCGGGATAAAATTGCTGACGTGATGTTTACGCGATGTTAGGCGAACACCCACTCTGCTTGTAATAAACGCACAAGCGTTGTGTGCCATCGCCCTGCACATTCATACGCATTCGATGAGCCTTCGATTATCCTGAATGACCCTTGATCCATATCATTGTGCGCATGCACCGTTCAAATACCAAAGAGTTCGAACCTGGAACCTGCTGGATGCAGGTACAGTGCCCTACCAACTGTCAAGGTCACATTGTTCACTCATGACGTCAATATCTTTGTATGGATTCGAACCTATGACTTAACGTATACAGGTATTGGTGTTGTAACAAGTGAACTATACAGCTCCACTTCCCATACAACTTACGAAAAGGCGTAACTAAAAACCACTTTAATGCTGAACTCTAAGAGACTTGCCTATTTGGCACTGTGTTCCCAGGTAGCCAGCAGGGCATGTACACTCGTATCCATCGTTGGTGTTCAGGCAGATACCGTTGTTCTGACACGGCGTGCTCAGGCACGGCAGAGCAACTAGGAAAAATATACAGGAGTAATCATTTCAATTTTTCGATGCAGCTAAAGAAAACTCATCTTAAAACAGAATTCAAATGTGTGATCTGTAAGTTTATATGCGAATATAGGCTCCGTTCACAAGTACGCCCTCAACGGTAAGAAAGGGAGAGTTTGTGGAGACCATTGGATGAGACATTCCAACGCATTGCCTATGGCTTTGTACATATTCCGTTTAAAATAAGTTGCGCGTACTTTTGCGCAATACGTGCTTGAAGCAATGCACGAAGAAAGCATGTCCCTCGCATTTGAGCTCTCACAAGTGGCAAAGCGCCATCTATAGTTTATAAATGGAGTCCATTTGGGTCAAATGCGCTCAATGTAAAAGTATAGGTACACATCAAACCAATGTCAAACTTACCGAATAGTTCGCAGTCGGTGCCGGCGTAGTATGTGGGACATCTGCAGGTATATTCTGAACCACGATTGACACATGTTCCTCCATTAACACAAGGTACGCTCAGACAAGGGTTAGCTAGGTGTATAAACAAAAACAATTCACAAGTTACTAAAAGTACAGTCTGTAGTGGGGTGCTGTGGTCCAATGGTTATGGTGTTCGACTCGTGTGCCGTGGTGCATGGGTTCGAATCCTGACCGTGGGAACATGGTGCTTGCGCTCCTGAGCAAGGCAGTTTACCATTATTGCTTCGTCCTTCGGATGGGACGTGAAGCCGTAGGTCCCGTGTGTTGTGTAATGCATGTTAAAGAACCCAGTGACACTTATCACTAAGAGAAGGGGTTTGCCCCGGTGTTTCTGGCAGTGGCTGCTTAATGCGCCGCAGCACCTTGTAAACCATTATAAAGGTGCTACATAATGGGTCTCATATTTCCCATGTACTTCATTTACCTGTCTCTAACAATAAACATAATTTCCAGCGCCTTGAGTACCTAATTGTTGGTAGATACGTGCGCTATGTAAGACTTCGGTATTATTATTATTATAAGTCTTCATCAAATTCATTTTTTTTCCCTGACAATTTTTCCCCCTTTTTATCCTGGTGTATGTCACATACTAATAAGGATTTTATTGGGGTTGCCTTTGCATGCAAACGGTTCTGCCCAGCGAGTAAACTGGTTCCTAGTCCCAACATTATTTATTCTAATAGGGAGGCAGGAACCAGTCTATCCTGAAAGAAATTTAATCATTGTCTGTCCGCAAATAATATGAGATGTGCAAAAATATTATTTCGTAATTAAATTTTGGAAATGTTTTTTTTATTTGGTGTCTCATGCAAAAATGAATATATTTTGTATTGCTAAAAAAATAGCATGAAATAATATATATGTGAAATAATATGAAATGTGCAAAAATATTATTCCGTAATTAAATTTTGGAAATGTTTTTTTATTTGGTGTCTCATGCAAAAATAGCAATTTAAAAATAAAAACCTTTAACATTTGAAATAGGAAATAAATTGTCTATGGACAGTGTGCATTTCTTAACAAATCTTAACAAAACTCCTGACGATGACTAGAGCAGGCTAGTCGAAACGTTGAGACCAAAGACAAGTTCGTTTAGAACTTACAGCAGGACTGTTCTTATCAGAACAAAAACTACTTAGCAAAGTTGATAATAAGCAGGACAAGTTCTTTTCAGAACTAAATATCTTCTAAGCAGTAGTTATTACCACATGGTGTTACCGCGAACCGAAACGATACCGATACCCCACCATGCAAAGCCTCAAATCTTAAATCTTTGAAAGTGCTCATTTTTCATCTAGAAATTAATGTTGACTTTTTAAAAAGATTTTAAGATGTGTTGGGTAAATAAGACTATGAAATATCGGCAAAAAAGCCCCAAAACTTACAATATTGGCAGTTGGTGCCGCTATACAATATGGGGCATTCGCACTGGTATCCGTCAAACGAATCGTCCTTGATATAGCTGCAGGATCCACCATTCTGACACGGCGAACTAAAACACGGACTCACTGAAAAAGGACCAAAAAATGAGAAAAGGGCTAAAACCTTAAATTTTATGTCAGGAACAGCCACAAAAAAAGCTAATTCCAGCATTAGGCCAAAAAAAAAAAGTCTCCGGTTTCTGGTATGGAGCTTGCCCAAAAATTGGCGCGGCGACGGTTGTTTTTTTTTTCCTTTTTTTTTGCTTCAAATGTCGGCTGATGACTGCAAATGGTGCCCGACTAAACTTAGTGCAAATATATGGGGCCACAGAGAGGTCACATAAAGCTTATTCTCGATCATAACCCCATCTAAAAACACGTTAAAATTGTGCAGCAGCAGGATTCCAGTCAAACCAGTGAGTTTGGCGGTTTTTAGACATCATCTTTTATTGAAAAAAAAACTTTTTCATTTTGCCGACGCGCATGGCTACGGCGATGCGCGCGCATTCCAGAAACTGGAGACTTTTTTTTTTAGGCCTTATGTAATGTCCGTGCCAGAGCTTTTAAAAAGCTCAGTGAATAAACCTGGGAAAAAAATTCAAATCTTATACATCCATCATCTAGTAATGGTCAAGGAGATTACAGACTAGGAGTTTTGGATCATTTCTCTGAATCATTAATTAAATTTTGTTGTTAATTGACTCTGTCGCAGGCATTACACCTCCTTGCGTAACGCTGGATTTTCCCAGATGTGTTACCAATTGTGGCCGTCCCTACAACCAAATTGTAAACTTGCAAATTATGTCAATTTTCGCAACGGCATAAAAATCTAAAACTGCCAGTCAGAAAAGTTAGTCAAAAATTAATAATCTATAGTAATTTTCTTCAATTCTGGAAAAATAAGGAATGTCTGACAATTCAACCAAAAGAAAAAAATTCAGAAGGTCAACTTTGAAATGTACGGAAATTATAAAATAAATAATTGATAGATTTTAAAAATGGCCATAGCTGTAAAAATAACTAAAATAACAAAATCCTCACCAATTTCGCAGTTGATTCCAGAGTAGAGGTCTGAGCATGTGCATTCGTAGTAAGAATTGAACGGGTTGCACGTTCCACCATTCATACACGGGTTGCTAGAACAAGGCTCGTACGTCACTAAAAGTAAAAGAAAAACACAACAACAATGTTTAATTTGGGATTAACCCTCCTGTTATCTGAACAGTCACAGACAGTTAAAAAATCATCTTCCCTGCCATGCCTTTTACACAGGCTAGTCACCAACAGTCAGATCATATTTCAAGCAGGCACTTTGACAAGTCAAATTCAGTCAACAGACAAAAGCAGGCAAGTGGTAGGCACAGCTGGCTTATCAATCACCTACAGTCAAAGCATACTGTATCAAGTTACATAAACAGTCACGGCCAGTCAATCCTGCTTTATGTTAGCTGGGTGCTCTTAACTGTTGAAAGCAGTCACTTGATTGATTTTAACTGAAAGGACAACTTTGCACAGACTGTATGTTTGCATAGGACGGTTAAAACAACATCACACAAATTCAAATTGTTTTGAAATAAAGTGGCTGATTTTGGCAACATTCTGCATTCTAGAAATTTGGGGTCGACTTGTTTTTTTACTGCCCATAACACATCTGACATCTATGATTTTTATAATTCTGATGCACTCCTTAATGCAGTCGTCCTCCAAGAGTGATTATGAATAGCAAACTACCTACCCAACAAATACAAAATCATTCGGAGTCATTCTTAATAAAACTTGAATAAAAATTACAAAGTACCAAGGTAACAGAGACAGGAAAAAAATGTCACACTTTGGACCTAAATGTATATAATGACACATGTACTTTTATCGAAATAAGTTTTGATGACTAAAAACTTACAAGCCATTAATTCTATAATTATTTTGACAAAATGGAAAAGAAAATAATTTTGATTTTGAATTAGGATGTCACTCACCAAAATCCAGACACTGAGTACCGGTCCATCCAGGATTGCATGCACATCTGTAAGCTGTGTTAGCGTTGAGTAGGAAACATGTGCCTCCATTGAAGCATGGATCACTGGCGCATGGATTGTCAAAACCTGCAAGAAATACAGAATAAGAGTTACCCAGCACTCGATCAAAACTCAAGGACTTTAATTCAGTTACTCAACACCGAGTACAGATCTTGGTGCTTTGACAAAACATTTGGCAAATAAGATGTGAGTTACCCAAATTCAAGCAAAAAAGGTTTAGGATCAGTTACTCAAACATTAAGCAAGGAATGCTGGTGTAAAGATTGTCTAAACCTTTTACAAATATGACAACTCAAGCTTTACTTCTCCCCAGTGAAATTCCATCTTAAAAAAACCCTCAAATTACTGAACTCTTAATCAAAACTTAAAGATTTGGCGTTAGTTTCTCCTGTAGTGACTCAAATGAGTTACAAACTGAGTAAATGGGTGTCTTTTGCCAATTTCCCAAGAAAATCTTTTGATAACCATAAACTCATTCTGGGGTCAATAACAATTACTCAAAGACAATGAGTTTGCAACTCACACAAAGTGATCTCAAAATGAGTTTCAAACGAGTTTCAAAACATCAAAGACAACACATACGAAGGGTTACTCAAAGGAGTTTTACAACTCAACGAAATCTCACACAAGAAAGGTTACTCATTAATCAAGTCTTACTCATGAGTTCCAAGCTCGCCAACAAAGACTCGTTCAAGAAAAATGACTCAAATGAGCGACAGGCATTTCACAGGAGTTTTACTACTCACTGAAGACTCACACAATCATCAATGAAATCTTACTCATGAGTTTCAAACTCACCAACAAAGACTCATTCAAGATTTAAAACTCAAGTGAGTTTTACTACTCACCAAAGGTGCACTCGTTGCCAGTCCATCCTGGTCTACAGTCACACTGGTAATCGGCCCCCACCTCCCTACACGTTCCGCCATTCTGACAAGGGTTGCTGTTGCACGGTATTGCTGAACAAAACAAACAAATAAATGTCTGATTGTCACACAAGTTTTCAAATACATGACTGCACAAGGATCAAATACCTGAGCTAACCAGCAAGAACTTGAGCATAAGCACCATAAGACTTTATCATTGGCTATTGTTTTCATACATATTCACGTCTAGAATGCTGTAACCTGATTGGTCCAGAGAAGTCATGTGTCAAGTTTCTCAAAATAACTACAGACAATTTATTTGTAAGGGGTCACACGTTAGTAGCACAGATATACAAACATTTTGGCCGTACTGACACAAGATATTTTGACATTGAGTAAAAATTGTGGATCAAACGTTGGGGTATACAAACTTACGTATTTCACACTGGTCCCCGATCCAAGGTACCAAGCAGGTACAGTTGTAGCCGTTGGGTTGAAGATGGCAAATTCCGTCGTTCATGCAAGGCTTGTTGTAGCAAAAATCCTCTAATAAATGATTTTAAAAATAAAAGAGAAAAGGAATAAAAAATGAAGAAGAGTTTAAAACGGGACAGGGTAAAACTTAATGGAAAAATGTTTTATTTAGGGCTGCTTTTAAGCCTCTAACACACAAAAAGATCTGCCTGACTTAAAGTTGATACACAAATAATTAGAACTTTGGAAATATTAACGTCAGTGCAATTTTCATTCGAAGTTTCTCTGAACCAGTTTGCGCCGGGATTATTTTGACATTGACCGCACCAAGGCGCAGGATTGTTTTTCATGAACCTCGATGCCAGACAGATTCAGGCCGTCATCTGCAGGTAGCACACCTCGATATTTCCGGCCTCGCTCGTTGCGTGTGTATCCATCATCCGTTCTGAATACCGCAAAACCTTTGCTGTATACACGTCATCTGACGTGAACTGGTAAAAAAGGAATAATTTTTGTTTTGCCAGAAAACCTTTTTTGGAGATGGTACAGAGTTGTAATGACTCAAGTCAATGACTCGACTCGAGTCCGACTCGAGTCACAATTTTTGGTGACTCGACTCGACTCGAGTCCCTAAGGGTAAATGACTCGACTCGACTCAAGTCACTGCGAGCAAATGACTCGACTCGAGTCCCTTATCAGAATGACTCGACTTGACTCGAGCGAAGGCTGATAAGACTCGAGTCCCAAAAATAAAAGCACAACTTTGCGAAAAGTATTTGCAATGACTTACGGTGCAAAATTATGCTCACTTCGCTTTGCGAATAGCAGTCATGTATAAATATACAACGTGTCACAGACTCCCACCTCATGGTTCTAGAACGCACAAAATCATCCAGGAACCAGATTGTTAAACACATTTTCTAATTCGCTGTTTCATCATTGGCTTTGGGCGATTTCTTATAAAGCTCTTGCATGGATTCGAACGCTGGCTAAACTTATGGCCTCCTTTTATAAATTTTGGTATATAGTGTTCAAATATTCGTGACTCGAATTGACTCGAGCTAAATATTTGACTCGACTCGACCTTTTGACCTAATGACTCGACTCGACTCGAGTCACTTCTTTAAAATGACTCGACTCGAGTCACAAAAATCAGTGACTCGTTACAACTCTGGGATGGTACTGCCCCAAACCACTCTGCCTGTTAATCCTTATGCTGCCCAAAACTGCCCCCTCACTCTATGGTTCTATGGATTCAACAATGAGTAATTACAGTGTCATACAATGTAATACAATGTAACACAATGTAATACAAGTGCTAATGGATTAAAGTTGTGGTATATTTTACCTATTTCACAGTTGATGCCGATGTAGCCAGCTGCACACTGACAGACGTAGCCGTTCATTTCCAACTGACACTTGGCTCCATTAAAGCAGGGATCACTCACACAGTAATTCACTAAACAGTTCAAGCAAACAAAAATAACATCATTAATTAATTGATAACTTTTCTTCTTCTAACTTAAAGAGGTTGTGGAATGCTCGAAGACATTTCCGTCATTTTTTGGGTATATGTAGCCTAAGATGTGATGAAATAAAAACGACCATTGTTTCTGTCATGAAATGAGTACAAAGGGTACTTTTGAGAGCTATTTTTCAGGTCCTGTTTCAACTCGAACGTGCAATTTGTGTAAAAGTCGTCGTTGCGGGCAGCAAACAAAACACAGTAAATCGTGACGTAATAAACAGGACTTGTTTATGCTACTCTGCATCGGGAGTCCTGTTTATTACGTCACGATTTACTGTGTTTTGTTTGCTGCCCGCAACAACGACTTTTACACAAATTGCACGTTCGGGTCGAAACAGGCACGACAGGACTTGAAAAACAGCTCTCAAAAGTACCTTTTGTACTCATTTTATGACAGAAACAATAGTCGTTTTTATTTCATCACACCTTAGGCTACATATACCCGAAAAATGACGGAAATGTCTTCGAGCATTCCACAACCTCTTTAAAATGTAAGCAAATAGGATCATTTGCAATTATCCCAAAAGTAACCTACCAAATTATTATCAAACAGCTTTCTTGGATTAAAGATTGTACTGGTACTAAACACCCTGTGAAATTATTCCGTCTGGCTTGCTGTCATTTAGAAGAAATCAAGAAATGCAGGTGATTTCTAACGATCAGTCAATTGACTGATTTCTGGAAACAAAGAGTGCTGTTGACGAAATCATGTTTCACGATCAAAAAGTTGTGCATGGTTTTTCACTGTTTTCTTGAAAAGTGTAATATCCACTGAGCTGAAACTTCAACAGGTTAGGTTTTGAACATTCTTCTTTGGATTTTGAGTGGTGTTATTATTGGAAACAAACAAAATGCATGAAAAGCAAATGATCCTATATGCCTTTAAATAAAACTGATGTTTTTAATTACAGCAACACAAAAAAATACTTTTAGGCCCCAAAATGGCATAATAAGGCCCACCAAAAAAAGTCTCCGGTTTCTGGTTTGCGCACGCGTTGCCGTAGCCATGCGCGTCGGCAAAATGAAAAAGTTTTTTTTTCAATGAAAGATGATGTCTCAAAACCGCCAAACTCACTGGTTTGACTGGGATCCTGCTGCTGCACGATTTTAACGTGTTTTTAGATGGGGTTATGATCGGGTTATGTGGCCTCTCTGGACTCCCATATATTTGCACTAAGTTTAGTCGGGCACCATTTGCAGTCATCAGCCGACATTTGAAGCAAAACAAACAGGCTAAACATTTTTTTTTTAAAAGCCGCGTCGCCGCACCACTTTTTGGGCAAGCTCCATACCAGAATTTGGAGGGTTTTTTTTTGGCCTAAAGTGCCCGTATTGCTAAAAAAAAATGTCTGATTCGGTTTTCTGACATCATTGTATTTCTCTTACCTATTTCGCAGTGCGTTCCCACGAATCCACTTTGGCATGTGCAGATGTATCCGTCCTCCAGTAGCTGGCAACCACCACCATTCATACACGGATCGCTATTGCAATGATTCACTGTTGACAAAAATAAAGAAAATTAGGCAAAGAACAATGACATTTCAGTGTTGTGTCGGAGACAGAGATTTTCTCATTGTATAACTTAACCAATAATTGGCTCCTCCCACATGTCAATCAAACACAGCTCACTGACCAATAAGATCACACTTCTTGGTCAGATGACCATGGTAGCTCAGTCACAAGCACTGTGAGAAAAGCACACACTGTGGGCGGGGCTTTATGGCCAAATCAGAGCTCACCGACCAATAAGATCACACTTTTGGGTCAGGTGACCATTGTAGCTCAGTCACAAGCACTGTGAGAAATGAACACAAACCAAAGATGGGCGGGGCTTATGGCCTTATGACCAATAAGATCACACTTTTTGGTCAGGTGACCATTGTAGCTCAGTCACAAGCACTGTGAGAAATGAACACAAACCAAAGGTGGGCGGGGCTTATGGCCAAATCTGGATTTTTCGTTGACCAATTAGATCATGACTTCTGGTCATTTGACCATGATTGATACTGGTGACAAGCACTGTGAGAAATGTACACAAACCAACGTGGGCGTGGCTTATGGCCAAATCTGGATCTTTCAACAGCCAATTAGATCACGACTTCCCGTCAGGTGACCATGATAGCCTGGTCACTTATGTTACAACTCACCTATATCACAGTTAGCTCCTACGAAGCCGTTGGCACACTCACATGCATAGCTGTCGTTGATGAGTGCACATGAACCCGTCACACACGGATTGCTAGCACAGTGGTCAACTGAAGAATAAAAATACAAACAAAAACAATTTGACTTAGAATCAATTTAAAGATGCAATCCCCGTACTTTGTGTGACAAGAATTTATATACTTCTCCAGACAAATAAATTTACGAAAACCATATTTTGAACCCCTAGAAATTCATTTGGTCTTTCTCAATTTGTTTTCTGTTATTTATCAACTTCTGAACCAAACAAAAATTTGGCTACAGATATTTCAAAATTTGTAATGTCATTATTCCATAACAATTAGTAGGGATTTTTTGGTTTAATGTCTCAATCAAATTTGAATAACTTTTGTATTACTAGGAAAAAGCAATTGAAATATGTATACATTTTTCTGAATTTAACTTGTTAATAGCTCAGCAGTACAGCTTAAAGCTCGGTTCATACTTGGCACGAAAGTGAAAGCGAACGCAAATTTGTGACGTAACAGAGAGTATTCGTGCTGCGAATTCGTAAAAGCTGAACGTATTTCAACTTGGGCGAATTTCGCAGCGATCGTTTCATGACGTCAAATTTGCTTCGTAATCGCATTCGCGTGGAGTATGAACCGGGCTTAATAGAGAATTTCTGAAGCACTGACTTATTTGACAGTTGTCGCCTAGGAATCCGTCCGCACATTGGCAGTTGTAGCCGTTTGAGGTCAACTGGCAGTTCCCTCCGTTTTGGCAGGGCTCGTCAAAGCAAAAATCAACTGTTGAAAAAAACACAACAATATTAACTGAATGAATGCTGTATGGACTTTGTACATATAGTCCAGTTTGTGGCAGTGACATTGTAAATTTCACTGTAAAGGCTGGTTAATTCTAATCTAGAATAACTGACCTCACGCTAAAAATTCACACTGCTAATTTACAAAAAAGTTGAGCACATTTTGCCAAATTTCGTCACTGGATGCTTTCATTTCTCATATTGGGCCAATTTGTTTGTGCAGTATCTTTTTTTGAAGCATATACCCCAACTTAATGCTTGAAAATTTGCTATTCAGTAGAAAGATTGCGGGTAACACCATGTGGAAGGTAATCTCTTCTTGGAAGAAGTGTGGTTCTGAAAAGAACCGGAGGGTTGAGTGTAGAACTCGACGTTTTCGGACAGTGTGCCCTGTCCGTCGTCAGGAGGGTGATTTACTATTCAATTTAAATGTTAGGTTTTTTTTTTTTCGAGTGCCAGAAGACTAAACTTAAAAAATTGATTGTGACATAGTTGAGGACAGAGCAGCTTTATCAGTTGAGCTATTTTTATGATGGATCCTAAGTACATCAACAGGCTGGTCACAAGTAAATCACAAGTCCGTTCATAAGTCCATTCACTAGTAACGGGGGATGAACAGGAACAAAGGAATGCCTTTATCAGAGTTCGTTTGAATAGCTTATGACTTGAATTGGAGCTGGATCGCTTGTGATTGACTTGTGATTGACTTACGATGATCTGTGATTGACTTATGATGATCTGTGATCTATCACAAGTACCTTCGCTACAAGTCAAAGGAAAACACAGACTTACTTGCGTCGCAGTCTTTGCCGATGTACGGATCCAAGCACAGACAGTTGTAGCCAATAGCGTCAGTCAGCAGCTGGCAAGTAGCATTGTTCTGGCAGGGTTCGGCAAAACAATGATCAACTGTCCGCAGACAAAGGAAACAAAAAAATTCAAATCAAATCAGGAAATTGTAATAAAAAGTAGACTATTTCCATAAACATGAATGTATGTTTTTTGTTTTTATTTCAGTTTTTTAAACCCTCCTGCTATTTAAAGCCCGAGTCCATCATTTGCAGCTATCCAAAAAAGTAACCGGCATAATTATTGTTGAAAACATACTGGTTGAAAGATAGTAAGGGGACTAAACTCACTGTGAAATTATTCTTTCTGGGAAGCTCTCATTTTGAAGCAATCAACGAAAGAAGGCATTTCCAAGCACGGAAAGGAAAAAATTTAAGTAGTTGTTTGTTTGTTATTTCGGCGGCGCGCAAAGCATTTGGAACGGCGCGCAGGCCCCTGTGTGCTGCATTCGTTGGATCAGTGCGCAACCATCGCGTAAAGCTGCAATTGAAAACAATTCGAAACATGATTTAGCAACTTCTGATTTTAAATTGAGATCCTAAAATGCTGTTTTTCTCAGAATATGAAGCTGAAGCTGAGCTGAAACTTCATCAAGTAAGTTGTTCAGTATCCTTCATTAGATTTTGAACACTTTTGTTGCTTCAAACGAACAAAATGCACTAATTACAAATGATGGACTATAGCTTTAAGCAGTCACAGACAGTCAAAATTCATTTCCAATTCCCCTGCTATATTTTTAACAAAGGCTAGTCATCAGCAGTCAGATCATATGTCAAGCAAGCACTGTGACTAGTCAAACTGGGTCAACAGACAAAGCAGGCAAGTTGTGGTCACAGCTGGTTTATCACTCACCCAGAGTCAAAGCATAGCTGTATCAAGTTACTTAAAGAGGTTGTGGAATGCTTGAAGACATTTCCGTCATTTTTGGGGTATATGTAGCCTAAGGTATGATGAAATAAAAACGACTATTGTTTCTGTCATAAAATGAGTACAAAGGTTACTTTTGAGAGCTATTTTTCAGGTCCTGTTTTGACCCGAACGTGCAATTTGTGTAAAAGTCGTCGTTGCGGGCAGCAAACAAAACACAGTAAATTGTGACGTAATAAACAGGACTCGTTTATGCTACTCTGCATCGGGAGTCCTGTTTATTACGTCACGATTTACTGTGTTTTGTTTGCTGCCCGCAACGACGACTTTTACACAAATTGCACGTTCGGGTCGAAACAGGCATGACAGGACTTGAAAAACAGCTCTCAAAAGTACCTTTTGTACTCATTTTATGACACAAACAATAGTCGTTTTTATTTCATCACACCTTAGGCTACATATACCCGAAAAATGACGGAAATGTCTTCGAGCATTCCACAACCTCTTTAAGCAGTCCCAGCCAGTCAATCCTGCTTTATGTAGGCTGGGAATTCTTAACTGTTGAAAACTGTTGATTGATATTGACTGCAAGGATAACTTGGCACAGAATGTATGTTTGCATTGGAGGGTTAATAAAATTGCTGGGGTGGCCAATTGGTAGTAAATAAAAATCAGGAAAATTTGCATATGTGACAAGGTAAATCTATAGCTGAGGCCAAGTTTGCGCAGGGACTATAGTTGACCAATGGTCACTAGTCGACTAATGGTCCTTGCCCGAACTTGGCCTAAGCTGTCCAAGAGTGCACTCTTCAAAACGGGAATGCCGCATAAAAAGCTTCTCTAACTTACAGAATTCACAGTGTGTACCGAAGTAATCCACAGGACATGTGCAGTTGTATCCCTGATTGGGAATAAGATCGCACGCTCCCTGGTTGAGACATGGGTTACTGCTACAGAAATCCTCTGTCATAATTAGAAATAAGAATCACTGAAATGTTTTAGGATAAATCAAATTGCCGTGCTGCAGAAACAGCTTAAAGACCTACAATTGCGGTCAAGACAATCACAAGTTTAATCACAAGTGAAATAACATGTCAATCAGATGTCGATCGAAGCACAATTTAATCGAAAGGCAGGCAATGAGTTTCACAGCTTGTGAGGTACCTTTAGATTTGTGTTTGACCCATGATAACTTGAATACCTCTGAATCACCTACAACACATCTTCTGTTTTACCTATTAGCATGCCCTATAGAATCTTTTGTTATTTGGGTTTTGCTACGTGTACTTGCTTAAACATATCTCATCATACCTGTATTTTTTATTGCAGTGAGGGTGAAATAATAGAAATGACAAATGAAATGAAAGTGCACATTCTCAAAAATACCAATGAAAAACAACAAATTTTACTATTTCTTTCAAAATGATGGTAACTACGAGGGTGAACTATTGTAGCAGAATTCTTGAATGATATTGTGTGCAGTTCAACTTGTTGAATGATCACATCGAAAGTTTGAAGTTAATATCTTTTCTTGTTTTTCTGCTACAGATAATTAAACCTGGACAGTCACTATTTCTTGAGGATTGACCTTGAAAATGGAAAAAATGGAAAAATCAGTCATCATGTCCAAACGTCCAAGGTGTCAGCTTGTTGAGTCCCAAAGCTCCTTGGACCTGATCAGAAACAAACTCGGCGCAACTTTTCAAAGGAAAATGTTGCCATTTTTTAGTTTGTTCGTTCAATTTTGCATTTGAACAAATGTTTCCTTCTTGTCCAATTTCAAGATTTATTTCTCTGGAACCAGTGACAGTCAAGGCTTAATGATCTGTTACAGAAAAACATGAAAAGATAATAACTTCAAACTTTCTGAGTAATCATTCAACAACTTGAACTGCACACAATATCAGTCAAAACTGTATAACTCATCTCCTTTTATCTTAATTAGGCCACGAACTTATCAATCAACCATTGTGCTTTACAGATGAAGGTGAAGAATTCAATACAGTGTCACAGAATTGTTAAAATATAAAATACAATAAATCAAAAACCGAGGTGCATGCATTACCCTCGCAGTTCAATCCGGAGAACCCGGCCAGACACGCGCACGTGTACGAGTCAATGGTTTGTGAGCACATTCCATTATTCTGACAGGGGCGTGAGGTGCAGGGCTCCAGGCCTGATGATGATGAGGGGCAGAGGTGAATTGTGGGAAACAGTGCGAGGAGACAGAAATGGAGTGATCGTGGAGAAACACAAACAAACAAATCACAGCAAAACAAAAATTACAACAACAAAACATGCATCTAGTATAATATTCAATATCATGCAAATGTTTAATAGAAAATCAATGACGATACATCACAGAAATGTTTGTACATTTATTCAGCATTTTTTGTGACTAAAATGAAAGAAAAATCACAGATGTGGAAACGTGCAATGTCTCAAAAGATGAACCCTTTCAGTACCAAATTCTTTGTTTAGTCATGCACAAACTACAAAACTACTCGTTAAATAAAAAAAATCTAACTTTTTACAGACATGGTTTTCAGTATCAAGAACGGATTGAAATGGGTATGTTGTTATTATATTTTGTGTGTGGTTTCCATGGCAACGAAACTCAACATTGGTACCAAAAGGGTTACAAGTTGTAAACAAAAATTCAAAAGAAGAATTTTGACAAGTTCAGATTTAGTGAGCTAAATTGGACTAAAGAAGATAATGATGAATGGAATTACACTGAAAATCGTCACGAGATCACTTCACAGCATGCAGGCGGAATGGTGATAGCGCCCAAAGGGGCTCATGCATGCATTGGATACATTTCTTACCGATCTCGCAGAACGTGCCCAGGAAACCGTCCGCACACGTACAGGTGTAGCCAACGAACGGTTGTAAGTTACACGTGGCGCCGTTCTGGCATGGGTTACTGCTACAAAAATCCTCTGACAGGAACAAAAATCAAGAAGTCAACAAAATGTGTCGCCCAGATCCAGCGAAAGAAAAAACAGGATTTAAAAAGCTGTTTTGAAGATGACTTCATAACCAAGGGGTGTGATCTGTCACAACTTGGGAGGGAGGTGTTAAGAGGGGGTGTTGGGTAGGAGTGGGGGTTTGGGATGTGGGGTGGGGTGGGGCTGAGGGAAGGGGTGGGGTTAGGTGGGTTGAGAGAGGGGGTGGGAGAGGGAGTGGGGGTGGGGATGGGGTGGAGGTGGCAGGGTGGGGAAAGAGAATTCACTGACAGAACTCACCGATTTCACAATGTGTGCCCAGATAGCCATCTGCACAGGCACAATTGTAGCCGTCCGACAGCAGATTACACGTTGCATTGTTTTGGCACGGATCACTAAAGCAATAATCAACTGAAACAGGAGGAAAAAAGGAACGATAAGTTAATTAAAATTTTGATGAGCAAGTGGCTAGCTTAGAAGGAAAATGTAAAACAAAATGTGTGCAACCGAAAAAAAACATGTGGTGTTGGGAAGATGCATATGTTTTTTTGCTTATGTTGTGCATAGTGGGCGGGGCTAATGTGCATAATGAGGCTTATGTTGTGCACAGTGGACGGGGCTTATATAATGGGCGGGGCTTGTGTTTTGCATAGTCGCGGGGCTTATAGTGGGCGGGGCTTATGTTGTGCACAGTGGACGGGGCTTGTGTTGTGCATAGTGGGCGGGGCTTGTGTTTTGCATAGTGGCGGAGCTTATAGTGGACAGGGCTTATGTTGTGCATAGTGGACGGGCTTGTGTTGTGCATAGTGGGCAGGGCTTGTGTTTTGCATAGTCGCGGGGCTTATAGTGGGCGGGGCTTATGTTGTGCATAGCGGACGGGCTTATGTTGTGCATAGTGGGCGGGGCTAATGTTGTGCATAATGATGAGGCTTATGTTGTGCATAGTAGGTGAGGCTTATGTTGTGCATAGTGGGCGGGGCTGATGGCCCAATCTGGGAGGGTATATTATTACCTTCGCTACAAGTCGTTCCCAGAAATCCTTCCACACAGTGACACATGTAACCATCCATCAGCAGCTCACATGAGGCTCCATTCTGACACGGATCACTGAAACAATAATCAACTGAAAAAGAACAAATATTTATCAGTTAAAGTTTAATAAAGTTTGAAAGATTTCCATCTACAAAGGGAAATTTACAGCTAACGACAAAATAACAAGTATTACTTCATGCAAGCAGGCAAATGTGGGTAATTTGTGAAAACTTTGTTCTTGTTTTTAGGCAAAAAAAAAAATAGTCGGTCTCTGGTCAGCGCGCGCGTCGATTTTAACCATGCGCGTCAATCTTTTTTTTTCCCAAAATGTTCCGCGGTAGCTCTAACAGCGCCCTCTATTGCCGCACCTCCTAAATTTTTTTTACCAAAGAGCACCAAGGAATGGGAAATTGCACTAAGGCAAATGATCGACAGCACCAAGGCATATTATGCAGGACACCAATGTACATGAGGACACCAAAAAAAGCAAAATAGTACCCCATCTTGTCCGTACAATCCAAGCTTGAAAAAAAAAAAAGCCAAAAAAAACCAAAAAAAAAACAGCCGCGTCGCCACATCAATTCCGGAACTTTGGTCTGACCAGAGACCGAGTATTTTTTTTTTTTGGCCTTAGGGATTATATCTTTTAAGAATCAAGTTCTTCTTTCAGAGAAAATGTTTGTTTTCTTACCTTGTGCACAGTTGAAGTCTAAAAAACCAGGCTGACAGGTACAAGTAAAGTTGGCATCAATTTCCCCTAAAACAACATCGCAGGTACCTCCGTTATTACAAGGGTTACTGAAACATGGATCCTCTGTAGGAATAAACGGAACAAGAGGAGGTGAGGAACTAGACTTTCAAGCTCGGCCATTTTGATTTTTTTTATGTAGAGATTTTTGAGCTGAAAAGTGAGGCTACGGAACAAATAATCTGGTACCTATGATACAGAAACATATGAAAACAATAGGTCGGCATTAAATAATAAAAATGAGAGGAATTTCTAAATGATCTAATTCAGACAAATTTGTCACAATATAAAATTGAGAAATATCAATATGAAAGCTGGTGAATTCTAGTATTTTTGGTGGGAATTGGGAATTACTTGATAACCTGCTTTTAAAAGTACATCAGAGGTGAGATTCTGTGCGATTGGAAATGAAAGTTCCTGAAATTGAAACAATTGAGAACTACATTTTTTCCCGTTTTGGTAAACTTCCATATTCATTCAAAACCATTTAAAAAAAAAAATGAAAACAACAAAAAAGTGAAATCTCTGGAATTACATTTAAAAACTAATTAAAACAGTCTCCTGACGATGACTAGAGCAGGCTAGTCAAAACATTGAGAACAAAAACAAGTTCTTTTAGAACTTAAAGCAGGATTGTTCTCATCAGAACAAAAACTACTTAGCGAAAGTTGATAATAAGCAGGACAAGTTCTTATCAGAAGTAAATATCTACTGAGCGACAGTAGTTATAACCACATGGTGTTACCGCAAACCGAAACGATACTGATACTCCACCATGCAAAGCCTCAAATCTTATACATTAAAAACCGTTTCCTATAAACCAAAGAGACCTAAGTATGTTTTTGAAAATGTTGGTGATATTCAGGTGAAAAGATTTTATTATTATCAAACAGACAAAGGTAAGTGAGTTGAGAGTGCATGCATACCCTCGCAACTTAGTCCGGACCATCCGTGCACACAATCACAAACATAGGATGGGCCATTCTCATGGCATGTTCCATTGTTCTGACAAGGGGTGGACAAACATGGGCTAACGGCTGTGAAAGGAGGGTGAGACGTGAGACACAATTGGAGAAACAAGTGCAAACGGAAAAAAAGTGAAAATGGAAATAAAATAAATGAAAGAATGGATGTTAAATTACAAAAGTTACATTATCTGGGTTGACTTCAATGAAATACAAGGATAAAAAGTACAAACAAGCAATATTTGTAAATTAGGGAATTTACAAATTCAGTGAAATGGGGAAGAATGATGGCCACATAACAGTTACTATAACAAACAAGAGAAAAATGAGAATTTTTTCAGTGAGAATTTTGTGGGCTAAATATGGAACAATTATATTACATTTTTGCTACAAGTATAAAGACAATGCAAAAAACAATTTTATTAAAAGTGTTGACGGTGAAAATGGTTACGGAACTGAACAGCAAAAATTTGAAGAAAATTAGAAAACAGATTCGGATGGAAATTACAGATCAAACTGTGATTTAACAGTGAAAGATAATTCCAGCATTACTTTTCTAAATTCTGATTGTTGAGAAAAGTCAAAATTGACATTACATGGGTAAAAAGAACTGAGATAATTGTATACTATACGAGGACACAAATGCAAAAAACAAACTTTAAAATTAACAACATGGAAACATTGATAAAGCACACTTCACACAAAAAAATTCCAACTTTAGTGAATACCTATTTCACAGTTAGTGCTCAGCCAACCGTTGGGGCAGGCACACTCATACCCAGGGTCTGTGTTGGTGCACGTAGCACCGTTCTGGCATGGGTTGCTACGACAGGCATCCTCTGAAAATGGGAAAGAGGTTGATAATAAAGAAGTATTAGACAGTTATATTCAGTGTGCTGAATTGGTTATGGAAATTCCAAACTTTCTGTGAGAAAAAGTAATAACTGCAGAGAAGATGGCATTTTTGACAATTTTTGAGAGCCAGAGTTCTGGTTCGCACACATATTGCGCGAAGCACACACAGCTAATTGTATTTTGTATGTGCACAAAGCCATTGCGTCTTCGCATGAGCGTCAGGTGTCGTCAGCAATGCGTTTGAATGTCTCTCCAAGTGGTCTCCCCCAACTCTCCCTTTCTTACCGTTGAGGGGGTTCTTGTGCACGGAGCCTATTAAATGAATACTCTTCAAATAGAGGCCAAGTTCGCGCAAGGACTATAGTTGACCAATGGTTAACTAACGCTTGCCCGAACTCTGTCTAGTCGACGGTGGTTGACTACGCTAGTCGACTATTTGGAACCAGCCTACTGGGGTTGGTTGCTTCGCTGGTAACCAATAGCCGCGCGCATTCATAACGCTAGCACAGAGCCAGGATCCAGAAGTTTTGCGATGACATTTTGACCAGCGTTTGACTAGAGACGTTCGCACGTTGCTATCAGTGCGCAGGCGTAAGGTACGTCACAAATCAACCACTAGTCGACTAATGGTCCTTGCCCGAACTTGGCCATTGTTGACTTATAATTGCACATGAAACAGGATTTCCCACCAATAGTATCTATTCTTATCAGTAATTTCTGTTCTAAGAGAAGTATTTCTTGTACCTATTTCACAGTCTGTGCTCGTCCAGCCGGGCGCACAGTTACAGATGTAGTTACTTAGGCCATCTAGGATACACGTGGCGTTGTTCTGACATGGGCTGGGCAAACAGGGGTCATCTGTAAGATGGAGAAAAGTTTAACTAAGTCACATAAATGTAGAGGCCAACAACGATTATTTGGTTAATCTATTAATCAATTAATGAGTTGTTTATTCGTTATCTGTTTTCAGTTCAATTAATCGAGAACCAGAGTGCGAAATAAGGCTGCATTTTAAAAGACGAATAAGCATGTGCCAGAAAATATCTCAAGTCCCCCAACAAATGTGAAAATGAAAAAATGAAAAAAATCAACAAACTCTTTCACAATACTCTATCATTAGGAGGTGAACAAACATTCATCCTCAAAAAATAAGCAAAGACATCAGTCTACAAAGTCATGAAGTTTTAGCACAACAAAGTATCACACAGCGATGAAACTGGAAAAATTGTAGAGGAGAATTGTAAAATATAAAGAGTAACGGCTCAGCATTAACAAAATGCTAAGGTTAGCTAGTGTAACATCCCCAACAAAATTGAAATTAACAAATCTCAAAAACGAGTATTTGTTTTTCGTACCAGCATGGCAGACGTCGCCGATCCACCCTCCTGGGCATGTGCAGTTGAAGTCGGTGTCGCCGTCGTAGACGCAAACGCCGCCATTTTGGCACGGGTTGTCAAAGCACACATCCACTGCGTTACAAACAAAGTAAAGATGAATTTAGCACATGATCACTGTACACTCGCCCCCCATCAATGGAGAAACCATTGTGCTAGCTATTGTACAAAGTAACAGATTATCTGGACAATAGCTAGCACCATTGAAGGGGGCCTTCGTGATAGAATTCTTAGCATGACCAAATTGTATTGTATTGCTTCTGAAGAATACTGACCATTTGTTTCCTCAATGGAGAGTTCCTAAACAGAACATACTTTAAACAAATTTAAACAATCTCATTTTCTAGAAATTTGTTGATCAATTTGTAATTCTTAAGATGCCGCTTACCGATTTCACAGTTGGTTCCCCGCCACCCATCAGCACAGGTACAATTGTAATCACTGGTACCCACTGGGTTGAAGCACGTAGCTCCGTTCATGCAAGGGTTGTCCACAATACAGGGATCAACTGTGAACGCAAAAGTAAATCCATATAAATGTGTACATTTAAGATAGAGTGTCATTATTATCAATGTTCATGTCACGCTTTAAGAAAGGCAAAGCTAATAAAGCTGGTCCCAGAGTGCCCACAATTCTTTTCAAATTGGTTCAGAATGGTTTTCACTGGAAGTCTTTTGCATTTGGTCTACACAATGGGCTGGATTTAGCCATTCACTGGCGTAACAGGGTAATCCTATACGATAGCACTGCCCAACTCACACGCGCCTGCGGTCAGTCAGTCAGTCATTTAATCAATCAATCAATCAGTCAATCCTAATAGTACAAACAGGACACTATAGGCTAGCCCTATCATTTCTCCTGACTGAATAGCTTATAACAATTTCTGAAACTGAACAAAAACTGCTCATATTGGAAATTACTAATATAAAAAAGTGTTTATTATAAGTTTTCTACTTCTTAGAAAAACATCTGGCTATTCTGAAGACTTTTATCAGTGTCAGCGACCAATAGACAGTAACTACTCACCGATTTCACAATTCGTGCCCGAGTAACCATCTTCGCATGAGCAAGAATATCCATCAGATTCCACAGTGCAATTGCCGCCGTTCTGACAAGGCACCGGTAAACACGTATCAACTAAAGAAAGAAATGTCCATAATCAAAATTTTTAAACATTAGTATGAAGAAGGAACACTATTAAGCAGAATTGTTGCAACCATGGGCATCAATCGGGGGGACAAGTCAAAACGATATCATATCGTTTCCCCCCCCCCCAACACTTTTTTGTCCCTGAATAAATATTGTTGCCTACATAACGATTCTATAGCTCAGAATAGCCAATTCAATGAAACCAAACACGAAAATGATGTTTAAGTGATCTTTAGCTCAAAATGTTTTTTGTCAAACTGGTAAGAAATTGCCTCAGATTGCACCACAGAGCATGGAGAATCCAATATTTTCCGGGGCCCGCTTAAGGGCCTCGAAACCCCCCACCGTAAGGGCTTCATGCTATCATTGGTTCTGATCAAGGTTTATCCCCCAAACTTTTGAGATGCGATTGACGCCCTTGGTTGTAACGTCTATCACAAGTGAAATCACAAGTAACAGAGGGTGAGCAAAGACAAAGAGTGTCTTTGTGACAGATTATTTGGAGAGCTTGTGACTGACTTGTGATGATCTGTGATGATCTGTGATGATCTGTGACAACTCAACAACTCGGCACTCAAAGCAGAAACACAGGCAAAAACAACCAAAAACAAGAAATGATATAAAAGAACAATTACAATGTACTAGTCCTTACACTAACCGCAATACGGTTTATGCATCGTATTGTCTGAAAGATATCATGAGACCAATTTGTTCAGATTTAAAGCTATAGTCCATCATTTGCTGCAAAGTAACGAAAAGTAACTGGCGTTGTAAAATTGAAAAAAACGTGAAAGAAAGTAAGGGAACTCCCTGTGAAATTATTCTTCTGAGAGAAGCTGATTTTTTCAAGTAATCGAAGAGAAGGAATTTCCAACGGTGATTCTTAAGAAGAGACCGTAGGAAAAAAATTTAAATTAGTAGTTCGTTTTGTTATTTGCAGGCGCACGTACAAGTAAGTATTGGACGCGCACGCCGGTTTGTTGTTGTAATTTGTCGGATCAGTGCGACGTCGCGTATAGCTGCAATTCAAAACAATTCAAAACATGATTCAGTTGAACTCTTTGTTGCTTCAAACGAACAAAGTTCAATTTACCGATATCACAGTTGGTGCCGATCCAGCCCACAGCACACGTGCAGTCATACAAACCAATATCCGGGTTGGCGCACGTCGCGCCGTTCTTGCACGGCGACAGAATCAAACAGGGGTCACCCACTGGAGGACAAATACACAAACAAACAAATCGTGCAGTGCGAAAAACAATCAAACCAACCATGAAAGTGTTTACAAAGTTTGGTAGACAGAGACACCGCAATGGAACGCAACACTACAAAACAACTGAAATTACAAGTTTCCTTTCGAGGCACTTTCGTATAATCTGAAATCTTCGTGCAGGACCCGGGACAAATCCAGATATTTTGAAAACGTGTTTCACACCAGCAAGAATCCAACACAGCTTCTACATGGGTTCAACGCTCTACACAGGTATAAGCCAACCCTGGATAGGACCAGGATTGAGAGGCTTTACCCGAGTAAAAAATCCAAACTCTACAGCCGACCCAAAACAAGCTGGCGACAGTGAACAGTAAGCCTTGTTGACCCACGTTCGATGGGACCGGGATCATTTCGCGCCGGGATCATTTTTGCCAAAAATTTCGATATTTGCAAAAGGCAACATTTTCCAGCCAACTTCTGATCAGCCAAACGCCATAAACACTGATTCGCAAGAGTCATTTCAACAGTATTTGTACGATGTTTCTTGCCGAAACCTCACATGTTTCAATACTCTGGGGTGTGCACTGGAGCGTAAATTGTACAACAATAGGCTGTGCACAACGGCCAATTCAAGATCAACACACGGTCCGCCTCCACAGACTTCACGGACTTTGTGTGTGTGTACAAAAGGCACAAGGGATTAGCGTGTTTAGACGTCACCCGGAGGTGAGTCGAGGCAATCTGGACACCGCAGCCATGCCTGTGTCTAAAAACAGCCAGTGCGTGTCATCGCGTCCTCCGACACCAACTGGTTAAACTGGTTAGGACCTATGTTAATTTTAGCATGGGTAGGCCAGACAATAGTGTGAAAGGGCCCAAATTCTCAGGTTTCAAAACGCAAATACGTTACCAATGTTGCAGGTATCGCCGACCCATCCAAGCTGGCATGTGCAAGTATACAGGTCTGGTTCCCCGGTACACATGGCACCGTTCTGACAGGGCCCGCTCAGGCATGGATCCTCTGAAGGTGTGGCATTGACGAGAAAAAAAAAGAAGAGAGAATTTGAAAATTAAAAATTAATTTCTGATTCAGTCATTTAATCGATTCAATTACAAGTTACATCAGATTCGAACCGGCCACCCGATCCCGTTAGCTCGGTGGTCGAGTGGTAAGACATCTGCACTAGAAAGCAGGAGGTCGTGGGTTCGAGTCCCACCCGAGTGATTTTTTCCAACTTTCACTCGGGAGGTAACACACTGAGTATACAGTGTTTAAAAAACGTCGGTGAAGGGCAAAACCTAATTTGATTTATATCACCCCGACGCAAAAATCCATCTTATAACAATTACAAGTTATAAACAAGAAGTATTTTGTGCAAAACAGCTCCGTAGTTAAAAGTTTCCAGATGAATTTGATGACGATACATAAAAAATTGTGCTATAAAATCACATTTGTGTTTATGTAACTATTGCTATTTCAAACTCTTTTACCTTATTTATGTCAAAAGCAAACTTAATATTGAAATGATTTCTTGCATTGCAGTAATGACGGTTCTATAAACTTTTAAAAATCTTAATGCACAGTCTTCAAAGTACAAAGCAGAATTTGCGTTTCTGACCACATATCAATTTTAGTACTTCCACAAATTCGAATCTGTGATACAGTGATACATACTTACAACATAAAATTCCTACCTTTGATAATTTGAAACCAAAATGAAACCAAAATGAAACCAAAAAATATGAAACCAATATGAAACCAAAAAAGTCATATGGTTTGCTGGGGTAAATTTTCCAAATTGATCTTAGAATAAATGAGACATGGCGATAAGCCAGTTCAGTATCTCGATGAAGTAGTCCATGCCAAAGGTTCATTCGGGATAAAATCGCTAACATGATGATACGGGATGTTACGCGGACACCCGTTCTGCTTGTAATTAACGTGCGAGCGTCGTGTGAGCATGCTCCGTGCGCATCCATGCACCTCCGATGAGCGTTGATTATCCCGAATGACCCGTATCATTGTGCGCATGGGCAGTTGAAAAAACTGAACTACAGCTTAGGCAAAAAAAAAAAAATATTCGGTCTCTGGTCAGACCAAAGTTCCGGAATTTTTTTTTTTTTTTTTTTTTTTTTTTTTTTTTTTTTTTTCTTCAAGCTTGGATTGTACCGACAAGGTAGGATACTTTTTTGCTTTTGTTTGGTGTCCTCATGTACATTGGTGTCCTCCATAATTTGCCTTGGTGCTCTCGATCATTTGCCTTGGTGCAATTTCCCATTCCTGTCTTCTTTTGGTAAAAAAAAAAAAAAAGGGATGCGCAATAGGGGGGGTGCTGTCTAGCTACGAGCGTTTTTTTTGAAAAAAAGATTGACTCGCATGATTAAAATCGATGCGCGTGCTGACCAGAGACCGACTTATTATTTTTTTTAGCCTTATTGCGACATAATTTTTCAAGAAGAGGCGACGTTTACCGGCTTCACAGTTGGTCCCCACCCATCCACTCAGGCAAAGACAGTAGTACTCAGTGTCATTATTACGACACACTCCATTCAAACCACACGGGTTACTCTCACACGGAATGGCTGAAAAGAGGCAAACAAGGTGCAAAAAACAGGTGCCAAGAAATAACAGGTGCACGCATACATAATTAATTAGGGAATACGAATAATTAGGGAATCAAATTAAGATTCGATTAACAGTAGACTCAGATTCATTGAACAATACTGACATTCTCCGAACACATAAAATGGTAATTTCTATAACGGGAATTTTGTCAACTGTACTACGTACGTCAAAAAAAACTCAGTTATATATTTTTGAAAGAGCTTTCTGGTTTAACAAATTTTGACAACAAATTGCAACATTTTCAAAAACATTTTACTTTTTTTCTTTTTAATTGAAATGTCTGTAGTTTTGTTGCGTTTATTGAAAACTCGGCCAAGTTCAAAGATAAACATATTATTATTATTCTAGAACATGACGAAACTTTCAAATTAACAAATCCAGTGGAATACTTCACAGCTTTTTCTTAAAATAAAATTTATAAATTTTTTTCTTTCAATTTACCATTTTCACAATTAGGCCCATTCCAACCAATGTTACATGAGCATGTGTAGTCCGTCCCGGTTGCCGTTGGTGTACAGTCGCCGTTTGAGTTGCAAGGATTAAGTAGGCAAGGATTGTCTGTGTGTTTGATGTGCAAAGTTAGTGATTGGAGAAGGAAAAACGGTGCATGAAACAGTCACACAAATTCAGTGGTTATCTCAAAACAGAAACTCTGGCTGCGAAATGGAACATACAAAGTTCACTTAAAGGCATATAGGATCATTTGCATTTATCCCAAAAGTAACCTACCAAATTATTATCAAAAACTTCACTTGGATTAAAGATCGTACTGGTACTAAACACCCCGTGAAATTATTCCGTCTGGCTTGTGGTCATTTAGTAGAAATCAAGAAATGTAGGTGATTTCCAACGATCTGTCAACTGACTGATTTTTGGAAATAAAGAGTGCTATTGACCAAAACGTGTTCCGTGATCAAAAGGTTGTGCATGGTTTTCACACTGCTTTGTCAAGACAATATCCACTGAGCTGAAACTTCAATAGGTTAGGTTTTGAACATTCTTCTTTGGATTTTGAGTGGTGTTATTTTTGGAAACAAACATAATTGAACATTAAATAATCCTATGTGCCTTTACGTGTATTTGAATAATAATTGGACTAAATATGACTGAAAATTATGTTTAAATATCAATTCACTGCAATATGTAAAAACCAGTATACTTGGGGAATATAATTTGATTTTTCTTGTTATGGGAAAATTGTTATTTTTGTTCATTATCGTCTCTGAGGGACTTTTGCTGCGAGTTGACTTACCTATTGAACAAGTGGAGCCTAACCACTCGGAGGGGCAGTCGCATGTAAAGGATGAGGCGTCGCTGGCATCGGTGCAGACTCCTCCATTCTGGCAGGGGTTGCTATTGCAGGGTCCTGGAGGGGCAAAAATAAAGATGACAATTATGTATGTTGCTGGTTCTATCTCTGCTCTTCATAAATGTCCATTGTTTTCTTGGAGGGGGGGGGGGGATTTTCAATCCTGAAAAACTTTTTATCGAGAGTTGCTGTTGCGGAAAACAGGTCCACACTTCAAGACTGGTTCCCGGCCCCTACATTATCAACTTGAAAGAGAGGCTGGAACCAATCTACCTGAAGACTAGAATAGAATTGTTGTCAGTTTGGAAATACATGTAATTCCAAATGTATTAAGTTGGCTGAATCATTCCGTAAGTAAACGTGGCCTTATTCATTCATCATTGACGACTCATTATAAAATGAATAACTTAATTGCTAGAAAATTAATTCAACAAAAGGATCAATTTTTCGGGGTGAAACTCTGCAAAAACAACAACAAAAAGACAGTAGATCTGTGACCTAAGGCCAAAAAAAAAATAGTCTCTGGTTTTCTGGTATGGAGCTTGCCCCAAAAGTGGTGCGGCGACGCTGCTTTTTTTAACCTTTTTTCCCCTTCACATGTCGGCTGATGACTGCAAATGGTGCCAGACTAAATTTAGTGCAAAATATTATGGGAGTCCAGAGAGGCCACATAAAGCTTATACTCGATCATAAACCCATCTAAAAACACATTAAAATTGTGCAGCAGCAGGATTCCAGTCAAACCAGTGAGTTTGGCGGTTTTGAGACGTCATCTTACATTGAATAAAAACTTTTTCATTTTGCCGACGCGCATGGCTACGGCGATGCGCTCGCATACCAGAAACCGGAGACTTTTTTTTGGCCTAAGTAAGTGTCAGCTTAATAACTTTTTCTACAATTTGAATATTAAGATAAGACAATTAATTTGCTGAGGTTTTATTTACCAACTGTGCAGACGTCACCCAGCCAGGAATTAATGCAACTACAGGTGAAGAAAGTCTGGAAGTTAATGCAGTTGCCGCCATTTTGACAAGGGTCGCTCAGACAAGGGTTACCTAGCGAGAAATAAAAATCATTTTCCATTAAAAAAAAAATTCCTTGTCTTGTAAAAATGGAATAAAACTTTCTAACAGTACCATTGCATCTTGGATACGGATGACAAACAAGCAACGCAGTTTGTTCAAACCTAGGGGGGCTATACACGTACGCCAGTCAAGTTTATTCTTGTGATCATCGATTTACCTTTTAAATATTTGCATAAATATATATACGAAATATAATTTGAAAATAAAATTCAATTTTTAAACTTTAGAAATAAAAATAAGAAACAATGTTTCAATTTATTTCTGGAGACAACAAATTGTCTGGTTTGTTTGTCATCCCGACCCAAGATGCATTGTGAATATGGAAAAGCATGAAAAGGTTTATTCACATAATTCAGAATCAGACAGACACTGCAAAAAAATATATTTTAAACTTCAGTTGAAAAATGTTGAAATTCTACCATGAAGTTGGGGAAGACTTACACAGGGAAGATTTTACTATCATACCCCGAGCATAAGAGGTCAGAAACACAAAAATATATTTAGGAAGTATGAAGAAAATACATCTATTCTCATTCACATTTTTTTCTTAGAAAAACTTGAATCTCCCCCATTCGTTCGTACACAAGGCTCTTTTATTCGATTATCAACTCAACTTCTCAAGCGTACAAAAAAGAATAAGTTATTTTCCAAGATTTTCTATTCCTGACATGTTATGGTTAGGAGGAAGGAATTGTCAGTAAAATGTTTCAAATTAATTTCATTACCTGCAAGTGTAAAAAGTTGCATACTTCTGTTCGAATTTACCGGCAAATCACATACATGTGCGAAGCTTCGAAGCTATTTTTTTTTGCACCAAAAAAAAGTTTTAGTTCATATCGAACTTTTTCAAGAGCGCCCTCTCTAGGCAATATCGAATGAATCATATCGGCGGTACGTTAAAGGTCATCGATTCCCCCCCCCCCCCTTGAACTTTTGAAGCAAAAAAATACTGTGTATGTTTCCAATTATTTATTTCAATCACTTCCTTATTGTAAATTATCGATAGATATGCCACTTCGTTTTGAATTCGTTCGTTAAACATTTAAACTTGCAATATAAATCGCTTGACTAATATTAAGTTTTCAAAGTCAATCATGGGTCAGAAAATAACTGTTTAAAAAAATTGAAAAATACTCACCACTTTCGCATGTTAAGCCGCTCCATTCTGACGGACATGCGCAGCTGAAGGCCCCTCCAAAACTGGAACACGTCCCGCCGTTTTTACAGGGTTCACTGGCGCAGTTGTCTGTCGAAAATGCTAGCCAAGAAAAGAAACATACAGAGTTTATAATCAATATACAGGGCGAGTTAAAAAAACACCCAAAAAAAACCGAAACCCAAATGTCGGGACCATTGTTTTAGTGAAGTTCTGCATGTAGCACTTTCAAAATCTAGGATATGAAAGCCCAATTCATAAGCTTTCTTTTAGTACAAGAATCATTCAAATCACTCACGTACTTTTCAAGTTGCAGAATTTTTAGCGTTTTGCTGAAAGACGCACCCTTTATGTGATCCTCGAACAGAACTTTAAAACGGTGGTTGTGTTTAAAATTCCGTAACTTGAAAAGTACATGAGTGATTTGAATGATGCTTGTACTGAAAGAAAGCTTATGAATTGGGCTTTCATATCTTAGATTTTAAAATTGCTACATGCAGAACTTCACTATAACAATAATCCCGACATTTGAGTTTCGGTTTTTATGACTAACCCTGTATTCCATCAACTTTTTTTTACAAAAGAATCTTACACCTTTTTCATTCACTTTCTGACAATACTTACGAACTTCGCAGTTGGTTCCAATCCATCCATCCGGACACGTACACGTGTAGAAACCAACATTGGTCACGCATGTCCCGCCGTTCTGACACGGGAAACTTTCACACGGACCCTCCTCTGTAAAAAGTGAAAATTCACGGTCGAAAAATCAATGTTATTATAGAGAATCAGTTCTCGATTACGTCGGTGTATTGTAAGCCAAACTTATGAAACATTATTTTTAAATGTTTAATTAATGTAACTGAAATCTCAGCAACAATTTGAGCCTCAATATTACTCGAATGATAAGATAAATTCACCCACTTTGGGCAAAAAGGGACTCACCCACTTGGCAATTTGTACCGGTCCAGCCGGTAGAACAAAGACATGTATAACCACTGGTTCCACTCTGTAGAAAGCACTGTCCACCATTCTGACAGGGGTCACTTGAACATGCAGTCGTCACTTCAAACAAACATCATTCGATTAAAAAAAATTTATTAAAGTAACTTTTAGTCTCAACTTCTTGTCCACACTTACCGTGAATTTACCTTTAAAACTTTGAATAACACTAAGAGAAAAACACTAAGAGAGTATTTTAGGGATGCCATATCTAGAAGTGAAAAAAAATAGAATAATGAAATATGAAAATCGCAAGTTTTGTTTTCATTTAATTTCTATTTACAGAAATGAGTGGTAAAATTACACCAAAATATGAAGAAAAAAAATTGTTTAATAGTATATGGGGATTCGTACACAAAATAAATCTATTTACAGCTCGATATATCTTACCTTGTTCGCAAGTGTCTCCTTCAAATCCATCTGCGCATGTGCAGACGAAGAAGTTTGGCAGACTGTCGAAGCCGAGGCAAGTAGCGCCATTCTTGCATGGTGTACTGGTGCATGCATCTGGTACAAGGAAAAATAGTTCGTTGGTTTGTTTTACTGTTGGTCGATTTCGTCGGTCTGTCGGTCCGTCTGTCGATCTGGTGCTTGTTTGTTTGTTGGTTTGATGATTGCTTGGTTAACATTTGGTTGTAATGGGTCGGTTAAGTGGGAGTGGAATTTCCGCAAAAAAGGCCAGTGTATCTAATCTGCCGAAAATGCAGTAGACTTTTAAGGTAAAAAAAAATAGAAGTAGTTCATATCTTTTGTGATATTTAGCTGGCCTATTTATACAACCTTGGGTCTACACACCATGCTAAAACTTGCACGTTTGCAGGAACCAAGTTATGATTCTCCGCTGTTATAAACGTTTGAGTGCAAAATACCGATTCTGACATTAATATTGTTGTTTGTTCGAGTGATGTCCGGTTCTACCAAGTTGAACCAAACTAACATTGCTCTAAGGTTTGACTTCCTTGCCAAATATTTCATAAAAGCTGGGCACGTACATGGTTGGCGTCCATTGTTTAATGCTTTAAAGGCAAGATCAGTTGATGTTCATGTATTTTATTCTTTTCCAATAATAACACCACTCAAAATCCAAAGAAGAGATTTTGAGAAAACATCGAAAAGCATGCACTCCCTTTTGATCACGTAACACTATTTCGTCCATAAAACACCCTGTATTCCAAAAATAAGTCCATTAACCGATCATTGGAAGTCACCTATATTTCTTGACTTTTTCTAAATGACAGCAAGCCAGACTGAACCATTTCACGTGGTGTTTAGTATCAGTTCGATCTTTAATCCAAGTAAGGTTTTTGATAATTATTCGCTCAGGTTAATTTTCGGATCAATGCAAATGATCCAACATGCCATAAGCTCCAAAATGAAACGCGATAATGATTTAAATTGGTTACATTATTTAGATTGCACCGATAACCTCCGTTTTTCCAGTCTGTAAATTTAGATTCCGGGTGCAAAAATAGCCCGTCGGTTTGAACTACATGTACTTTCCAGTAAACTAGTGACAGCAGACTGCTTGAATGCAAACACTCGTAAAATAACCTCAAAATGAAAGCAATAATGAACCTTAACCATGAACAAACATCAACAAAACCCAGGATCTAGAACCGACCGCGGTGAACTTGTCAGCGAATCACTGATCCGGGACGGTGATCTGAAAAGCTGAATGGAAGTTCACGGTGATTCAATAGTATCGTTTCCGTGGTTACAGTGTCAACAATCTCGGCATCGTGTTGGGTGTTCGAGGAAATACCGGAATTGTCAATGCTCGGTTCACTGTTTGTTTCTGAGTTTCTGTAAATGTCTTATAGTCTTTTAACTTTAATTTTTTTAATTTTAATAAAATAATTCCACCGTAACACACACACAAAAATGTCGGTAACAAACAAAATTGGGGCTATTTTATTTTATTTGACTATTGTATAAAATTACCTAAATCGACAAGTTGACTGCAATTTAGGCCTAATCAACTTAAGGGAGGAATTTCCCCAATAGTGAAGAAGTATATTTTGACCAAAGTTGGACAAGAAATTGAGCAATTGCCAAACTTTGGGAGTGCGACTGCAGATAAAACACGACTTCGGATGAATGAAGACAATTAAACGTACGTTCATAGTCATACTGAAATAAAATTGTATCAGAAAATGATCCGTTATTGCGAAGTCTACTCTTAAGAATTCGTCACATTTGGAAACCATTATTACACCTAAACAAACAGTAAAATATGTATATATACATTTCAGGTTGTCATTTCGATTAGTTGCTCCAGCATGATCGTGGAGTGCCTTTGTTGTAGGCCTACTTCAGCGCGTGCATTGAACAAAAAACTGTTGAAGATATGTTCACGGACCATGCCTAACGCAAATAGACAAAAATGCCCTAACAAACTGTTGAAAGGGATTACTGTCGAACTGTAGTCCTACTTTTATTATAAAACTTTTCTAGGTATTCTAATGTCATTACGGTGTCCCAGTTTTGTATTATAACGTACAAAGTTAAGCCTGAAATGTCTTAGGTTATCATATTTCAGTGCCGTGGACATGCCAATGTAGTTGCATCTTTCTAAATTGTAACGGTTATGCCGATAGTGTCACAAGTAAGTATACAGTTTCATGTCTAGTCTGTTGCATGTAAGAACTGTTTGGTAATCAATAATAACGACAAAACGGGCATTACGAAAGAAACATTCTGCAATGGGCACATGCATTGGATGAAAGACAAGAAATTAATGAAAATAACAAAATTTAAAGTTTCGATTCCAAATTCGATTCGGAGAAAAAATTCCTCGAAATAATTTTGTCTCGCGTAACACTGGTAGCAGTTTCCTAAGCGCGCGTTTCCGGAAGTAGTGTATAAATGTAACAATTTATAGCGAAACACCTGTTTCACAAAAGTATACATTTTGCGTAACACCAGGAGCACAAAACAGGTGGTTTCAGGTGTAACACAATGTACTAATCTCTACAGAGACACATGTCTCGTCTTCACACTCTGTTGGAACAGGTAAAATAAAACTCTTTCAAAGTTATCAATTGAGATTTTAGAGTTGGTGTTTTTTTAATACTCCGAGTCCCCATCTTTTTTAAGTGAAAATGTCTGAGAAATTCGTTTACCAAATTGTGAGTAAATTTTGATTCGTGTTTTGTTAGTACTTCATGTGTCAGCCTGAGTTTAATAGCAAAATGTCATCATGGGCGATAGCTTATCCTGGTGTACTATGTTATACTGTACTGCAAAGTCAAGTTTACTGTCTTCCCGGGGAAACTTTACACTTTTCAAGTTGATCTTAATGTTGCCGAAGTCGACAGTCAAGATGCTATTTCACTGAATGTAACCATTCTACTGTATTAAATCAAGTTGAACAACATAGTTTGGATGATCTACAAGTAAATTTCGGCACTCAATCTTTAACGCAACATTGCAAGATATAGCTCCATTTCAAGATGACATAAAGCAGAACACAACTACACTCATGCAATAGAGTGTGATCATACTTACTCTGTGCATAGCTTCCTACAATCACCAGAGCCAAAACACCAAACGCTTGCCTCCAAATCATCACGGCGTAAAATTCCAGCAAAATAATCTCTCCTAGTATCTATCGTCCACTTTTGTTAAAATCCAAAGCATGTAACATCTCCGAAAACAGTTCTTGAAGATTTTTGACAGTTGAATTTGCAGAACAGGTATGTCTGTTTTCTAGACTGATCGGTATTTAAAATGTCGCTTTCAGCAGTCAGCCGGATTATTTTTTTTGAATTGAGTTAACCAGGAGGTCGCCTATTGTCCGAGTGACAATGGTTGCATAGCGTGCGCTTGTGTGCAGTTAGACCGTTGAGTCAGCCGTTTACTCGGTAGGGATTTGCATGTGAAAGCCGCTCTAGATTCAGCGGCCGGTGAACAAACACAATTGAAAGGATGACTTGGTGTTGCATTAAACATGACGGCATCTTGGAGGAGTTATGTCATTCAATTTCCTCTTCATTGTGATGCCTGGCTTACAGTGAAACCGTCGACTCCCTAGTAATCACTTGTTATTAAACAATCTTACACAAACATTACTTAACAACATTAGATTTAGTATTTTTCTTTTCACTTGTTTAAATTTGCTGAGAAAGAAAACATTTTGACGAAAGACTATCGTTACTTATTTCGTTTGATATACGGCTATATTTTTACAAGCTGGTTTCAGTAAAAAACAAAATAAAAATAGGACTGCAAATTTAAAAGATGTTTAATTCCAAAGTAAAAATTGATCACAATGACCTAAACTATGAATAATAGAATATCATAAAGCAGGCAACGGTTTCTACATAAACAGGAAACATAACAATTTTCTGTCAGGATTGCACGATAGATCTAAGTTTTTAAGATTAGGTTTGAATGAAAGTCAATGAAACAGTTGACCCCAAAATGATTGAGGACTCATAAGGCTACACCAAGTCTCCATGTAAACACTTATTGCGATGTCATGAATTAAACATCTATGAATGACATCCACTGGAATATCGTATTTAAATATATGAATAATCAGGACAGTGCACCAATAATCTTACATAATAAGTACATCGATCTGACGTCACTGGGTGGTACAAACATCAAACTCAATCGATGTGACATGCATCATGAGCCGTGGGCGTAACGGACAACTTTAAGAAACAGGGCGTGGTCCTAACTTCTTTCAAAATGGAGAAAGTGAGACATTACTCCTTCTTTAAGTCAGTTATGATACTTGCTGGTGATAACCATGGTTCCATTTTAATAACCGCCTTGAAGATTATGGACGCCTTTCAAATAGCTCGGAAGACGTTCCATCAACCTCTATGTACATTCACTACACAGATAGAGGGCGCAATTTACTTGAAACGGTGTCTTGAAATGTGGATCGCGAACAGCGCCCATCATTTTTTTTTAAGGAGAAAAGTTGTAACCTCATAGCCTAAGGCCAAAACAAATAAGTCTCCGGTTTCTGGTATGGGGCTTGCCCAAAAAGTGGTGCGGCGACGCGGCTTTTTTTTTTTTTTACCTGATTTTTTTTGCCTCAAACTTGAATGTCGGCTGATGACTGCAAATGGTGCCCGACTAGACTTAGTGCAAATATATGGGAGTCCAGAGAGGCCACATAAAGCTTATTCTCGATCATAACCCCATCTAAAAACACGTTGAAATTGTGCAGCAGCAGGATTCCAGTCAAACCAGTGAGTTTGGCGGTTTTGAGACATCATCTTTCATTGAAAAAAAAACTTTTTCATTTTGCCGACGCGCATGGCCACAGCGACGCGCGCGCATACCAGAAACCGGAGACTTTTTTTGGGCCTAATTGACCTCTAGTTCCGTGAAATTGATTGATTTGACCAATAAAAGTTCACAAACTACCAAAATGGGGAAACTGGTCTAATTTTGGTATTGTAAAAATTAGAGAATCGCACAAAAATATGCTCTATAGGAGGTACTTTTACAGCCTGGATAGAAATATGGAAAACGTCTGAAAAAAAGTCAACGCATCATACATTGTGAAGTGCGCCCTCTTTTCTCTTGGCTGTTGAAACATTTGTTGCGGTACCATACTGCACGCTGTGGCTGCATTAATTTCAGCACTTGCTCGGCCCGAATTGAAGCTTATACCGTTTCCAATACAAGAAAATTTTTATTTGTGCGAAGCGATAACTTTTCTAATAAGGAATCCAGATGTTGTAAGGGACAGACCTATTTGTTCTTAGAATTCGCTTGAAATAAACCGAAACAATTGCAGAGTTTAGCCGTGAAATTAGCCGTGAAAAAATAACCTTTTAAAGTTGGTGTAGGCCTATACGTGCTTTTTGCGTGTGGCACCTTGAAAAATAGATTTTCAAAACAAATTGATATTTTGTTAGCATTACATTAATTATGAGCTTTCCAATGAGACATTGCACGAAAAAATCGGCCCACGGGACAAGTAAGCAATTAAGTAATTTCAACTTTTGAAATAAGAGCATTAATTCATTCTGAATAGTGTGCGCAATTTCGGAACTGGAGCGCGCCATTTAAAGCCACTTTTAAAACTGTATAAAGACCTGCAAAAACAAACAAGCAAATATAGCTGTTATTCGTTCGGAAAAGAAAATTGAAATTTTGAAAAAGCCGTCAGATCATTAATAGGCCGATTATGTTGATTCCTTCTTTTCTCGGCAAGGCCACTCATTTTGTTTTCACGCTGAAGCACAAGAGCTGTACCAGTGTTAAATAATATATCGCCCGTCAAAAATCCCCAATAATCCACAGTTTTTCGGATCCAGAGAGGGGGGGGGGGGAGGGGGAACCAACACCCCCCAGTCCTGTCTAAAAAAAGCATAGACATTCATTAAAACTAATGCGACCCCCCCACCCCCCACTCCGCTCTGACACCCCCCCCCAAATGTATACTGGTAATAACACGCCTGTGCACAACAGCGCCCCCATGGAAAGTATGGTACGACCCCCCTCCCCCCCTCCCCCACCTATTGATTTTACGGAGGCCAAGTGTCCAGACCAAAAACCTGTCTACATTTTCAGCATTGATTTGCTGAAGGCCTCCCCCCCCCCGCAAAAATCCCTGGATCCGCCCCTGATAGCTCTATGATTACTGTACTACTTTGGTAGTAAGTTTGTCGCACTCACTGCACAAACAATATTCCAGCTCCACATTGTAGCAATCGACTTTTATACATGTAACAAGAAAACCACCCTTTAAGATCTATGTAGCGGTCGTGTAACAACTGGCATACATCACACATGGTGACTGTTACCCCTAGCAACGGGTCACAACATATAAATAGCCCACCACGCGTTCCCTGAATAGCACTATCACGTGGCCTTTTGTCCCGCTACGTGTAATGACAGCTTCACCTTCGCGATCTAACAACTGTGTACATCTGTTATGTATGCCGTATCACAGGTGCATTTTGTATACCACATCTCGGCACAATACATCGATTTCACACTAAGTGATCAGAAACTCAAAACTCCTTAAAACTTTTCAGCAAGATCGTGGATGATATAAAGATCCGGAGAGGTGTTTTAGAAACATCAGTTTCTGCAGGATTTATTAGAGTTGTGATATTTAGAGACGAATTTTGAAGAGGTGAAAATGGGGTGTTCAGGTAGTACGCAAACGAAGCAACAAAGTCCGAAGCACAACAACAGCGCACCGGCACCGCAGCAGAATTCGAAGGCACCGGCGGCCGAAGAGCCGATCGTCCCCCAGAAACAGACCCAGGAGGGAGTCAACAGCAACACGCTACCGCCCACGGACAATAAACACATAGAAGACCAAACCACAGGTTAGTCAAGCTGTCCTTAATAATGAAACAGCAAAATCGTGCGAAGTCGATTAAAATTCAATCAATTATAAAATGGGTTGGAAACAGGTGTAGGGAAGTTGTGATTAAAATTGATGCGTTTGTGGTGAGCATTGCACATTGGGAATGGGGAAAATAATGTTAGAACTCTCATAAAAATGACGTTCAATTTTAGTTGGAATTCAAATATACAAGACTATCATATTTATGGTTTACCCCAAAAACTTGGTTAGTTGTCAGGATCCGTTGTCAGAGATCAAGGATTAGTGTTATAAATGGTTACAATTTTTTTAAACAAATCCGAGCATTCTCCAAATACAGTGTACATTTAATACAAGAATAGGTTGCAATAATGTTGACATAAACCAAAATCAATTTATTCAATTCAACTTTTGCAATTTTGTTTTCTTACTCCTTTTCAGTATCATTTTTTTTAATTAGAAATATCAAAGCTACTTTTAAATGCTTCAGATTGTTTCAAAGTTTTCAGTTGAATAATTGTTATTAATGCATTAACTTCTTTTCCTATAGGACAGTCTCCGTTGTATCTTAAAAAAAAAAATTTGACATAATTTATTTAGAAATGGAAAAACCAGCATTAAGGTCCTCAATGCAATCTTTGAAGAAGGTAACATGTTAACAAAAGAAGTGCAGTCAAATAAAATTTATGACTTCATTTGTGTCAGAGCCTTTTGCGTGGAACGATCCACTTAAAGATATAGTCCATCATTTGTAATTTGTGCATTTTGTTCGTTTGAAGCAACAGAAGTGTTCAAAATCTAATGAAGGATACTGACCAACTAACCTGATGAAGTTTCAGCTCAGCTTCAGCTGATATATTCCAAGAAAAACAGCATTCTAGGATCTCGATTTCAAATCAAAAGTCGCTGAATCATGTTTTGAATTGTTTTGAATTGCAGCTATACGCAAATTTTCAAACGGTGCGTCTTAAGACGCACCGTTGGAAAGGCCTTCTTTCGTTGATTACTTCAAAATGATAGCTTGCCAGAAAGAATAATTTCACAGGGAGTTTAGTCCACTTACTATCTTTCAACCAAGTATGTTTTTCAATAATAATACGCCAGTTACTTTTTCGGATGGCTGCAAATGATGGACTATAGCTTTAAAGTAAAAATTAAGGTTTTTGGAAGTTACTGTTAAAATTAAGCCATCTTTTTTCTGTAATAAATATTTGGTTGTGAATTGTAAGTAATGTAAATGGGTAGGAGCTTTTGTCGTTAAGCAAAATTTTTCTACGCTTAGCAAGTTGGGTACTTTAAACGAGCTCAACAAAGTTGCTTAACATTTTTTTTCCTGCTAACCAAAAAATAGCCAAGTACCAGTTCTAGAGGGTATTGCAAGATGTTTTGTTTGGTAACCAGCTTTTGCTTAGCAATTATATGCTAAACGAGAATTCCTGTAATAAGCCATTAGCAGCCTAACAGTGCTTATAAATTGGACACTTGTTTTTCTCTCAACCTCTCACATTAGTACTTCACATAAGGTAATGCCATAGTAGCAGTCAATTAGCGTGAAGAAGATATCTCTTAGGGATGAACACCCATAAAGTAATTAGTACACTAGAGGATTAGGCCTCTTTACTGGGAACCAATTAAAATGCTAATTAAAATTGCTACCAATGTTGAATTCTCATTAGTTGGCAAGTATAATTGTACATGATTTAATGATTATTTTCATATTTTGTAACAAAAAGTATACATTACGATTTTATAACTGAAAGGTTTTGAAATAAGTGAGGGCAGGTTTTTGGAAAAAGATAGCTGGTAATTTTAACAAAAGTTGAACATCATTATCTTATGACTTAAGAGGTTGCAAAAAAAAATTATTTAGGATGAAAACACGGCATTATTTTATGGGCAGATTTTATGGATGTTGAGTAATAATTTTGTAACAAAAGTAGAAAATCATTATCTTATAACTAAGACAGTAGCAAAATCCTTATTTTCTTATGCTGAAAGGATGAAAACAATGCATTTATTTTCAGGGGTGTCTTTTATAGAAAATGATATTGATTTATTAGTATTTGAGTTGGATTTTGTTAGAGGCAGCATCAGGTTATGATTATTAATGTAACAAAATCTTCGGGTTTGCGGCTTGAGAAACTAAAATAGAGTAAGAGAAGGAATTGGATATTTTGAAGGCTACATATGGTTTTTTATTTCTTGGTTGTTTTTAGGAGGCGGTCATGTTGTCAGTTATAATACATAGCGAAGGAAATCTTTGGATTCAATGTTAGTTCATTTTGTGTTGTATTTTGGGATTTACATTGTTGTATTGTTGAGTATTATTTAATTGTTTTGTTAACAAAATCTGGGTTCTTTTTTAAATCAATGCACAAAGGTGCAATTCTATGAAAATGCATCTGAAACACAAGACTAGGTTGAACAGTTTTCGTTCGCATCAATGTTTCATTATCAATCAAAGATTTTTCATATTTTTTTTTTGAAAAACTGAAATCAATTACAAGTGGAACACAGGTGTTAATTGAACAATAATTTGAAGAATTTTTTTTTAACCCTAACTGCCCTGAATCCTTCAAAATCCTCTTTGCCAAAGTGGAGGAATTTGGAGGATTGAGGTTACATGGCAAAAGTGCGTTACTGATTTCGTAGGATGCACTTTGTCAAGGTCTTGGGCCGGACCTTGTGTTGTTTTTTGCTCAGCCATGCATAAATACAGGCCTGGATTATGCTTGAAATCCTCCGCACTGTTCCAGGATGTCACTGGCCAAGCCTTAACATATTGACAGTCACTGCCGCAGGCTTTTGCAGGACTCAGGCAGTGGTCCCCCTCCACGGATTACATTCAAGAAATAATGGAGGAATTTGCAGGAATGTGGCTATATGCTATTTTTCCATGGGGCCAATTATAGGATTTTGCAGGATCGAGGCTAGCAAAAAGGCCTAGGGAGTTATAAAAGAAACTTTGAAAGTATGATTTTTCTTCCAACATGAGCATTTCTCCAGGAGCGCGAAGTTGAATTTGTGTTACTATGGATTTATTTGAAGCGTGTTTCTGTGAGCAACGGTGTAAACTTAGAGACCGTTATTTATTTTGGGTCATGTTTCGTAGCGATGAGCATGCAGACACATCAAGTATTGTGCAAACTAGATAGGCGTCAGTCAACATTTGAACGGTTATGTCTACAACGTTTGGCTCAGCTGAACATTTCTGAGCTTTCGTATGGCTATACCACAAATTTATTGATTGGTGTCCATACTTATAGAATGAAATGATGTAATACCGTTTGGATATCCTAGCTGCTCTGTGCACACTCCATTGAGGGCGCCACATACCTTACGAGTGGACTCGCAGTTGAGACTGTTTTACCACTTTCTTTGGATGGGACAATTTTGTTCCTAAAAAAATAAATGAGTGTTTGGGAAATCCTATCTGCTCTGTGCACACTCCATTGAGGGCGCCACATAACTTAAAGTGTGGACTCGAAGTTAAGATTGTCTTACCCCTTTTTCGGACGAGACAAATTTGTTCCTAAATGAATGTTTGGGAAATATAAGACTTGGACCGAGCATTTTTGCTGTATGCAAAAGAAAAGCTGAACATTTTAGGGGTGCATTTTTTTCTGTAATTTAAATAGAAAAGTTAAGATGAAATTTAAGGAAATGTGAGTTCAGCGAACAAAACTGCAATATTTTTTAACACAGTGCAGTGGCTGTGCTGCAAAAGATGGCAAAATTTTTCTGGTATATCTTTGAACAACCCCAAACAACCTAAAACTTCAAATAGAAAATATTCCTTGCATTGCATTTTACATTATAAAAACAATAATTCATGTGAGACAGTTATGTGTTCCATTAGAAACTATTTTTAAAAGCAGATAAAAAAAAATTGAGCAAAATGTCAAATAACAAAAAGCTTTTTGTAAAACTTCTGTGAAGATTGGAAAATGGTGTCCTACATTTGATATTTACATTTTGGTCTCAGTCAGTTCATGTGTGTATTTAGTCTAGAATGCAAATTTGGACTTAAGATTTTCTTCTTGTTGGTGACATTACTTACACACATGATGCCAACAAGTGGCTATCCTTGTTGATCGTGTCTGTTTACTTGTCAAAGACCAGCCGAGGGTTCTTTTACACACTTTCTTTACATTAAGAATTACTCAACTGTTGAACAGGCTTAGGCTACTTGTACCCTGTTATAGGGGCGAGCGTTGGTTACCCAAAATGGCTGCCTAGCAACCGAGGTTACAGCACATTGTTTGGTAGGCATGTGGACATAAGAACACTCCTATGTTGACAAACTTGCATCAGACCAACTTTGGATGAAACTCTTAAGGAATTTTAAACATGAACCCGCAGAAAACTCAAATTTGTAGAAAATTCTTCACACTGCCATGCCAAGGAACTATCCACTGTATATTTTAGGAAAACATTTTTAAAGAACCACAAAAAATTGACCGACAGTGAACAAATTGATTTCGCATCCCAAAATGTGAGGCAATTTTAACCTTTTTGCTTTTACAGAATTTTAGACCGTGGGCCAGAAACTTATCTCGCCTAGAAAATGAAGTCCGTTCAAGATTTCTGGTGGCAACATAAAAATGCTTGTTCTTTGTCAATTCCAGGGTGCTGAATTCAATTCTTTCTGTTGCCAAGCCTTCAGGTGGCACGTTTAAGCACAAACTTCGTCCGAAGTTTTATCCAAAAAATGTTCATTTTGGGTGCCTCTGACAACCGATGGCACGATCCATCCTCTTAAAGATCTCAGGAATGGCCCTTTCGATTTCAATACAGATTGTCACCCACTTATAGAATAAGTAATGATAAATAGCTGTAAACGATTGTAGGCTCATAGCCAAAAAGGTTTCATATTAACGACTTTTCTAGTTTCTACACAAAATAAAGAATGAAGCAGGCAGTTTTTTTTACAAAAATATTAAAACAACTTTTCTCAGTCATCTGCAGTAAAATAACAGACACTCTTTGTATCAAATTTGCAATAAATTTTTATAATTCAATTTTCACAGGCCGTTATTGGTTGCTTCAATTATTTTCACAACGGGGAAATTTTGCAAACCAGGTTTAAGTCATCTATCCGCAGGATTTGGATGAACGAATCGGTCATATCAAACCTCAAAACTGTCGTGATATGTGAGAAAAATATCTAGGAATGTCAGGAAGTTTAAGGTGTGATATTTGTCCGCAATTTTAAGTCGACAAATCTTTTTGTAATGTTTCTTAATTATAACGAAATCTTTCAAACTAACGAAACCTTTTTGTAACATTTGTAAAAAGCTAACTACATGTATACGAGAAACTCTGTTGCAATGTACTGAGTGAACACGCACAGTAAGAAACAAATACATTTAATTGCTATGTAGTGCCATAAGCATCGAACAGTTCTTATGTTCGTGTCTTATGCTCCGGCTATATCATAAATTTCTCATGGCCACATGATAGCTAGGCTAACATCGTTATCATTTTACGGCTGTCATATTTTCAACCGCTGAATCATTCACGATTTTCTGTGCACCCTGTGGTGAATTCTCATCTGTGTTTAGTAATCATTTGGGATGCAAGTTCGGTTACCATGGTTACCAGCGCTAGCGTAGTGCGTAATCACTTCTATGGATAATTCATAACGGCAGAATTCCTGCGAAGTTGCAGCCACAACAGTAAAACATCTCTAAGTTCTCTTGATCATTTCAATAAATGCCCAAGAGCAGATTTTGAGGATGCAGTAAGGATGGTGTACCCCCTCCCCTATTTTCCTGTGACTAAAATTAAAATTTGCTTGGAAAGATCTCAAGTTTCAATTTCTGCAATAATAGTTTGTTACTCTTCGACTTTTGTTTACGTGTGTTGTCTACATTTACCAACTGCCTTTGAAAATTTTGGTTCTTCCAACTGCGACCCCCTATTTATTTCATGGTCATTTTGTTTTCACAATAAAAATGAGTTTGAAATTCACGCATTTCATTTGACGCATGAGCGTGTGAAATTATACACTTGAGTACAGATGGCATTCAGTTTCCTTTCAAACACATCACATAAAGTAAATTTGGCAATCAATGTTGACAACGTCAAATACACGTCCGTAAATAACAAATCCATAGCACATATACTGTATGTAGGCATACAGTACATATTATTATGTGTGATATAGTTTTATACACTATTCATTATGAGACCTTCAAATATCAGCTGATATAGTCGGGTCAAACTCCTTAGCAACGGGGCAATATTTATACTTGAAAACATGGCAACAAGGGCCAACAACACCACATGAGCACTCGTATGTCTCTATCCAGTCCAATACCAAAATATTGACATTGCAAGCGGGCTGCTATGCACTTTGTATCAGCAGTTATTTGCATAATCTGTATGATATACATGTACTAGTGCCCTAGTGATTACATTTGTCGATGAGGATGTTTTTTTAAAAGAAAACATCACTGCTTTCGACAGGTGTTTTGGGGAATGATGTCAACTTTTCATTAGATTGTGGCCAAATGAAGAATCTTTTTAATATGATAGATTTAATGGAGATTAAAGTTGATTATTGTTCTTACAAACTTGAAAACTTGTGTTACAATTTTGACAACTTTTGTCCAATGAATACGGATGATGAATGTATGTTAAAAGAAAGAAAATTCTTTTAAAACAGTTTAAGATAATAGATGTAAATCTTTCACACATTTTAGTTCTTTCCTTAACTACCAACTGACATACTCAATACAGTCGAGTCTCGTTAATACAAACTCGTTCGGACCTAGCCAAATTGTTTGTTATATAATTTTGTATTAAAAGGAACATCAGCCCCATTCATTGTGCACATAAATGCACAGTCAGGACTAAGGCTTTATGTTTGTTATAACCAGAATTAACAGAGTTTGTACTAACGAGATTCGACTGTAGTTGCGTAAATTGGTTTTTAGGCACAAAGTACACATACCAGCTAATCTAGTGGATCGATATGCTCCGATACCCCCAAATTTTATAGACAACGCAAATAAACACCGATAAAAGTCTTTTTGTACTTTGTACCCTGAAACTACAGCAATCAAGATTATGACAAAGCTGCTTCAACTCTTTGTATTCGACCCTGTCAACATAAAGAAATCGACATTGAATGGCCAAGTTGACATTCATCGTCTGACTGCACAGTTATTGATCGTTATTTGTCATTCTAAATTGGAGTATTTGAAATCATTTAATAATCTTGATGTTGAAACTCTTCTTATGTTTCAAGTGCTAGGTTTCTTCAGTGTCCGCATTGATAAATAGCCTAGAAATTGTATGAGACATTGTTACTGCTTTTTTTCAAAATCTGTATTTTATTATATGGCCTGATCAAGTGACTGCATAGCCATTTTCCCCTTTTTTTCCTTAGGACTTTGACTTGAGCAAAGCGGTATCGTAGACATTCCAAAATTGAGTTGGGCAACTCTAGTGGCCATCAAGTCGGTACTTGCACATAGAGTCTATAGTCCGACTATCAGAAATGTCAAGTTTGTAAATGAGTTTACATTAGACCCTTCCAATGGAACGGAGTCCAATTTGTAGAGAGCAAGGGGAGGAGCTTGTGCTCATTTTCTGAAGGGGGGGGGGGTACCGTAAGGATCAGATGCTGTCGTTTGTTTTTGTTTTTGTTTTTTCAGTAATTAACAGACTTCATTCATCTCAGTGATATCTGGCTGGTATTTCTTATGTTTTGAAATTTTGAGACAGTGTTTGCGACAAACAAACCTATATGCTCGTTTTATGAATATTTTTCATTTCATTTCATTTTCGATGCAGTATCTCCCAAGGAGCCCGAGCCAGAGAAGGAGGAGGAAAAGAAAGATGAAGAGAAACCCACGGAGGAGAGCAAGATGGAGCCTGCTGATACAAGAACAGAAGAACCTGCCACAGAACAAGGTATAATCTTGGGCATTACTAATAGAGGGCGCTCTTGCTGTGACCTATTTAGCTCCTATTCCCAACCCTATTTTTGTTGTATTTTGGTGGGTGGGGATGGGCAGTACCTTATCTGAATATCAGCCGTTGTCCAATGGATCGGAGCCCTCAATCTCTGTATCCAGCGTCTGATATATCTGAGCAATGCAACTTTTTAAGTGGGACCCCGCGTGCCAGCCAATTGGAGTCGACTTTAGTAATTGATGTCATTGTGATCAGAAATGTGGACTAAGCTGTTGATTGGTCAAATTTGACATGTTTTTGTACTACAACAACAGGTTACCGAAGACCCGACACAGAAGGCGCCCGATGAATGGTCAGAATCTCGAGGTCAAGACGCAGTCTTGTTTTGCATAATTAATCGCCGAATCTCCGATATCATAGACCCTTGCTGTATCTTGCAAGAAACAGACATCCTCTTTTGTTTTGTCATCTACTGTACGTGGGGCCAGTGTGGGCTCTCTGAAAAACAAAAAAAATCTTAAACCTTTAACACAGCTATGCACAATACAATATAGCCTATAAGGTGAGTTTCAACACGTAAACTGTCCCCAAGCATGCCAAGTGTCGAAAAATGTGTCTGGCAGGTTGGCACAGAATTTCCATGACTGTAAACGCAGCATAGTGAGCCTACGTGCAGAATTCAAGGGTTATGAAAAGGGTGGGAATTCCAGAGAATGAAATTGGTCCTGAGTACAGGAAAGGTCATAGAGGCGATTGAGTACCACATCTTTCCGGGAGGGGAGGGGAATGGCCCAGTGTCTGCCCGACTAATGCCTCCCCCCTCCTCCCGCCTCCCATCTGCCTATGGAGAAGGTATAGGGCAGTGATGACTTGATTGGTGTTTGGTTTGGTTTGATACACAGAGCCTGCTGCACAGGAGGAAGCAAAAGAAGAGGCTACGGAGGAGAAGACCCCTGAACAACAGGAGGCCGAACCAGGTGAGATAGTCATCAGGGCAAATCTGAGATGATCCCTAGAGTATGGTGGCCCAGAAGCGACATCACAAACACTGCATAATTTTCATTTATCTATAGGTCTCTCTCAAATGACGTCACTTGTACATATATTGCCAAGTACATCAGCACGCACTCTTGTTTTACTTTACTCTTGAGGACAATGCTTTGTGTTTCCCTTTGTCCCTGTAATATAACACTCTCCCATAGACTAAGCACACAAACTTACTACAGAGGACCGTTTCCAACAACAGACCCAACTCCCGAGGACTGAAAGGATCTGTTGTTCTCCCTTTGTGTGTCGGTCCTCGGGGGTTATGTAGAACACGTACAGACATACCTGATGGCTTTGAACACGCAGTTGTAATTTTCCTACCAAGATGGCGTCCTATGAGAGAGATCTATTTGTTTTTATTTATTTATACAGGACAGATAAACAAACGTTGAAAAGACAACTCAAAGGGAATATTTTATAATAAAGATCCTTCCAAAATTCTACAAAGTGTCAGGAAAGGAAATAGTTTGACTTCAGAATGGTGTAACTTTTTTTCAAACTTCGCATTTTTAACGCGGCGATTTTTAGATTAAGTAAAAATCCTTACACACAGCCCATTGATCAACATACTTTTAAAAACTACTTTACTTTAAACACATGAATCATAAAACAGAATGAGGTTTAGTTATACACTTTTTGCAAAATTCCATTCCCCATGGTGGAATAAAAAATATAAAACCAGACAATAAATATCTTTTGAACTCTTGTTTATAAAAATGCATGGGACAATATATCACTGTCTCACAGGAACGGATGTTGACCTCTATATCCGGGATTGAAATCTGTGTACTGAAAAATGTGTTGGTTAGCTAGTTCTGTCATGAAATGGCACACTGATACTAGAGATGATAAAAACAAATGGTCAAAGTAAAAGTTGTAGAAATATAAATGGGGTTTTTGGATGGAAGAAATTGGAAGAAATATAATTTTTCTATCAAGAAAACGTGTGCATTAAGGGACTGACTTATGTCTTGGGCACATCATGCTGATGCTACGTATCGGAGTGCAAAAAAAGTGATAAACAAAAAAAATGTGAGTAAGAGACAAACAAAATAAACAAAAACACTTGGCAAAAGTGAGCAAAACATGAATGCTTTAGATCTGTTTCTGTTGTTAAATAAATTTATGAAAATCAAAGGTTTTTTAACAAACCGTCTCCATTTTTAATTCACTATGGTAAAATTACTTGGTGTGTTGCTTTTCTTTTTTTGTAAGTTGCCATGGCAACCATTTCCCAAAACCCAGAGCAATACGCTAAAAGCGTGTTTATTATCGCATTATCTAAGTATGCTTGCTTTGCTTGGAAGCATATCAATATGTGTGCGTGTGTGTGTTTTGTGTACAGCAAACCAAAGATTGTTTCTTAATTTGAAAACTTTTATTTTTAAGCAGCTTTTGGTTTTTTGAAGAAGCTTTATGTGTACCTTTTTGTGTGAAACGCAACTGCAACTTGTTTGTAAGAGTTGCTTTTTTCAGCTTAAAGCTAAAACCTCTTCTTGTGTTATATCATGCAAACCATTCTTTCATTGAATATGAGGTTGAAAAGAAATTTATTTTTGAGGTTGTCTGATAAAAAATCCCAAATTTCAAATAAAACAATGTGCTTTTGACCTACAAAAACAATTGACCTGCAAAGTACTCTTTCAAAAGTTGTTTTCTTGCAGTTTAACTTTATTTCTGAAAATTGGATTTTGGAATTATCTCGTCTAAAACAGTGCAATTAATAGTTCGCTTAAACAAAAATCCGAAATTAATTGACACCCATCAGCTGAGGTGAAAGCCACAACAGAGGTAGATGGGGATTCTCAGCCTTCACAAACGTGTGCAGAAAATGGAGAGTTGATACATGAAACGGCAGTTGCGTCTGAGGAGCCCAAGGAAAGTGCACCGGCTGAGACCCAGGACTCGGAACAATCACAAACTGAGCAATTAACGGACACGCAGGCAACCGAGGAGGCGCATCAGGATGCGACGGAGGGACAGGAGGGGGTGACAGAACCCACAACAGAACCCACAGCGGAACCCACAGCGGAACCCACAGCAGACCCCACAACGGAACCCACTACAGAACCCACAGCGGAACCCCCGACAGAGGAGGGTGGGGATGCCAAGACAGACCAAGCCACGGAAGGTGACGAACTCACAACCTGAGCACTTTCTGCATGATGGAACTGGTTCATCTCTCATCATCATTAGATTCATACACGCATCACTAATAGTGCATTCTCCTCTTGGTATTTTTTCGTTCACAATCGCATGACTTAGCAATCTTCAGTTAAGCGTTCCAACTGCAGTCGGTTTCTTTGTACATTTATCATCCTCATCTTCAACTCATCTTCTCATGCGTCTGTGTTTCTTCCAACTTCATGCAGCTTGCAGTAGGCATAAGACCCAGTTGCTTTGTGTTTTAGTTTCTTTTAGTTCATTATTTGGAGCTTTACGATAGATGGCATTGCTGTGTATGCAGTAGATTAGTATTGTGATGAGTAATGCTTTGCTTGCCGTGGGAATTTCATATGTTTCTTTGATTGGTTATATTTGCATTTCTTAACATAACCCTTCGAGATCAAGCTTCAAAATATTTGCGACAGTCTCCACAAACATGAAAACAAAACCTTCACAAAATTTCAGGCCGTTACACCAATAGGCCTAAGTTATTACATTTTTCCACGCTAGTCATGTTACACATTGGCACAAAACCGTCTCCCCCCCCCCTTCGATTTTCAATGATTTTGAAATCTGACTTGAGATACTGCAATGGATGTTTTGAAATAGTCAACTTTCTTTCAGACGGCAAAAATTTCTTTCAGACGGCAAAAATATCCCTTTGCATTCAAAGCATTTTTTCCCCGGCATTTGGACAAGAAAGGATTTGGAAAAGGGAAAAACTGCCTTTAAATAAAGCATTTTAGTCTTTTTTTTTCATTCAATATGCCATAAGTAATTCTTCATAAGGACATATAGAGCTAAATAAGACACACATATAATTTCTTAAACACAACTTAAGAATACAAAACAGCAAAAATGAAGTTTAAAAACAGCTGTTATACTGTTTTTATTCTTTAAAGTTTCATAACCTTGTAAAATGTTCACCTTTTTACAAATGGATGTGTCGCGTTTTGGACACAAAAAGTACAAAAGATCTTTGCATCCAAGATCCTGCATACGTAACGAGAAATAAAGAGAAAACACTTTAGGAGTGCTGGCTAAGGAAATAAGAAGCTATTATTAGTTTTACTTCAGTCAAGACGAGCACTTTGCTGACATTTAGAGAAAAACATGAAAATGAATGAAATTTTCTGCAAAATCCTGAATCCAATGAAAACATGAAAGTCAACAAAAGGCTTTTGTTGGCTTTTATGAAGATATTATTTTTATGCAGGGACTGCATTCGCAGGGAGAACCTTTTTGCGTCCGATGTCTCTATTGGCAATCACAATAATCCCCCATTCTTCCTAATGGCAGGCTTCTCAATTCAGAACGGTCTGGCTATTTTTCATTACGGGATTAGATTTGAACAATGATAAATACTTCTAACAAATTTTTTTTTAATGAATTAAAGAAAAAAAAAAATTATGACAGAATTTGTTACTAATGACCCACGTGTGCAGTATCTGTCAAAAAACTCTTTAAGTAATATTTTTTAGGATTTCTTGGTTTTAGTGCAGTTTCAGAATTTTGGTTGATGAATTAAAAAAAAGTCATTTGAAAAAATGAATTTTATTTCAAATGACCACCGAATTCTAATTTCCAAAATTTACCCAAACTCCAAGTTTTTTTTCTATAATTTGAAGCACCCCCCAAAAAAATTACTTTATTAGTCATGACATTTATAAAAGACTGAAAATACATCCAAAGAATAGAAAAAAAAGTCTTAAGATGTTCAAATTAAGAACACCTTCATTTATCATTCTCTTTCAATCATTCTTTTGTGTCACTGTTATCATACATGAATGTATCGTCTATCGTTTCAAAGATATTGTGAGATATTGCACTTTTTTATTATATGAACACACAAAAATCCAATTTTTATAATTCAATTCACAGAAACATCAACTCATTTTACCATCTTCGGTTATTTTAAAGTATGTTTCATGTTCTAAATGAGAATGCATGTTGCATGTTTTGATTGCATGTCATCCGGGGTTGAATCAGTGATTATTGCAGTTTACCAAAAAATTCGAAAACTAGACAAAAATTTTTAATGCAAAAAAAAATTACAAAAAAGATCTTGCAGATGCTACCACAAAAAAATGTGCTCTAATACTGTTACTTTTAAATACCATACAGTTTAATTGACTAATACACACTTCATGAATTCATTATGAAGTGCATGAGAAAATCTATTAGTTTGGCTGGGAAAGCCTCAGATGTGCGTTGTTTTGTTTTTATGCGCTGTTGCCATAGTGATGCCGAGTGCGTAAACCTCCTTGAATTGACGAGGCAGTTTCTACTGCCATGACTGCAGGGCAATTCCACGGTTACTCGCGTTACATTTTTGATGCACAAAATCGATTACTCACATTACATTTTCGTAACGTGAGTAACCGAGTTTGTGCATCTTGTTTATCATACATAACACATTTTTCTGGATGTCATCTTTGGTGCTTAGGTAGGTCTAGGTCTACTCTATCTACCATGGGGATAACAGTTATTAAACCTTCTCAGTAAGGCAATTACAGCCCAAGGAAACTCAAAAGTACATCAAAAATGTAACGTGAGTAACCGTGGAATTGCCCGGCAGCATGCTGTGTTTTGTGAAGATTTTGACAAATTGAAATGTCCAGCAAATGTTCAACAACGTGAAAAACAACAACATTTTTTAATGAAAAGGGGTATGACCAATATTTTTCTTAAATCCTGCCTTGTAGTGCACGAGAAATGGTTGTTTTCAGCCAAAAAAATTAAAAATGTTACCGGATTCACACAAGTTTATCAACTTCATGGAAAGTGCATTACCTTTTTGCATTCAAATGCAAACTTTAGATAAAAATAGTGAGGTAACTTGTGTTGACATAACTGTGTGCACAGGAATTGTATAAATGTAATGTATTGAACCATTGGAAGTATATATGCGCTGCGATTTGTAGCCTTCGCGGGAAACTAGAGACCGTATAAAAGGGAATTAGACAAATGCAATAACACGTCTGTGTGGTTTCTACCGCCGAATAGCCAATTCAATTTCCCTGATAAAGTCATCAGAATAGCTGATATCGTGCGTTGCCATGGTTACTGATGACGTCATGTTCTTGCTGGAGGACAATCCGGCAACGATAATTGTTTTTGACAGCGCGGCGGTAGCTCGGCTGTGTTGTTTTCGCCTGAACGAAATGTCATTACATTATTGTCCAAAACAATGGGAAGATTTCTTTTGTCGGAGAAGCGCGGTGCTAATTTAAAATAGTCCAGGACAAGACGGGAAGTTTTGGTTATTAATTCTGTCTGCGCCTCTTTCTCAGTCTTGCACTACACAATCTGCCCTGAAGAAACCGAATTCAGTAGGAAAAATCTCAAAGCTTTTATATTTTCTGGTAAAATATGTCTTTGCTTTGGCGGTACGAAAAACAAAATCGTGACATGGATGACCAACAATCCTAACACAAAGGGCCGTAAAATTTTCCCATAAACCTTTTACGAGGCCGCAAAAAGCCTAAACAGTCTTTTTAGTCCCCCCAATAAAAAGGGCAATTACGGAGGTCTTTTTGTTCTAGTCTTCTTCCAGTAATGGGTTAATTTGTCTAAAAGGTTTCCATGGTGTTTCTTACAAAATGCATGTATCTCTGTTCTCCTGACAACCGTACATATACTTAATTGCGAGAAATTTAAGCGTTTTTTGTTTTGTGGTTTTTTTTTGTCATTAAATGTGCATGTTGTACGGTTGCCCTTCATGCAATTGACGTTTGACATTTAAAATGCCATATTAGCTCCCCCTCCCCAGGGGCTATTTCAATATCACAGGGTCTGTAAACTGCTTGTTTCTGTACTGCCTCTGGTGGCAATAGCACGATGTAATGACCAGTGCCCCCCCTCCAAACAAATTGACGCAGGTGCCAGCAAAAACAGTGATGCAATTACCATTAGCAAGCCTTTTGTCGGTAAAGGAAAAACATCGCTTTGGTAATAACACCATTTTTTTGGTTATTTTTTTTTCTTTTCAAATACAGATGCAGAAGCCTCTTAAGCCAGCAGATATCAACACCCAGCAAGAGTACCGATAGGAGGAACAATCTAGCATCCAAAAAGGAAGGATTTTTTTTAACGAGTGTAAATATTTTTTTGTATATGAAAGGGCCACTATTATTGCAAGAGGAAGTCTTTGTATATATTTTGTGTACAAGAGACAGATATGGCTGCCCACACTGTGAAAATTCATGTTAGATTAAAATTTAAAAAAGTAGCTGCACGACAGAACATCTCTGAAGGGTTGAATGAAAATCGACCTCCCCTTCCCAGTCTATAAGCCCCTCCCCTAGAAATCACCCACTTCTTAAGTTGTCACGCAAGAGACAAAAAAAAACCCTCAAATGTTCTTAACATTTCAATTCAGATTATTAAATGTATTGAGATTTAATTAATTTAGTAGCAAAAAAACTGTATATAGAGTTAAAGGGAAAAGTTACATTTAATAATCCTAAGTTTGCCATAAAATTAAAAAACACATGTAAAGTGCTTGATTGAAAAACTTAACTCAGTTTAATATTCTTAAACTCAGTTTAACATGCAATTAAATGTTTATCTTGTCAATGTACAAGTATATTATGAACACTAATTTATGCAGACAAAATTATTGTTCCTTGAACAAGCTGATGTGCACAATTTTCACCATTGCATTTTGTGCATGAACTCACATTTCAACCCATAATCGTGATACATTATATTAGGCCAAAAAAAAAAAAGTCTCCGGTTTCTGGTATGCGCGCGCGTCACCGTAGCCATGCGCGTCGGCAAAATGAAAAAGGTGTTTTTTTCAATGAAAGATGATGTCTCAAAACCGCCAAACTCACTGGTTTGACTGGAATCCTGCTGCTGCACAATTTCAACGTGTTTTTAGATTGGGTTATGATCGAGAATAAGCTTTATGTGGCCTCTCTGGACTCCCATATATTTGCACTGAGTTTAGTCGGGCACCATTTGCAGTCATCAGCCGACATTTGAAGCAAAAAAATCAGGTAAAAAAAAAAAAGCCGCGTCACCGCACCACTTTTTGGGCAAGCTCCATACCAGAAACCGGAGACTTTTTTTGTGGCCTTAATGAGAAATGCTGTACTAATGTTGACCAACTCAAATTGTACAAAAACAAGTCAGTTGTCAGTGGTTGTAATAGATTTTCTCATGCAGTGCATGTTTTGGATTGAACAAGAACTACATTAGTCTCCTAAAATGTTTCTTCTCAATGTACCCTGTAAACTCCTGACAAATTTCACGGGTAGAACAAAAATTATTGCCAAATTTGATCCAATACATTGTAGAAGAAAATAGTTTTGAATGAAAATTCACGAATCAGATTTAAGTCAACAAGTAGATTTTGATGCATAAATTGTTTGCTATGAATGAAGATAACATTTGGTGGGTTTTTCTTTTTAGGGGGTTGTAAAAAAAATAGTATTTTTCCACTTTTAATGTTTCATACTGAAGCAATGCACATACTTGTGTATATTGATAAAAAGTGCACTTAAATGTAGCATACATGTAGTTGTTTATATAGATAGTTGAATGCTTTGAAAGATGACATTTAATGTGGAAATTATTTGAATGGGGAGGAAAATGTTAGTTTTATCATTAGCTTTCAATTTGTCAAGAATTATCTAAAAAGCTTAATCTGCTAAGAATGGGAAGTTTTTGCTGGTTACCAGCTAAAAATGCCATGCGATGTATTGCTCTTTGTGACTGGTTCACAGCGGGTATAGCATTGCTAAGGCCAAGTAAAAATATAAACCAGTTTCTTGTCCCGCCTGCTTCCTTTTTTCACGCCAGCTTTTTTTTTTCTCAATTCATACATTTGCTATATAATGTAAATAATATTGTCAGTATATTGTCTTGATATTTGTTTCTTACAAAATTGTAGCTATGTAGAAAGGGTTATGGCTCATTTGAACACAATTTTATATCAGAAAACAATTCAAGAAAATGTAAGAATCCATCTCCCATCTTGAAAAATTCGCCATCTTGGGGGGGGGGGGGGGGGTGGGGGAAAAAGTGCCCGCCTCCTTAATTTTTTTCAAAAAGCGTGGGCGAGAAACTATTTTATTTTTTTACTTGACCTAATCAGTAATCTAAGCGAAACTAGGGCAAGTGTTTTCTATGGCACTAGGAATAACAGGGTGTTGAAATTTTTAAAATTTGTTGGGGAAAACAGGTCTTTTCAACTTAAAAAAAAAATGAATTGCTCTTATCTTTTGATGCTCTAAAATGATATGAATAGAGTACCGTTTTGCAAATAAGCTCATAAAAGACTATGGGTATTTATTTTAAAAATTATGCGAAATTATTTGCAGAGATGTATCAGAAATTGTTTTCATTTATCCAAAGTCTTCAAAAGCTAGCAATTTTAGTGTAAAATAGTACAGCACAAGTAAATTTATAGATATTTTTTCACCACATAGGGACAGTATTAAACTTAAATACTAGAAAAATTACATCTCATTTTCTTTGCTGTGCACTCACTTCAATTTTGTTTTTGTAAAAAAAAATGAAAAAAACGCATAAGAAATGTCTGTCAGTTTGGAAAAATGTGTGTATACTATAATTCTTACACTTTAAAGTTTTACACTAGTTTTGTAAAAAGTTAAATCACCCCATACACTTTTTTTGCGGGGAAGGGGATTTTTTACAAGGCCCCCCCCCCCCCAACAAAAAAGATTTGCCTTGTGTTAAAAAGAATGTAGTCTAAATGTCAACTGTTTTCACGAATAAGTCGGAAAAAAAAGCAACTTATTTTGTATAAAAATAAGATGTGCAAAATTTAATTACACATTAATTTATTCATTTCAATTACGCCCAGAATTTGAACAATTATGATTTTAGGAAGGGATTGTGTGTGCTACTATTCTTTATTTTGCTCCTAAACATGTTTATTTTAAAATTATTTGTGACTAATCAAAATTGCTGCAAAATTTGTTGCTAAATTTATGTCTGTGGGAATCCCAGTTCAGCTTCCCCGCTTACTGTAATGGACTACACCGCATGTAAAGAAAACATACAAGGAATGGAATATCCCATTCTAAATTTTAGGTGAACATTTCAAAATGGGATATTTAAACCCTAAAAATTCATTGAATGTTAATATGAATTTGGTTATTAATTATTTTTAGAATGACTACAATCTAGAATTTTGTGTAAATATTTTTTCCATTTCTCAAAGTTTTGTCGAGTCCGTCCGAAACTAAAACCATGTTGTCTCCAATTTCTTTTGTACAGTATGCGTGTGTGTGACTATAATGAATAAAAGTTAATTTAAAAAAAAAATGCACATTTCACAAAAAAAGTTGGTATTTTTGTCATGTTTATTTGTTAGTTTTGTCTTACTTTGCAAAAGAGTAGTTTTCCGAAGCGACGTTGTTGGAACTTTCTTGACTGTTTATTGACAATTAATTTACTGAGCTTCAGAAAAATGTAAAAATGCCCCGTTTAAGAGTGACACCATAGACCTTTTGAACCCGGCAGCCATTTCGAAGGTTTATTTTTCGAAACCTCATTCCTAGCAGCGCCCTCTTCATTCCAAAAGCTTGCCCATTGACGGCTTTGATGCAAAGTAATTTCATTTTTTTTCGGTTGAAATAAAAATCAATAGGCTACAGCTTGCCGAAGTTGTTACATGTACATTATTGCAGGATGGTTGTCTTCTTTCAGCTGTATGTTTTATTTTGGTACAAACAATTCAAGCGGAAAAGTAGCATCAAATTGTTAAGGTCATCGGCTCTGCTGGAACGTAGGGCATTTTTTGGACAGCTACAAATTATCTTGAGTCCAAACTTGAGCAATTCTTATTTCCTATTTGTTTTTAACCACCTTTTTGTGTGTGTGACATCGTATTTTCATAAGGAATCCAATTTTGATGATATAATTTTTTTTTTGAGATGCACGCCATTTTTTCTAGTAATAGTGCAAATGCTATTCGCTTCTGAATGAGACATTATTAATGAAAGACTATTCGTTCAAAGGAATCTTTAAAGTTTGGATTACCATTTGCAGTCTCTCACACACACACAAGCGCTACTGCATTAAAGTCCGTTGCCCCATTGAAGAAATCTTTGCGCCGCCCATAATTACAGGAAATTCTGATCGATTTTCTTTACAAAATTTCATTTTCGGAGAATGGCTGATACCGTACGTCAGACTTTTAAGAGAAAGCAGCTACTTTAATGAAACCTCAAGTTCCGGTGTCGTATGAAATTTGGACTTCTAAGAAAAAATGGTCTCAATACTTCTAAAGATCGACTCTTAGTCCTATTGTATTATTTCCAAGGCATGTGCAATACAGCCAAAGAGTCTGTATATTAATGAAGTCAAAATATCACACCACACCGGAATATTCAACAATGCGTGTTCCGTATGATTAAAAACCAGGAAAGGTCGATATAATTCAATATATTTGGCGTCACTGCAACAATTTCTCATTTTCAAGGCGACGTCTGGCTGCCTTGGTAAAATGTCATAAAATAGACGTACAGAATTTTGAATGCACACACAGATTGGGCCTGCATCATAAGTAAGGTTTCCGTGGTAACCGAGTGACATCCTACATAGTAACCTGGATTAAAAACCAATCAACTACCTGCATAAGTAGCTTGCCTTGATATGCCACGTTGCGCACGTAAACCATTTAACCATGCAAACTCAATGGAAATTTGCTTTGACCTTTAAAGGGAAGATACAATATTTGCAAACATCAAAAAACGAAATGATCACATTATCACGAAATATCTTACTGGATTGATAGGGAATGACAGTCTAAAGCATCCTGTAAAGTTGTGGCTCCTGGTGTGCTGATATTTTCAAGAAAAACTGTATTTTTCCAACGCGGTCGGCTGACCAGCGTTGGAGAAAACTGTTTTTTTTTCAAAAAGTGCTCCTGATTTTTCATATTTAGTTTGTCTGCATTTTCTTTGCAATTGATTACACACCTGTGGAGACTACAAGCCTGCTAGACTGATTCTCTGATCTTACAATTCCCCAAAGTCTATAAATTGCTCCATTTCATCTTAAGTGGGGTCAGGGAACCAGACTACAAGAATATGATTGGTTTTCTTGGTTTTTCCAGCATCTACAAACCCAAAACTTGAAACAAGTCAGTGTAACAATATTTGCTATAACATACTAATCCTCCAAATCCATTTATTTCTGAAAATTGCAGCAAAAGCAAATGTTGTACATTCCCTTTAAAGTACGCCCTCTGTTGAAAAAAGTAGCTTATCTTGTAGGCAAAATCACATGGCGGACCTTCAAAGATATACGAGAAAATATGATATTTAACTTCGAGGACACGTACGCATTAGCTTACACACCTGAACTTGTATAGTTTGTAATATTAAAAACAATTCCAAAATTACATAAAGTACTGCTAAGAAAAGTGTGACCTCCAGTTATATACATGTACAATGAATTCACTCAAATTCAGATGGTGTTTAAATTCATTCAAATTCGTCTGAAAAAAAAAATGCCTAGCGTTTGACATCAGACAACTTTGGCCTGTTTACAACAAATATAGTTCAAATGCTTGAAATTTAAACCTTCAAATTTAGGATGCTGTTCTTGTAGTTTCCAGAACTGTAAGGTTTTTTTTTTTACAAACCTTACAGTTCTGGAAGTACTGTTCTTGCAGACAAATTAAATTTTCTGGAAAAAAAGTTCACAAATCATGTTGAACTCGAAATTGACCGAAAAAAAATTTTAAAATTCAATTTCTAGCTCAGGAATTCGGTAAAAAAAGATGACACACGCACAACCTTGAAAAAGATTTTTCAAGGTTTATTATTAAATTAGTGGAAGCAAGCATAGTGTTATATATTGATGAAAAAAATTCACGGGGACAGTCGATGTATAATTTTTTTTTCAGACGAAATTGAATGAATTTAAACACCATCTGAATTTGAGTGAATTCATTTCTAGTGGAAAGTAAAGCGAATGACTCTTTTGAATTGTGACGGACAAAAAAATGTTAAAAGGCATGGTTCAGATGGGCCAGGTATTACACTGATTTTTGCCGGAAAAACCTAGAAAAATAGTAGAATATCCCTAAATACAATGATTCTTACAAGCTGCTTTTGATGACTGCGGGACTTGGGAATTTCGAGCATACCATGAAGACATTCTGAGTAGGCTTCGACCAGAATATTGTACGAGGCACGCCCTTAACGAGGCCTTCTTTGATTTTTCGCCTATTGTTTTAGAGCAAAAACTTTACCTCAAATTGGCACAGTATAAGTAAAATTTCTCCAAACTCTAATATCATTCCTGTTCAAAAATCGTTACTTTACATATCCGTTTAATACAAACTTCCAGAGAAATTATATTTTGGCGTCAATCTCCGATTTTATTCGAAGTGCACATGAACCCTTTTAAAAAGCGCCCAAGTAAGAAGGAAAAAAAGTCTGACAAACTTGTAGTTGGGTTTGTGAGAAGAGATAAGGATGATTTATCAGAATTTATCAATTTGAAAAAAATTAGTAAATGTTAATGTGGGATTTTCCAAGGTTTGTTCGAGTGCGCCCTGTTATGGGGAACACTAGACCAAATTTGTGCCAACTTCCAGATGGACGACACCATTTAAAAAAAATGTAATTCGGACTACATTTTGTGACACTGAAATTGTTCACAATAGGCTAAACCATGAATTTGAAGTTTTTTGCAACACATGCATTAGCCCCATTAGTGTGGCCGCGATATTGCTGCGCTGTATCTCTGGCCACACGCCAGGTTCTCCAGACTACTGAGGAGTTTATTTCAAACACTGGCGCACCCTTTTTTGGCATTTTTTTTTACATACCAGTGTATCTGGTTGTACACTGTATTCTATGATTTCTCATCTTTTGCCCTACGGTGGAGATTAGGTAATCTTTCTTCAAATTTTTGAGAAATTTAGCATCTTTCTGGAGTCCATATGCGCTAGTGTTTAGACTAAACTCCTCAGTAGGGTGGGAAACCAGACATGTGGCCTAACGTACAGCACAGCAATACCTAGGCCACACAAGTGGGGCTACATGCACATGCATATATATGAGGAAATTTAAAGTCAAGAGAAACTAGGCCTACTTAAACTGGCGTTGTAGGCCTACAACAAAGGCCATCTGGAAAAAAATGTTGGGAAAGAATTAGTCCGAGTAACTGGGACCCAACTTATCGCCTTTTTAACATTCGGACTGAATGTTAATAAAGCGTTAAAGCTATAGTCCATCATTTGCAGCCATCCGAAAAGTAACTGGCGTATTTACTGTTGAAAAACAAACTTGGTTGAAAGATAGTAAGGGAACTAAACTCCCTGTGAAATAATTCTTTCTGGCAAGCTGTCATTTTGAAGTAATCAACGAAAGAAGACATTTCCAACGGTGATTCTTAAGAAGCACCGTAGGAAAATTTAAATTAGTAGTTTGTTTTGTTATTCAGTGCACCGCACACAAGTATTGGAACGACGCACACGTGCGTGCGGTTGTTATAATTCGTCGGATCAGTGCGCGACGCCGCGTATAGCTGCAATTCAAAACAATTCATAACATGATTCAGTAAAATTTTATTTGAAATTGAGATCTTAGAATGCTGTTTTTCTCGGAATGTACAGCTGAAGCTCAGCTGAAACTTCATCAGGTTAGTTGCTCAGTATCCTTCATTAGATTTTGAACTCTTTTGTTGCTTCAAACGAAAAAAATGCACAAATTACAAATGATGGACTGTAGCTTTAAGTTGAGTCCAAGTTACTCGGACTAGGTAAGAATGTTGCAACCTGACGCTGCTTTTTTCTTCGTATTTCATCTTAATGAAGGTCAGTCATTGCAAAAATGATGATTAAGACATAAATCTTGGATTGAGAAACATTTCCAATTTTCAATGTTAGAAATCTTTTCTTGACTCTCCATAGACTTTGAATTGATACACAACCGCTGAACAGCTGAAGTAGCGTTTAAAACCTTTTTTTTTTGGGGGGGGGGGCGTGTCCGCTTTCTTGTAGGCCTATTTTGTTTTGATAGGGGAAAATGTTGAGTCGTGACACTACTTTACAAATTGCTAAACAACAAAAGCTTCAGCTTACCTAGTTGCTTGAACTGACACCTGAACACCGTTTTTGTCTTAATTTCTTCAATTTTATAATTAAGCACGTGTTTTGTGTGTACCGCCCTCCATTGACCAACATTGCTTAACCGATCCGGCGGCAAGCAAACTGATTCAGTAAAATTTGCCAGGAATTCACTGATTATTAACCAACTATGGAAGGTAATTTACTCAGATTTATTGTCATATTATAAGGTCTCTATAATCTGGGCAATGAATCAATGTAATGATAGTCTGAGTAAAGGCCGTTAACCTGGCTAAACAGCATTTATCCTCGACCCTCCATAATCTGCGCAGGTAACACTTGCAACGCGCGCGCGTTGTCACACACAAATTGAATTGAATGCGAGTGCGTAGAAATACATTCGTAGGACCGTGTAGCTTTAGGGGGCTGACAGTGACACAATAAACATGCCACCGGCGTTGCGTAGGCCTATGGGTTTTTTGTGTGTAGTAAGACCTATACATTAATATATGTTATGGTAGTCACATATTTCGCGCTGCATAGAGGGAAATGGGTCAACTCGTACCCGACATGCCCGAGTTAACTCGTACCCGAGTCAACTCGTACCCCAAAATTGAGTTAACTTGGGTACGAGTTAACTTGGGTACGAGTTGACTCGGGTACGAGTTGACTCGGGTACGAGTTGACCCAAAATCGCATAGAGCATTCATTTGATTTTGAGGGGCGGGTGTAGCTTTAAGGAAAAAAAGGGGGGGGGGGTGGGGTTGGTATTGTTGTTTTGTTATTGTTTTGTTGTTATTATGAAGGGGGGGTTGAAACTTTTTGAGTGAAGAGGCCCCCGGAAAATTTTGAAATCTACAAAAAAACCCACGATGCTTCACTTCAGTCCTTCTGTTTTGAGGCGTGCGATCACACCCCCACGCCATCACACGCCTAAAAGCTTCCCGAGAAGTGCGAATAATCGCACGCCTGAATCCCTCAGTACCGCACACCTCGGCATACATTTACAGCATAATTTTACTTCATAATTTGTGAAAAATAAAGTGCGTCAGTGAAGCGAAAATAGCTTTATTGTAAACCAAGATGAATATTATGAAATATATCCCAGCTTGGACCATAGAATCACACACCTAGAAAAATCACTCGCCTAGAAAATCACACGCCTAGAAAAATCACACGCCTTAAAAAATCCAGGTGTGTTTTTTTTCACACACCTGTGATTTTCAAATCAGAAGGACTGATGCTTTAAACTCCCTTTTATTTTTTAAGTGTAGGCCCCCTATTACTTCTATGTTTCTGTATTTCATTACAAATCGCCCACGGAACAAACTTGCTTAACGTCCGTTTGATCAATCAGTAAAATTATTTTCATTTAAAATGTGTATCTTTTTTTTTTCTTTAGATATCAAACTCCAAAGGAAGTTTGATTTCGTCATATCTCCGCAAGAATGGGAGGAGAGCATTCACATAAAGCAGACCCACAAGCAACGATCTCTTCAAGGCTACACCAGAATTTTCTCGCGGGAAGTCGCAGTGACGAACCCACACTGCTCGTTGCTTTTCAAGTACAATCGTGTCCGAAAGGTCGGGAGCAGAAAGGGAAATATGCCGTTCTTCCACGGCAAAGGGCTTTGCAGAATTGAAGGATGTACTAGGTACGACTTCATCATCAGGAAAGAAGTAAAACGGGGCTCCCAAGTTAAAGTTAGGGTTAAAGTGACTGGTGAAATTAACCATCCCCAAGGTGAAATTCACACGCTGAATGAAAGGGAAGACATAAAACAGTTGATGTTGAATACAGGTACTCCTGCCAGTCCTGCACAAAACCACTCGACTCTTGAAAATTCAAGCGATGAGAGTTCTGGCAACGATTTTGACGCTCTTACGGATCTAGTAGCACAAGGCGAAGTGGATGTATTCCGTGAGATCGAAATTGTCAGAGAAATCACGTCGGACTTGATACCTGGTGGTTTTGTACGTTACGTAGGCGTCTACCCACTGGGAGTCATTATGTACACCGTAGAACAGATTCAGTTACTGAGCAGTTCGCTCAAAGACGGACAGTGCACTGTTTTCATGGACACAACAAGATCACTGGTGAAAAACCTTTCCGGCAGGCCACAAGATGTGTTGTACTCTGCGCTTGTTGTTGAAGGATGCAGTGAAAACTCAGCAATGGCAGTTGCAGAGTTCTTCACCGATGACAACACCCTTCCGGAAGTTTCATACTTTCTGAATATCGTGAGGCGTGCCCTCAAGCAAGCAGATCCGAAGAACAACGTCCCGCAAAACATTGTGATGAACTACAACTGGGCGTGGATTAATGCCGTCAACATGGCTTTCAACGATATGTCTACGTTGTCGTTCCTCGAGCATGCATGGATTGACAAGCTGCCGCCATGCAAGATTCACATCTGCAGCGCCCATGTGATGCGAACAGTAGCCACGCGCCTCTACGATGTGGACGTCCGCAAAAAGTACTTCATCCTGTTATGTGTCGGGTGTTTGATCGTGGCGACGTCAAAGACCAAACTTGACGAGATATTCAGCATGATGTGCGAAGCGCTCCTATCCAAGCAAGCACCCAGCGAGAACATTCAGGAACACCTACAATCTCAGCTTGTTGGAGTCTCCATTGACTTCGACCACGATAAGATTGAAGGTCAGGTTTCCACCGGCGAAACTGAGAACTTCTGTAACCTGACCGAGTCTCTGTACTACAAGCACTACCATACAATCAGGATGTTGTTTGATTGTAACAAGGATACAGCGCCCGTCAAGAACCCATATTACGCTCCCGAGTTCCTCCACTATTTCTTGCATTGGTTTATGTCTATCGCACCGCTGTGGACCGGCATGCTGGGAACTAGGAGTTCACTCACATCCAGCGCGCCAGCGAGAAACTGGTTCCGGAAAGTGGAAGAAAGCATCCTGCACCGCAAGAAGAGACTGGGACCAAGCAAGTTTGTCCGCGCAATGGCGGGCAGTTTGAGCAAAAGAATGCGAGAATTCAAACTTTCTTCAACTTGAGTTAGAATTGAAAATTATGAGACCAGTATAAGTGCCATCGTATATATAATAAGTTATCCCGCGAGCGCGAGTGGAACACGCAATATGTGGGACACAGACGCACTACATTTTCCATGTTCCACGAGCGTGATAACAAATTTATGTTCAAGCAAACTTGACGAGCAGTACAGTTGGAACGAGCACGCTTTACACTGACATTCAGCAGTTTAGCGTATGCAGCCGGAATGTCGCTCGCATCTTGGAATATCGCAATACGCGGAGCGCGGCATGGACCGAGGCCGTGCTACATGGTTATACATGTATGTAGCACGGCTTGTTGCCATGGATCGACCAATCAGGATGGAGGATTCAAGTTTACTTGAAGATAAAATTGAATGTTTTAATCCCAAGTGATGTTGTTCATGTACAATATGTGGGGGAAAAAGGCACAATATCTTTGAAATAAGTTCATAAAAACAAAATGTTTGGTCAATGGGAGTGCAAATAAAGCATTTGACATAAAGTAATGATCAGTTATGTAAAAAATAGGAGTTCTGCACTCAAGCCTGTCATAGAAAACAAATACAATGTATAGTCGAACAATCCAGTGGATCTTTCTAGCCCGTTTTCGAGCGACAGCCGTAATTTTTTTTTCTGTTGAAGAAATGTGAACATCCAAAAGCCAGCATTGAATGATTTTAAAGCCATTGCCGAGAAAAACAATTTCAGAATTACATGTATTTGATATTTTTGTGAAGCATTTTCATGGACAAGGGAAATTTTTAATTTGTCATGCATTCTGCGGAATTTCTGACATGTAAAATCCATTGTAATTTCATTTAATCAATACACAATTACAGTTTCTTTTTTTAATGTTTGGTTTGGATTCTGCTCTTTTGGCCGCCATTGTTATGTTTCTGTGTAAAAAAGTTTTGGACGTGTTTTACATGCACAATCATTTTTAGCATAAACACATCACAACAAGCCCCATTGAGGTATGTAACAACACAAGAACATTACCTGTAACATGTGTAATGTATTAAAATGTTGTTTACTTTCATTGTTTTTTTCCCCTGATATCAAACCATTGTCTTATGCAGCCCTAAATAAACACCAATTTAAAACATATTTTGCCTTTTGTAAGATTTTCAAATGAAACCATTTATCCAAGGAATGCAACTGGCAATAAAAACATCAGCAGCTCCCATGGTTACAACTTTATACAAATCGGAATCAATTATTATTATTTATATCTGGTAATGAAACCAAGGATTCCTCAAAAGCGCCCTAGGCACTGTAGCTCGCAAGCCTGAAGAAACCTGTGGAGAGAAGACAACGAGAAGAAAATACAGTTTTAGAGGTGGGAGGAAAACCCCAGAAAAATATTCTGGGGAAACCCACGGAATCAGGCAGGGACTGAAAACCCAATCCACATATTGGCCTAGGCGGGATTCGAACCCAGGTCACAGCGGTGGAAGGCGAGGAACGTACCGCTACGCCAACCTGACTCCCTTGATCCAGACAAGAAAATTACAAGTACAAAAAGATGACACGAAACACTGACTTAATAGAATAGCATCTTAGACATTTAATCATTTGAGTTCCAACATAATCACAACAGAAACATGAGAATATATTCTTAAAGTAACAATCTCTATTTAAACTGTGTCCATACTGTATTAATTAATTACATGTATTGGTTCCCAATGCATATGTACATCACAAAAAACTATAAACAACGGCCAGTTCTGAAACATGGCTACAAAACGTGAAATATTAAAATACCAATTACATGTTTTCCTAAAGATCCCTCTAACAATTTTAGACGTAGAGCAAAAAACCTACATGTACACGTGAGGGAGCTTGGAGTTACAAGGATTGAGTAAAACTAATTTATAAGCAATGACTTTAGTTGAACACAAACTCGGTAAAGTTAAATCATGATCGAGTTTGTGACGAAATCTGAAATCGTTGCTGGCTCATTTTTATTAATTTCTACATTTTGTACATTGCATTACAGAGCAACTGTAAGCTGTATTTTTTCTCATTTAATATTTCATTTTTAAAGTAAAACAATCTACGCAGGAAAAATATTCATTTTTCTAATTTTTTTTGTTAACTCTTGGTATCGTTGGAAATCAATAAATTAATATTTTGGGAACTCGTCTTTCCTTGTTGCAAGTTTTGAAATTTCGTTCTTGCCTCCAGTTTTGGCTTCCATCACTTTTACATGGAAACAGTCTCCGGAAGCCACTTCTGAAAACAAAGCCTGGTTTCGAAAATGCCTCAGGTGCATAATTGCTCTATTTTGGATTCAGGTCAGAGAACTGCCCCTTCATTACCACCAGCTTTCTGTCTGAATGACCTCTGACACATGACCTTTGACACAGGGTCAAAGGTTTTTAAATATGTCAGCAGGGAATGCACCACAAAACATCTGTAATCAGCCAATCAAACAACAGGAAAGGAAGAACTAATTGTTACGACAACCAATGAAATCTATGAAGATGGGGCACGATTACCTGCCCTCATTAAATGAAGTCAGGGTACCAGTCCAGTAGTCTACAACCAAGGGAAAAAATACACTTGACTGCCCATAAACAAGTTCTTATTTCTAACTAGCCCACATTTCTATCAAAGCTTTTTAAAATAGGAAAATTGCTGTGGAACCTAAGGCTGGAAATTACATTTCCTTTAATCTGTTTGATTTTTCAATAAATGTTAACACAAAATATATGCCATCAAACTAAATTTGAATAACTCTCAATTTTTAATTATCTCAGACTTTTAAGGACAAAACAAAGACTTATTCCTAAAAATTATTGGAGATACGGTACACATGTACAGCTTGGGAGTGTATAAAAGATACATTCATTTTTGTATACAACGCAAAAATTATGATTATTTCTTTGTTTTTTTTATCAAATTTTAATTTATACAGTCCACACTCATTTTGGGTTTTTACTTTGTGACTAATGTACATCGTTCTAGTAGGAATGCTGTTTCTCGGTGACACAAAAATACATGAATTTTTTTTTTTAATTTGACTAATAAACTTTTATTGAAATACATTTATTTTATATCGTAGACATTTTAAAGGAATTTCTTGAATTAAAATAGACACAGAGGAATGCAAAAGTAACATTTTTACGGAAAAACAATTGATACGCATTTTATAAACACAACTATTAGTTGGAAATTCTTTGAGAAAGTATTATGCTAAGCAAGATAATGTTTGTTGTTTCAATTTAAGACTGAAATCTTATTTACTATTGCTATATGCCAGTCTTTTCCAATTTGGAAAAATATGATAAACTTTGTCGCTAGAACGTTTGTTTACCTGCAAACCATAAAACAGGCAAGCGGTCCGTTTCTGTTCATACTTTGAGAAATGTCAATCGGGTTGCGAATATTGCCGATGAATACAATTGCCGTAGTACGATACCTATGGATTCCGTGCGCAAACAATAGAGGGCGCTATTTTATCACTTTCAAAAGCGCAGTGGACGGCATGCGATTACTGGTTCGCGCGCACACAGCGCGAAGTACGCACGACTTATTATATTCTGAATGTGTGCAAAGCCATAGCGTCTTTGCGTGAGCATCGGGCATCGTCGGCAATGCGTCCAAATGTCTATCCCAGTGGCCTCCCCCAACTCTCCCTTTCTTACCGTTGAGGGGGTACTTGCGCACGGAGCCCATTGACTGGTACATACTCGCCTAAATATCGATGCGAATGTACAATGGCATCACATTCATATTTAATGTAACTTTCCCAAATGAAATCCGCGGTGCAAGTAAATACGTAACACAACAGTACATTTCAGTGCTCGAATCCCAAATCATGAGTGACCTAAATAAATTTCTAAAACAAAATCTGCAACAAAAAAAACGCTGTTACTTTAACGCAAACTTCATACGACCTCAATAAGAAAAAAAACGGTCCGACACGTAAAAGTTCGACCATATTACAAAAATTCTTGTTTTACAAAAAATAGTCCCTCACAGATTATTTTCACTTGAGATATTAAAACCAATGAAATGTTTGGTATTTTTTATTAATTTCCTATTTTGTTTCTGATTTGCACGTCCCCATTTGCTAAATTTAAAAAAAAAAATCTAGGAAAACAATATTTTTTTTATATATCTTAATGATCCAACCATGGTTGCGTGTATCACTGTATTTGTATTGGTGTGTGTTACTGTAGTGTCAGGGTGGTGACGTCGGTAGCATGTATCATGGTGTTTGTCACGGTTCGTATCACCATAGACTATGCGTGTATCACCATGTGCGTCACCGTGTTTCTGTCTTACCCTCATCATCTGGGGGATGCAACGATGCCAAAGACCGTGCCCGTCCTCAGGAGAAACTTGCGGAATATTGACCTCAGCTCGGGTCGGAGGTCAAACATGACGACCTCGCACATTTGAGCGTAGTACTTGGAAGCGTGGATCTTGAACTACAGAAGTGAATTGAACATGGATTGAATAAATATATTGTTCATTAAATTCAAATAAACCACAAAGTGGAGCGAACTGGGTACACTTCCGAGTTGACTTTAGTTGAGTCACCGACTGGAGACACTACAACTGGGGTCTTAGGGTGGTTATGGAGGGGGACATGAGGACCAACTTACCCTCTCGTCACTCATCTTGAGTATTTTGGTAAGTAGGAGGACCAGCAGTGACTTCCAGGCCGCCCGGTGGCTCTCTGAGTCTAACGAGTTGAAGTATTCTAGAGCGCTTTGGCAAACACTGAACCAGAGGAGAAAGGACGGCTAATCGATGAGTTAAATCACAAGACAACCACAACCCTTTCACAAGTCAGTCACAAGTCAGTCACATGTCAGTGATAAGTCAATGTTAAGTCAGTCACAAGTCACATCACATGTGAGTCAGAAGTCAAATCACATGCGAGTCACAAGTCAGTCACAAGTCAGTCACATGTCAGTGATAAGTCAATGTCAGAGATGAAACTGGCACGTGGCAAAAAAATCGGAAAATAGGCCGAACAAAAATACGTGTCCGAAATCTGGGCCGCGCTGCCATTACACACATATACATGCATGTACAATACACTTCATGCCCAATTTCCGGACACCAACTCCTGCTTTATTTTTGATTCAAACAAAATTTTACGATGAAAAAAAAAACTGTCAGTATTTTCATTGCATAAAATGCCTGAATTACGGTTAGCCTATGGAGTCATCAATAAAGAAGTTCACTTCTTACTTGAGAAAGTCGAGGGAAAAGTCCGAAAGACAAGGGCACCGTTCATGGTGCTTCAATCATGTCCATGATTCAACCACTTGCATTCATTCATGGGAAAAAATTACCGTCTTTCTCTTCCAACAAATGCCAGTGAAATGTTTCGCTAATGCTCTCTTCGCTATCCTCGAGATAATCATCATGATTTTTAAAGCATTGCATTTTGTACCACTGAATCTGAAACCTCCGAAAATCGCACAACATAATGATTTTATCCACAGGATCCTTCACAAGGCTACCCGTCCCGGCTGGCCATGTGCGCTAGCGGACGGTACGGTGGTGCGGTACGTACGCACGCTGGTACCATTGCATATTCGCACGCACGTGCGACACAGTGATTTTTGCGTGTCGCCTGTCAATGTTTAACCTTTTGTCCAGCCGGAGAAGGCTCCGATCAGTGTTATGCCCTGTGTTTCTACCGTTGAAACTCTCCAATAACGACTGGTGAAAGAGATTAAAACTACGTTCGCGATGATTTTAGCACGCCATTTCCATCGACTTTTCTTCGAAATTATGATTTAAATAAAATGACATTTTGTGAAAAAATCATCAGCAATTCAAATTTTGTGGGACACACTGTAAAAAAATCGGAAATTTCGTTGGAAAATTCAAAAAGTCGGTTTTCCGATTAAAATCGGAAAAGTTTCATCTCTGCAATGTTAAGTCAGTCACAAGTCACATCACATGTGAGTCAGAAGTCAAATCACATGCGAGTCACAAGTCAAATCACATGTGAGTCAAATGTCAGTGATAAGTCATTAACAAGTCAAATCACATGTCAGTCACATGTCAGTGATAAGTCAGTCACAAGTGGTCACAAGTCAATCGCTGTACCAACAAAGTGCAAAGGGAAACGAGGCAGAGATGTTGAAACCCTGCGCACAGTTGTGACAAAAACGCAGTGTGAATACAAATCCGAGCAACAGTTCCTGCGCGAATGTTTTGACCATTGCTACTAGTCTTTGGACAATTCATGGACTTACGACTCGAGTCTTTGCCGAATTCGGAATGAAGTTTCCTGGTGGAATTCTCTATGTATGTATGTATGTACAAGCCTGTCACAGTCAATCACAAGTCAGATAGAAGTCATTCATAAGTCAAATCACAAGTCAATTACAACTCAATTACAAGCCTGTCACAAGTCAATCACAATCACATGACAAGTAAATTACACAAGTTTCACGAAAGTCAGCAACTTTCATAGAGTATTCAAGCAAATAATATCACAGAATATAAAAAGCCGCTGACCTGAGGAGTTTTTCTTCGATGGCAGGCCACTCAGCTTGCCTGGTTTCATCACTGTACATCTTGAAGAGGATTCGGAGACAGCAGGCCAGGCTAGCTGTCTCCTGGGTAGACAGGTTGGGCTTGTTCTTCCCACGGAATCCTGCAAGAAAAAAATTGGAAAACCTCAAATTGATGAAGACTTTTCTAAATTTTGCGGTGCGCTGATCTAACTTTTTTGTATCTGCAACTTTTTGCTAAATTTTGCTGTCGCATTCAGCAGAACAGTTTCAATCACAAGTCAAGTCAGTCACAAGTCAGTCACAAGTCATCACAAAGCAGTCACAAAGCAGTCACAAGTCAGTCACAAGTCAGTCACATGTCAATCACAAGTCAGTCAAAAGTCAATCACAAGTCAATGGCAAGTCAAGCGCAAGTCAATCGCAAGTCAATCACACGTCAATCACAAGTCAGTCACAAGTCAATCACAACTCAGTCAAAAGTGAGTCACAAGTCAATCACAAGTCAATCACAAGTCAGTCACAAGTCAGTCACAACTCAATCACAACTCAATCACAAGTCAATCACAAGTCAATCACAAGTCAGTCACAAGTCAGTCACAAGTCAATCACAAGTCAGTCACACGTCAATCACAGATGATGAAACAATGACAAAGGAATTCCTTGTCACCGTTCATTTGAACGGCTTTCAACTTGCGACTGGATGACATATGATGACTTATGATTGACTTATGATTGACTTATGAATGACTTGTGATTGGCTTATGATAAGTCTGTGCATTACCTGCCGATCGGAGCAGTTCCCGCTGCCCGTTGTTGCTGTTGAACTCTTTGGCGAAGCTGTGTGATTCCATCAGGCAATCCATGAGCAGGAAGAGCTGATTGGATGAAAGGAAACGATACATGCCTGGATCCTCACCGCTCAGAGTGGACTCGGACGACACTGATAACTGATCCATTGTGTTGTCCTGTAAAACAAAGAACTTGTCAAATGATATACCATGATTGTGATAGCTGTGTTCTTCAGCAAGGCTGTTTACTGTGATTGCTCCAATTTTCACCAAGTACATGTACCAGTGGCATAAGACTTTTTTTTGGTAGTACTGTTGAATTTGTTGACACTTGCACAGTTGTTCTACCACATCAAATTGATAATGGTGCTTGTGTTCTTGGGCAAGATAGTTTACTGTGATTGCTCAACTTTACAGCCAGGTTCTTGTGGTAAAGTTTTTCCTGATACGCTGTTGGATTTGTGGACATCTACACAACTGTCCTTACAAAGTTAAGTTGATAATGGTGCTTGTGTTCTTGGGCAAGATGGTTTACTGTGATTGCTATTTATAAAGCACACGTATCCACCAGGACTGGTGCTCAAGGCGCTACATCATTATTACCCCTGCTCATTGGGCCCATGAAACATTCCAAATACCATCTCAGCTCCCTGGGGAGTATACAGCTTGATGCTGCCATTTCGGCGCACAAATGGCAGCAAACTAGCTAAAATCAACCACACTAATCATCTTTGCCCTCACATCATTTACTCCTGGGTGGGGGGAAGCAATGAGTGACAAAAGTGCCTTGATCAATAAATCGGAAAATGGGAAAAAATCACTCCGTTCAATTTTTTTTGCATTGTTCCCCACTACAGCCTGTACCCAGTTTCGTCTTATTTTGCCAGAATGCCTCACAATTGTCCTTACAAAGCTTATGTGGTGGTAGTACATATGTCCTTGGGCAAGTCTGTTTACCACGATTGCTCCTCCTTTAACACTCTAATGCCCATACCTGTGCCGCTTTGAGATTGTCAGCGTCTTCGTGTCGACTGGTGGCCGGGAAGAATACAATGTTATCAATGGTCTGAATAAGCTCTAGCTGGACGACACACTTGATGAGCAGATTGGCGAAGATCTTCTGGTCGGCAGCAGTTTCTGGAAAAGTAGAAACCGAGAAAAAGGAGTTCAGTGGGTCTGTGCAGCAACACTAGCAAGGAATTGGGACCGGCTACATTAGGAGGAAAAAAAACAAATCCAGTCTTGAACTAAGACTAGGATGCACAATGTGTTACATACTGTGTATGTCCATGGTCCTGCTGCTAGTCTTGCTCTCCATGCTGGTGGCGCTGGCCACGCTGTGCTCACTGCCAGCTCGGCGTAGGTCTGATCTACGCTCGGACGCGGTAGGCTGGGGGTGGTTCTCCTTGTCAATGAAGGCGGGGGAGCCGGGCGGTTTGGCCGGAGACTCCTGCAAGGGATGATGGGAAAAATGTCGAGATCCGTTTGTAGAGTTTGGAATGCTGTAGTCGAGTCCATCACAAGTGTACAGCAAGTCGAGTCACATGGTAATCACATATCTATTCACTAGTCCAGTCACAAGTAACAGGGGATGAACAATAACAAAGGAATGCCTCTGTTACAGTTCTTTACAACAGCTTGTGATTTGACTTGGGAATGGATGACTTTTGATTGACTTTTGATTGACTTGTAATGGACTTGAGATTGAGTTGTGATTGACTTGTGATGGACTTGTGATGGACTTGTGATGACTTGTGATGGACTTGTGATGACTTGTGATGACTTGTGATGACTTGTGATGGACTTGTGATGACTTGTGATGATTTGTGATGACTTGTAATGACTTGTGATGGACTTGTGATGACTTGTGATGACTTGTGATGGACTTGTGATGACTTGTAATGACTTGTGATGGACTTGTGATGACTTGTGATGACTTGTGATGACTTGTGATGACTTGTAATGACTTGTGATGGACTTGTGATGACTTGTGATTGACTTGTGATGACTTGTGATGACTTGTAATGACTTGTGATGGACTTGTGATGGACTTGTGATGGACTTGTGATTGACTTGTGATTGACTTGTGATTGACTTGTGATGACTTGTGATGGACTTAGTTGGCTACAAATATTTATGTGACATTTACACTGAAAACAATCACAGATTTTGCCTCATTTAGGGAGTTGGTCATGGAATGGTTGATATTGAGAGACTCACATGGTCAGGTGATGGTACAGAATCCCTGCTGACGGTGTCGGCATCGCCCTGATGTTCCTCGGGTTTCCACGTCAACAAACTAAGAAATAATAATGAGATAAACAAGTATTTTTCTTACCCATGATATATATCTCTGTTCTCTGACGAAACCACAAAACCACTGAGCTTCACAAAAACATCACAATGGTGCATTGAACGAGCAGTATAGAGCATACATGTTAAAAATTTAAAGAGGTTGTGGAATGCTCGAAGACATTTCCGTCATTTTTCAGGTATATGTAGCCTAAGGTGTGATGAAATAAAAACGACTATTGTTTCCGTCATAAAATGAGTACAAAAGGTACTTTTGAGAGCTGTTTTTCAAGTGCTGTCATGCCTGTTTCGATCCGAACGTGCAATTTGTGTAAAAGCCGTCGTTGCGGGCAGCAAACAAAACACAGTAAATCGTGACGTAATAAACAGGACTCCCGATGCAGAGTAGCATAAACGAGTCCTGTTTATTACGTCACGATTTACTGTGTTTTGTTTGCTGCCCCAAACGACGACTTTTACACAAATTGCACATTCGGGTCGAAACAGGACCTAAAAGATAGCTCTCAAAAGTAACCTTTGTACTCATTTCATGACAGAAACAATAGTCGTTTTTATTTCATCACACCTTAGGCTACATATACCCCAAAAATGACGGAAATGTCTTCGAGCATTCCACAACCTCTTTAAGTATACTAAACTGGCATGCAAACTGGAAGACCGCTATAGCCAAATATTACACATCATCACGTATGGGTTGAGCAGGATTTCATGACTTTTTACTTGGACTATCTACTTTTCCGGACTCCTTGCGAAATAAAACTGTGACTTTTCATGAGTTTCCATGATAGCTTCAACCCTCCTATGCAAACATACAGTCTGTGCAAAGTTGTCCTTTCAGTCAAAATCAATCAAGTGACTGTTTTCAACAGTTAAGAGCTCCCAGCCTACATAAAGCAGGATTGACTGGCTGTGACTGTTTATGTAACTTGATACGGCTATGGTTTGACTTTAGGTGATTGATAAGCCAGCTGTGCTTACCACTTGCTTTTGTCTGTTGACTGAATTTGACTAGTCACAGTGCTTGCTTGAAATGTGATTCGACTGCTGGTGACTAGCCTGTGTAAAAGGCATGGCAGGGGAAGAGGATATTCCAGGATATTTTCAGGAGTTTTCCAGGACTGTGCGAGCTGTGGCTTATCAGAAGGAAGAATGCAACTCACCCGTGAGGTATGGTGTTCTTGAAGATGTCCAGCATGCATGTACAGACACGGTCCCACGTAGCTTTGCTGAACGATGCTCCGTTGCAGATCACGAGCTGCTCTAGGCAGTTGGTGCCTGACCGCGCCAACTGCTCATTGTCTGGGGGTGAGGGGAGGGGGGAGGCAAAGATTACTTCAGAAGTTACTTCTAGCAAGACAAAGCAAGTCTAGTAAAGCTGGTCACAGAGTGCTCAAAATTCTATTCAATTCAGGCGATTCACAATGCAGTGCGCCACCAAGGGTTTGCCACAGAGAGTTCGTTTTTCAAGGTCACGGTCGACAAAACATGGCCCATTTGAACGAGAGTCAGTAGAAAACTTGAGCTAATTTGTTATATATTGGGGCAAAGCGTTCTGCCGCCTTACAAAAAAACTCCATATTGATAAAACGAAAAGAAAAAGGCAAACAGATACTCGAATCATACGCCTACGATCTTTCTGGCAAAAAAAAAATCAATTTCAAATGTCGACCATCTCCCACAATGCACTGGGAAAAATGAACTCTCCGTGGCAAACTCTTGGTGGCGCACTGCATTGTGAATCGCCCGAATTGATTCAGAATGGTTATTCACTGGTAGTCTGTTCATGCATCTGGTCTACACAATGGGCTGGTTTCAGCCCATTATTTGGCGTAACGGGTAATCCTATACAATAGCACTGCCCAGCTCACAAGTACCAGTTAGTCAGTGAGATAGGTACAAAGGTACAAAGATATTGAGTTAGTTACGTGCACCTTTAATGTCTTCCTTTACTTCAGTGAGTAGCGCCCTCTATTGTAACAGAACGGAGTCCAGAGCTGTTCACTTTCGCCTAGGAAAGTTGACACTACACGACCGCAACACAAAACTTTGTAAACATATTCCGTAACAAGTTGAGATTTAGGAGTTTAAGTAAGATTTGAGGCTTTGCATGGTGGAGATACTAAATAATGAAAGGGTTGCGGAAACACCACGTGCGAATAATTTCTCAACTAAGACGATGGTTCTGAAAAGAACCAGAGGTATAAAGAGTGTTTATACCTCTGGTTCTTTTCAGAACCATTCTCTTAGTTGAGAAATTATTCGCACATGGTGTATCCGCAAACCTTTCATTATTTAGGAGTTTCTTCTTGTACCTTGTTGGACGCACCACAGGAGTTGCTGGAGTAAGTCTTCAAGGAGAATCTCATTGAGAACATCAAAGTATTGCGTGAAGACGTCTACAATGGCGAACAGGGCGTGGTTGCACGTCGTCATCATCCATTCAGTTTTCTGTTCAAAATTTAAAAAAAAATGAAAGGTGAAATTCTGCGAAGTGAGTTAATGTTTTCAATGGCTCATAAAAGCAGTGATTTTCAAATTAATACAAAGAAGTTAGACTGGAGCCTTGAACTTATTATCAGGTATGGGTAAATGTCCTGGGTCAAAGGTCATGCTGACGATGACAGTTGGTTGTTCTCAGACTCAATATCTGAGTGAGATTTTGAGGCAGTGTTTGGACAAATGCAAACAAAACAGCTAAGTGAATTTCTTAGTGACTGGCAAATTTACATGGAAGCAACAATAGCTAACATAAATAAATTCACTATTTACAAGAGGTACAAAGAATATAATGAAAGGTTACGGACCAGCTTTTGGATTAATTTTGAAGGGTTTTGGGATTCTATCTTTTGCTTTTCTTTTCATAAAAATGACCTTGAATGCGTGCAAATTATGTGCCTCAGGTCGCATGCAAATGAGTGGAAGTCCGCCCTCTGTAGGTGACTATGGCAAAGGAAAAAAAATTCCACAAAACTGTTCTTCAACTTATTACACGAGACAATTGCGTGGCAGCAATCGGCTCAGTGAGAACGTGTCGCGGCCGCTGAATTCAGGCCCAATTCAAAACATGATTCAGCAACTTTTGATTTGAAATCGAGATCCTAGAATGTTCTTTTCTCGAAATATACAGCTGAAGCTGTGCTGAAATTCATCAGGTTAGTTGTTCAGCACCCTTCTTTGGATTTTGAGCACTTTTGTTGCTTCAAACGAACATAATGCACGAATTACAAATGATGGACTGTACCTTTAAAGGCTTTGCATACCCTCCACAAAGAAACTTTGCTAACAATAACATAGTTTTTTTCAGTAGTGGTTAGTATATTTCACAGGATAACAAGGATTTTTTTAAGCATCTTAATGCTGAGAACACAGCACAGAATTTCTGTGCCAGAGCTACCGTATAAGCATATCAACAATGATCATAAACGCACAATTTCTTCATGATCACAAGTGCAGTATTCTGTGGTTAGCTGAACCAAAAAAATCAGACCGATATTGTTTTTAGTAACACAGTTAGCTTTGGTTAAGAGGGCGGACCGTTAAAATATCTATCTCACTTCTAAGACCTGTTCCGGGAGCTTCATGTTGTCGAAGATTCGGAAGACGATCCTGAAGAGGTCCTTCCACCAATGTTGATAGAATGTGTGACCGTAGCTCTTCATAATCTCAAACATGACGGTCAGCCCCCTAGGAGGGTAGAAAATACAAAATGATTACAGGTGGGTAGAGAATTGGCATTGGGAACCCCCTAGGTTGGCAGAAAATAGAAAGTGCTTTGAGGAACTGCCTAAAGGCCGGTTCGTGCTTCATGCTTCATGCTTCATGCGATGCGAATTCGGGCGATTCGCAATGCAGTGCACACCAAGAGTTTGCCATGGAGAGTCAACTTTTCGAGTTTACGGTCGACAAAATATGGCCCATTTGAATGAGTGTCAGTAGACACTTGAGCTAATTTGTTGTAGATTGGGGCATAGCGTTCTGCCGCCTTACCAAAAATCACCATATTGATACAAAGAAAAGAAAAGGGCAAAGGTATACTCGAATCCTACATTTACGAAACTACTGACCGGAAAAAACGAACAATTTCAAATGTCCCGCCCTGCGAATTTGTAGACCATCTCCCACAATGCACTGGGAAAAATGAACTCTCCGTGGCAAACTATTGGTGGCGCTCTGCATTGTGAATCGCCCGAATTGGACATCAAGAAGCATTCGTTGCGAAATTAAAATAACTCTTGAAGGAGGCAATACTCCACATTTTTACTGCACACAATAATGAACAGGACCCTTATTATTATTCGTGAGGCTTGTAAAGATTAACAGATATATTGCAAACACCAGAGTTACAACTTTTAAAAATGCACATAGCCAGGCCTATTGTTCCAATTTCAATGAAAAGTACTTAACATATCAAAACAATTATTAGCACATAGTTGGACCATTATAAGGAAACAAACCCTGAAAGTTGCATGAAGATACGATCTTCCAAACAGGAGAAATTGATTTTCAAAGATTTCGCCCGCGACCATCAACATGTCTGTGTGCATGTTGTTTTAATCAATATTACGTAACCTTTAAAAATCGGCCGTTGCAAGCACATGGCCGTATTTCCTCACCTTGTTCTGACGTCTAGTTTACACCTATTGATGACGCAGGACAACTCAAAGAGAACAGGGAACCATCCCTTGACCCAGATACGATCGTCTTCATCAATGGGTGTCTCGTGGTCTCCTACATGCTCACGAAACATCTAGGACGGAAAATTGAGAGGGAAAAATGATTCTTCAAAAAATAATAATGTTGTGCTTAGATAAATTTATACCAAAATCTCAAGTTGCTGCACAATTATTACCCCTGATCGTCAGGCCATGAGCCCAGTTTTCTGCAGCAGCTGAACGGCTACGGCTATTCACCATAATGCCCCAACTATCAGGAATTTAAGCCACAGCCTCAAAAGGCCGGATTCAGAAACAGCCTATTGAAGAGCATTAAGGAAACCAAGTCTTGTACCCGGACCCACCTGCGGCTTTTCCATGACGTATTTGGCACAGCTCCGTATGAGCCGGATGGCCTCCATGCTCGTGTCTGGGAAGGCTGCGTTGCAGGCAAACTCGGACAGACACTTGACAGCGTCTTGAAAGGAGTCTAGCGTGGCGCCGAAATACTTCTCAAACACATTGCCTGAAGAAATAACGAGAAATAAAATGGTGCAATAAAACTGAAAGCGCAATAAAGTGGTGTATCCCACAAGGCACCCACGACTAATATTATTTTGAATGTGGACAAACCATAACGTTTTGCGTATGCGTCAGGCGTCATCAGCAATGCGCTTGAATGTCCTTCCCAGTGGTCTCCCCCAACTCTCCCTTTCTTACCGTTGAGGGGGTACTTACGCACGAAGTCTATCCTGCCACAGTTGTCTAACACACACCCATGGTTAGCCAAAGTTTTTTTTAAATAAGCACACTTACTGACAATGTTGCCAGTGGTCTGGAATGCCAGTTCTACGATGCCTTCTTCATGATCGGCCGCAGCTAGATGGAAGACTGAAAAGACGTTCTTCCATCCGGATCGGATATTGATGGCTTGGGAGTTGACCATCTGAGCTATACAGCGAACAACCATGTCTCTTATGGTGGACGACCTAGGTACAAACACACCACAACTCTTGACTTCAAACTTGGTATGTCCATAGATCCGTGCCAATTATAAGCAGCACATTAACTCTCCTAGTGGGAAGTCAGTATTCAGAGCAATATGTTAAACTGTTTAAACCCTGCAGGTCAGTTTCAGGTGAAGGGATATGAAATGTTACAGTAACTGTGTCACTGTCACTGCACACAAAAACCAGCATTTTGGAGAGCAGTGAAGCGTGACCAAGTGTGGATCTATCTGCGATTTATTTTCTGTAAACACTTCGCCCACGGACATATTTAAAAAAACTACAAAAATAAAAATTGTAATTTGTTTCGCTATGGCAGCAGAAGTTCATACCCTGGATGTCAGTCCTAATGCAATAAAGACGTCGTCCAGCGCAGCCTGGGCCCACTAGGGTGGTATATAACAGCACATATTGAAGAGATAGGGTACCACGGATAAGCTTAAATATGGCCACTGAACATGAACACAAAAAAGTCTGGAAATATCGCCAAAAGAAAAGTCACAAAATTGGAGCATTTTAACTGCTTATTTCGTTAAGAAGGTATTTATTAATGGGAATAACAGTGTGAGGATCCGGTCTTCACTGCGTGATAATAACCGGGTTTGGGAGTGACCGCTGTTAATGTTCGTCTCGGTCCATTAACAGCGGTTACCCCTAAACCCGGTCATTATCACGCAGTGAAGACCGGATCCTCACACTGTTATTACCTTATTAAAAGTAAGAGTTCCATAACTAAACTTGGGCAGACTTTTTCGGTCAATGTCACATTCCAAAGTGAATAAGATTTGTTTTGCTAGAACAATAGCAATTAAAAAAAAGAACTTTTCTTTTTTTTTCACTGAAGGAATAAAGAAAAGCAAGCATAGAACTGACTTGTTCTTCTTCATGATGTACTCAAATGGCCGCAAGAACTCTTTCTGGAACTTGAAGTTGGGCAGTTCTCCTTTCTCCAGGAACTTCATGGAGAGTTGTCGGAGGGAGTCGATGGCAAAGAAAGCTACGTCTTCCTTGGGATTACATCCCACCTACAAAAAAAAGCATCGCAAATATTTAAAGATTAGTGAAATAGTTATTCTATAACAAAACAGTTGATTTGGAAAAGACAAAATTAGTAGCGCACCTTATTGAAGTGATCGCCCAGTATGCTCCAGATGCGAGACCACTGCACACGCACACGGCCCATGTTGTAGTACGAGATCTCGACAATCTTAGTCAAGCTGAACATGCGGCAGGTGTTGGTCGCCTGTAGTTCCTCCATGGAGACTTGGCACAGGGCTTGCACAAAGTCAACTGCAAGAGAAAATTGTAAATGTTCTGTTAAAAATCGACTCTTCTTCGAAGCTGGGGAAAAACAGATTAGTATATAAGTCTCGCCCTTTGCAATGACAGTTTATTTTTTTAAAACAGACTTTGTGAAAAAGTGAAAGGGTCTGATGTCACAAAAGTGAAAACAGAAAATCTACCTGCTAAAGTTTTTTTTTGTTACTTGCACTGATTCACCTTTAGAAATCCTTAAAAAAAAAACATTTTTAGAGGCAAAATTACACTTTGAAACTTTTACAGTATATTTTAGAAACATGTTGAATGACAAATTTGCAACCCCCCAAAAATCGGGGAAAAACCCATAAAGGGGTTTTTCCTTTCATCTGAAAACCCAGACAATCAGGACTTTGTGTTGAGTCTCAAATTCCAACGCAATGTTTCTCCTATCTGAAAAATCTTTCTACACAATTTAGCATAGGTATCAAATATTACATCCTCCAACTTGATGTCAAAATCATGCTTTGCTTTTGAAACACGAATTTCACTAGGCACACATGTTAACACTGTGATCACCGAATTTGTCAGTGCCATTCAGTACAAGCGGTCATCTTGATATTTTCATTTGATAGAGGGCGCCCTTTTGATTGCAATTTGTCGGGTACAGTGGAAAGGTTCACCTCACCTATTGCATCCCCATCTAGCCGAGTTGAACCGGTGAATATCCTATCGACGGCTACCACGATGCCTTGTGAGGATGTTTCTCCCATCGCCTCCTGGAGGCTGGCCATCTTCTTCTGGTCCATGTGAACTCTAGACACTGTCGTAACGAGAACCGAAATAGGGTGGAGTGCTATCGGAATTGATTGAGCCATTAGGCCTGCTCACTACGCACGTGGCAACAATAATGGGTTTCTCCAATGCCAAATTCCAGCTACGCATGTCATGAACGGGTGCACTGATGTCGGACTTTTGTGTACGGAAGTCGGTCATTAATCGAGGATGTGATGGTAAACACACCACGCAATGGATTGGCCCATTGATATGTCCAGCAAGTGATTTCATGAACTTGAAACTCAATATGCATCAGTACTAAGACGTGTCTTATCCTACAAAGCGTCCCTGCTGCGATGCGTCCTGCAAACCATTTCATACAACTTCCAAGTGTGACATGCCACGAGCGCGTTTATAGAGTACCAAAGTCTGACAGCAGCTGTCTATATTCTGGTTCATGCGCTGGTTTGCGTGCTAATGTCTTCACACACTTAAAGGGAATATACAACATTTGCAAACATCGAAAAATAAAACTACCAAGTTTTTGCGAAACACCTTACTAGGATGTTGGTAAATGACAGTCTAAAGCATCCTGTAAAATCATGGCACCTGGTGTCAAGTCGTTTTCAAGAAACTTGTATTTTTGTATACATTTCCAACGATGGTCGGCCGACCACCGTTGGAAAAACCTAACTATTTTTCAACTACAGCTCCAAATTTACAATTTTTTTCAGTCCAAATTTTGTTTGCTATTGGTTACATGTTCTTGAACGGGTGCAGGCCAGCTGGACTGGTTCCCTTACCTTACAATTTTCCGACATCTATAAATTGATCCATTTTATCTTTAGTGGAGTCAGGGAACCAGACTACTTAAACATTTTTGGTTTTCTTGGTTTTTCAAGCATTCTTGAACACAAAACTTCAAACATGTCAGTTAAACAATATTTGATCTATTATACTAACCCCTCAAATAGTTCATTTCTGAAAATTACAGCAAAAGCCAATGATGTACATTCCCTTTAAGCTATGCATGTGAATCAGAATACGCTCCATACCTTGGTACTCTATAGCGCAATGCAGTAACTACTCTATGTATTCAATCAGCACACATCAAATAGTTCCTACAAAAGTTTTTAAACCATACAACAAGATGGCAGAACTATACTGTGGCGTGAATAAAAAACAAGCTGGCAATGGACTGTTATCTTTTTTGAAAGTTTTAACTGTAATTGATCATATTTATTTCGGTGTAAATTTCATTAATATTCACATACTAGCGTCTTACAATATTATTTGCTCAACATAAAACTGGCTGAAATTCACAGGATTGCAATTGCATTCCCCCCCCCCTTGAATTGTGATTCTGGGTCCGTTATTGAGAGAACTACCTACCATCGCCTGATTCCAGCAGGTCATTGTGATGTCCAGAGCTCCTATGACCCCCGGCTGAGCTGCCGCCCGTCCCCGCGATGAATTTCCTCTTGACTCCTGTGCCAATGAGTTGAGCCAACTCCAGCTGAGATATACACTTCAGGATCTGTCAAACAAAGACAAAAAAACAAATTGAGATTCAGCAAATTGAATTATATTGCAAACCAGGGGATTTTCATTGAGCAGAGAAATTTGCGAAGCACAAAAAAATATGAGGGCATAAATTTGTGGCTTTTTGAAGAGTATTTGTATAGTGTAACAAAAATAATTTATTCTGACTGTAAGCATATTATTAAGCTTAATATTTGCGGCTAATGTTGCTTTGAAAAACATACAAATGCACGTACATTTTTAATCCTCAAATCAAACACAATGAAATAAATAAACGGAGAAGGCGAACATTGACAACTTTTTTCAACTTCCGAATGAAACATAGCAAGTGATAAATCTGTATAACAAGTAACAGGTAGCACATCACGAACAATGTCACAAGGTCAAACAATCTAATGACCTATTTAGTACACTTGGTGTAACCTTTCTAATGCAAAACCTTTCTAAAAATTCAGGGTCCAAAGTGTGACATTTTACCTTGGAGTCTTGTAAGTTGCCATTCAAGTATCACTAAGAATGACTTCAAATGATTGGAGGTAGTTTGCTATTCAAAATCACTCTTGGAGGACGAATGCATTACGAAGTGCATCAGAATGATAAAGTCATAGATATCAGGTGTTACAGGGACAGAAAAAAAAAAACCCAAAATTTGTAGACTAAACCCAATAATGAATTTGTCCTTACCTCCAGCCATGCCTTGCCTAGGTAGTTCCCATCCGTATGAGCCACCGTGATGAGCGTCTTGATGGTGTCGATGTTCTTCGTTTTCATCTCCGTGATGGAGGAGTTTGCGGTCAGTAAGGTGAAGTGGGAGAGAGCTTGGACGTAGGCGTCGCGTTCCATCTCCAGACGGAATATGCAGGCGATGCGGATCGCGCAACGGATGCCGTCCAGGCAGTGTGTGGCTATCTCGGGGTCATCGCAGTCCTGGAGGCCTACGCTGAATGCTGCTAGGAATGGCGTCCACGCAACCTGTGCGGGATAGATAGTAAGGATGCTTAGAAAAGGCTCTCAGACTTACGGCTAGGGCTAGTGTCAGCACGTGCCCATGTTGTTGTAACTGTCAAAGACCTAGACCTAGCCCTGGACCTGTCTCATTGTTGAGTCAGTCACAATTCTAGTGTTACAAACAGAAGTGTAATGTCCATGACAGAGCCAATTAACCATGATATCTAATTAATGATTCAGAGAAATGATCCAAAACTCCTAGTCTGTAATCTCCTTGACCATTACTAGATGATGGATGCATAAGATTTGAAAACTAAATTTTCAGGTTTATTCACTGAGCTCCATCTGCGACACTGAACATTACACAATGTTGGAATTGTCCAAGTCTGTTCCAAGTCCATCACAAGTCCAGTCACAAGTGACGGGGATGAACAATTACAAAGCACTGCTTTTGTAACAACTCATTTGAATAGCTTGAGACTGTATTTTCGGGGAGGGGGTAGGTCAGCCTCCCTGACAGCAGTTGGTGAACATATATCCACCCCAAGACATAACATCTCCGTGGACAATGTTAAGATCATCGCCATGGAGGCAACCTCTGGAAACGTAAAATCTGCGAAGCTGTGGATGGAGGGTACGAGCTGGCCCACGTGTACGACCGCCTCCTGTCGTGTGACCAAGCCTGGTCACGTGAGGGCCTCAACATCGCCAGTTGATAGAGACATAATGGTGTTGCAAGTTCCTGATACGAGCTCTGTAACTCAAGTCCCAAAAAGGTACCTTCTATTTCTTCTTCTTCATTCATTCATTTTCATGATGACTTGATGAGTTGGGCCCAACTGTCCCCGTCAAGCATAGTGTTGGAAAGAGATGGACCACTCAGACCAGTTTCTAGCTCGACCAGTTTCTATTTATTTGATAAAAAAATGGGACTGGAAAAGAACTTTCATGCTCGATAAATTTTTTTCAATTCCATGTTTGAAAAGTTACTTTGAGAAATCTTGCAGTGATTTGGAGGGCATGGTCAAGCGAAAGTTTAGGGTTGTATTCTAGACTTACTTTGAACATAGGTCTGACGTGTTCGTGGTGCGTCGCGCTGGTGAAGCTCGTCATGACGTGACTGACGCTCTCCATTAAAACCTTAGCGGTGTTGGACAATGCCTCCATCTCCGCATTATACAGCACCTTACGTTGCTTCTCGCTAGTCACATCTGTAATGACGCACAATCGTGATTATTTCATTTGATAGATATTGAAAACTAGTTTAACTTTTTCCTAGTTTCGTGAGGTTTCGTTTGGAAATGGCTCTGTGTTAACACACCTTTAGTTTGAAACTAGTGTATGTGTTCTACATAACCCCCGAGGACCAACACACAAAGGGAGAACAACAGAAACTTTCAGTCCTCGGAAGTTGGGTCTTTTGTTGGAAACGGTCCTCTATCATTTGGTTACGAGCTTAGTCTATAGGGGAGAACAGGGACAAAGGGAAACACAAAGCATTGTCCTCAAGAGTGTAGTAAAACACGACTGTGTGTGCATAAGGTGTGCTTAGAATTTGTCGGGTTGAATGCCAAAGTTTCCAATAATGAACTTGATTCAAATTGTTGACAGCGCCCTCTAGTGCTAGGGTTGCTTGGCTGTTTACCAGGGAAAGACTGGCTGCATGCATTAAAGGGCCTGTGTAATGAAATTTTGTTAATGCAATCCTCAAAATACACCTTCATGACCCATTTATTTTTTTGTCAATTTTCAGTTTACAATAGTTTTGGTACTTTTTTGGTTATTATGCTAATACAAATTTCAATATTCATAAGCAAAAGTGTGATGTCATTTCAGGCAGAAACCTCAGTGATACAGCTACTTCAACACCAAAATTTGCCAGAATTTTGGATGTTTTGTTGTTTGTAAACTTTCTTTCCTTTTGTGATTCGTTGATTTTTCAGTAGACGACAGTAAGCCAGTGAGCAAGGTTTTCTCACAAAACTTTTCAGCGAGGTTCACAATTTAAACGGAAAACCCAGAAACTGAACTGTGTCTTCCTGAAATGACATCACAGCAACAGCGCCCTCATTTGACATGTTTGACAGGAAAAGCAAGAAAAATATTTAAATGTTAAAAAAGCTACACATTTTCATAACAAAAACCAAAAAGAGAAGTCAAATATTTTTTTTTACATTTATGAGGAGTTGAAAGTTGCATCTAATATGTTCCCAAGAAAAATCCATGTCACGTGCCCTTTAAGGGAACAAAATAAAATAATGAGACTTGAACCTAGACTAACTAGGGGCTGAAGAACATGGTTGGTAGGGCACCGGTGCAACTTTCAAGATGTCAAGGGTTCGAATCCTGTTGGAAAAAGAACCACTTACTTGCTGTGACCACTTTGTTACTGGTCGTCGGTTTCATCTTGATCTCATTGCAGGCGATCTCGTCATAGATCTCGGACAGATACTCTGGTGGGAGATCTTTGCTGTCATTGATGCCACGATTCATCCGGATGTATTCCTCCTTGGAGATCTTGTGCTTGACCTGAGGTCAAAGGTGACAAGGTCAAAGTATAGCTCACAAAACTAAAAAATACTGCAAGTAAAACTTTTGCGCTCCCTCAGCATCCTGGCAGTTTGTATACATGTACAGGCAGTTAGTAAGGACAATTTTCAGTGACAACCTTGGTTGTCCACCCGGCAGGTACCAGTTCTCAGTTGAATGGGGAGTTTGGGTTGAATGGGGAGTTTGGGTGCGACACCGGACTAACGTATGTTTAGAGTCATTAGTAATACTGAGCTGAGCTCTCCAGAGACCTCGTAAATGTCCATATTGGAAAGGATTGTTTTGACGTTGGTCTTCTCTCCACAGACCACCTTGTGAGAAGTTTGGTCGAGATTGATGACTGAACTTTACAGTAAATGAAACACACACCCACCCACCCACCCACGTTTGTTTATTTATGAAAATTGAGGATTTTCTTTTGTTCCTCTTCCCTTTTCCTTTGTACTCTAACTTCTTCTCAACAGCTCTCATTGGGTTTGTACACGTTTTCCAACCGAGGAGTCCTCGATTTGGTTCCTGTCCTCGATTCACCGATGATGTTGCACGTGTGTGTCCTCGATTTACACCATAAACACGCACACACCGACACACAGAAGGAATACGCAATCGCAATATCCCCTTGTCTGGCTTGAAGGCCAGGGGGATAAAAACTAGAATTACACCATTATGTGAAGATGATTAAGCATCACTGACCTGTGAACTGTGCAAGTCGGTCGTCAGCAATATAATGGAGTACGCCAGTACGTAGGCAACGTCGGCGCTCGCGAATACCGTCTGCCTGATGTTATTGTCCACGTAGCGACTGGCAAACTTCTCCATCATGCGATCAATCTTCTGGGCCTCGCCGGGCAGACGGAACCCCGCCAGGAATGACCGAAGAGCTGCTACAAAATCCTTCTCGGAAAAGTCCATCTGGTCCACGTAGGCATACATCACCTCTTTGTTGAGTCTACGATCAAAACAATAAGGATCAAAATAACTGGCCAGTGATTGTGGTTAGGGTTTGTGACGCACAATCACAGGGTCAGGGTTCAAATCTAGCAACTGGCCATATGCTGTGTCCTTGGGCAAGCCACTTTACCCCAATTCACTTCTCTCCACCATTGAGTAGTGGCATTAGCTGGGGAGTAACCTGTTCTGAAATTTCATGCCATGGACTTCAACACTGGACCAATGAGCCAGATTGGCCCCAAAAGATGTTATTTAAAGACGAAAGGGTTTTAAAAAAAATTCCAACTTACTTTTCGTTTTCTCCCATGAAATCCCCCAGGACGGTGGTATTCAGCCGATCGTCTTTGTGGAAGAAATCGGCGATATCATCCGGCCTCTTACCCAGAATGCCGTGCTCCTGCAGGAATGTGATGCCCTTCATGGGTTTCTTATTGAACCTGTGGATAGGTAGACAGAGACATTTGTCTTAAAACTTGAGATGTAAAGTGTCTTTAATCTAAGATAAACTAGGATTATCCTGGATTAACAAGGACTAACCTTTATTAGCACAAAAAGGGTTAGTGTAACTTGGCTAGGTCAGTAAAACATTACTAGATAACATAACCAACATTTTCAATGCCCTGTTCAATGATCTCCTCCTGCTGTTTCTGATTATCATGAATTAACCAGGAATAATTTGGATTAACACAACTTGACTAGGTTAGTAAAACTTGTTGATGTATAAACTACCATTCAATGCCTTGTTTAATTCACTTACATTTTAATGCACTGTTCAATGATCTCCTTCTGCTGTTTTTGGCTCTCAACTAACTAGGATTACCGGGACTATAAACTCAGACTAGTGAAACATAACTAGGTTACATAACTTACATTTCAATGCCCTGTTAAATTATCTCCTCCTGCTGTATTTGGCTCTCAACTAACTAGGATTACTAGGACTAACTCAGATTCGTGACACTTAACCAGGTAAGATAACTTACATTTCAATGCCATGTTAAATTATCTCCTCCTGCTGTATTTGGCTCTCAACTAACTAGGATTACTAGGACTAACTCAGATTAGTGAAACTTAACTAGGTAAGATAACTTACATTTCAATGCCCAGTTCAATGATCTCCTCCTGCTGTTTTGGCTCCGAACTGACTACGATTACTAGGGCTAACTCAGATTAGTGAAACTTAACTAGGTAAGATAACTTACATTTCAATGCCCTGTTCAATGATCTCCTCCTGCTGTATTTGGCTCTCAACTAACTAGGATTACTAGGACTAACTCAGATTAGTGAAACTTAACTAGGCTAGATAACTTACATTTCAATGCCCTGTTCAATGATCTCCTTCTGCTGTTTCTGGCTCTCAAACTGCTCAGGACTGTCCATGGGCGCGGTCTGTGATTGGAGGTTGGAGGTGGAGCTAGAGTGGGTGGAGTTAAGTGACCCTTGGCTACCAGAGCTGGTCATTGTTCCCTGACCGCTGTCTGCGTCCGCTTGGTCACCACCGACGGCCTTCTCTTGACCTGGTCAAAATCAACAACCGATACGAGAGGTTACCTTGGAAACGCTACATTTTACAGTACATCATGGGAAAACGTGAACGACTGTTGTACTCAGTGGCAATGACTCTACAATTTCCAATTTGTCAAGTTTGATAGGGTAGGGTTTAGGAAATTAGTTTTGTGTTGTTTTTTAAAGCAATATGTGACGAAGTATGTCAAAACCAAGCAGAATTGGGCAGAGCTGGGGGGGGGGATAGACCTTTATCATGCTGCCACCATTTTAGTCATGTTCCCTGTATCCAATCACAGTACTGAATGATAAGTTTTTTGTGCAAAAAGGAACCAGACTATTTTTCCTTCCATTCTCGGTTTGGTTACATTGATTTGAATGGGGAACAAAATCAGATGGCTGCAACATGATAATAGTCTTTTACCAATGATTTTGAGATTTTGGGATGCTACTAATGTTTAAAATGTTCTGTACAAGTTTCCAGCTAAACTTTGGAAAGATTCCCGTATCTGGCCATTTGTAATGTTTCCCTTAAATGGACTATCAGCCATCAGAAAGTGATAATATGTCCTAAAAAGTCAAAATAAGCAAGGACAAATGTTGAATTTTTTACTGAGAAAACACTTAGAAATTTTCAGACCAGTCCCATAGGGTTTGTGCACAGGGTGACAAGTGATGGCCAGATATGGGAATCTTTCCTAAACTTTTATTAACAAAGTGTTTTGTAACACCTCCCCCCCTGCTGTTTAAAAGGTCACCAACAGTCAAACTTTCCTTCCACTTCCCCTGGTGTACTTTTAACGCACCAATGGGTCACGTGACCAATTTTGACCCAAGTAACAGCATGGCTCAGAATGCATGTTTGCATAGGAGGGTTAAAACATTTTTTAGTGAGGCATATCATTTCACAAAAATGATGCGTTGTTCAAGATTTTGTTCGGAAATTACCCCAAATTAGCATAACATTTCGGATACTCCGATTTCAAAATTTAATAACTTCTCTTTGGAATATTCAATTTTAAAAAAACAAAGCAGCATTTGAAAGAGCAAGGTCGATATTTTACTAATATTGCAATAACTCAAAATTGACTTTTGTCCAAAAGTGCCTGATTTGGACATACGTAACATATTTGTGGTAGAGCCTTGCATGTTATGGGTGGGCTGAACGCATTTGTGGTAGATCCTTGCATGTTATGGGTGGGTTGAACATATTTGTGGTAGATCCTTGCATGTTATGGGTGGGTTGAACGCATTTGTGGTAGATCCTTGCGTGTTATGGGTGGGTTGAACGCATTTGTGGTAGATCCTTGCGTGTTATGGGTGGGTTGAACGCATTTGTGGTAGATCCTTGCGTGTTATGGGTGGGTTGAACGCATTTGTGGTAGATCCTTGCGTGTTATGGGTGGGTTGAACGCATTTGTGGTAGATCCTTGCGTGTTATGGGTGGGTTGAACGCATTTGTGGTAGATCCTTGCGTGTTATGGGTGGGTTGAATGCATTTGTGGTAGATCCTTGCATGTTATGGGTGGGTTGGATATTAGGAACTTAATTCACTTCCATTAGGAAATTTAGGCGTTTCCAAAATGCATGTCTGAAAATGAATTCTAGACTATCTTCCTGAATTCAGCGAGGGTCTTACCGAGATTGGCCTGGATGTTGGGATTGAAGTATAGATCCTTGCTCCATTCCACCATGCATTTGAGTATGGACACCAGACAGTGCAAGCCTTTGATGCGCATGCGTTTCTCCTGCTGTGGTGTGGCGCCCAGGTCCATCGCATGCCGGCCCTGTGCGATCTTGGACAGGTCACTGACTAGTCGCTCAAAGATGTTAGCGCTAGAGAGGTCGCAGTCGTAGTTCAGATAGATGTCCACTACGCACTGGGCATCTAGTTGGAAAAAAATACAAGAAACACAGGTGACGATTTGGCTTTTAAACGTTCTCTTCTTTCTGTACATTGAAGTAAAAAGATTGCGAGTAACACCATGTGGAAAGTAATCTTTTCTTGGAAGAAGTGTGGTTCTGAAAAGAACCGGTTGGTTGAGTGTAAAACTCAACGTTTCGGGCAGTGTGCTCTGTCCGTCCTCAGGAGGGTGAGTGATTTAACTTCGAGTTACCACACTTCTTCCAAGAAGAGATTACTTTCACATGGTGTTTCCCGCAAGCTTTCTACTTTACTTCCTCCGCCATATATATTCTGTACATTATTTGTCAAACTTTGATTAAACTTATTGTTCCAGTATTTAAGCTAAAAAACTTCAAAGGAAACTTGTTGACCTTTTGTTAAGACCTTTTTAAAAAGTATGTTTGGTAAAAAAATATGCAAGCGAACAGATTTAACAGAATTAATCATTTGGAATGGAATTCAGCTTTTGGGAAAAACATTAAACCACATGTACAAAAAGAGAGAATAAATTTGGAAATTAAATAGTTTCTGTTAATATTTTCAATTTCAAGCATAATGTACAGCTTTTGGGCAGTTTTGTTTAATCAAATTTTATAATACTTTTTTGACAATAACTTTTGTTCAGTCGCCTTTAGTGAAGGTCCACTGAATGACACAAAATACAGCACGCAACTGATTTTCCTAAATAGTTTTGTGGTTGGTTTCACGGCATTCACGATTTATTTAAATGGAAAACTGACATATTTATAATTGAAAGTTTTCCTTTCATACCTGCACATATTCTTGTCAGTGCTTGGACCACCATCCATTTCTGCTCAAAGGAACTAGTCGGTGTCTCCAGAATGTTCAGGAAAATTTCCTTGAAGAAAACCTAACAGAAAGAGAGATGCAAACACAAAAACCTTGAAAGGTGTTCTTCCATGTCCCTTTACAAATTGTTCTTTTTTTTTCAAACAAGTTTTCAATTTGCACGATTTTTTTTAACGAAAGACCGTGAGTTGATCTTGAATTGGCTGTTGTTCACGGCCCATTGTTGTACAATTTATGCACCAGTGCACACCCGAAGTATTGAAACATATGAGGTTTCGGCAAGAAATATCATACAATACTGTTGAAATGACTCTTGCGAATTAGCATTTGTGGTGTTTGGCTGTAATATCAGAAGTTGGCTAGAAAATGTTGGCTTTTGCCTTTTCAAAAAACAATCCTTGTGCGAAGTGGTTCAGCATTAACAGAACCTCCTGAATGTAGGTTTGATTTACTGCTACGATAATAGTGCTGTGGTCCACTAGCAAGGCACTTTACTGCAATAATCTCCACTAATAACAGATAATGACTCCTCTTACCTCAATTTGCATCTTGAGGTGAGTCTTGAAGAGGCTGAGCAGTGTCAGGAATATAGCCAGAGACAGCTCGAAGACCTCCGGTACCGATGACACACCGTTCTTAGACAACGCTACGCACAGGTACTGCTTGATGGCAGTGATAAACATGTCGTTGGTACGGAACACGGGACCGGCGCTCTGCAGAACTGACAGGAGGAGGTGAAGGGATAGGACCTTGGAACGCAGCTCGTGGGATCTGGGAGGAAAAAAAAGAGAGAAAAATTAGGAGGTTTTGTTGCAGTACATAGAATTGTATTGTTTGGTAACCTGGGCCCAATTTCATAACGCTGCTTAACAGTTAGCAGAAAAGTTGTGCTTACTATAGCAGAAAATCATGCTGCTGCTTTAGCACTATTTCATGGTGTGGACGTGCTTACAATGGCACGTGCATGCAGATTTCTATTGTTGCGTCACTGATTTAAGCAAGTTTTTGGGGTTCAGCGTGTTTTTTGCTGTGCTTACGCTTAGTCTCTATGTATACAAATATGTGCACATGATCAATGTGCATGTACACTCACGAGGCCCCCTTCAATGGAGAAACCATTGTGCATACTATTGCACAAAGCAACTGCCCGTGACGGATTATCTGAACAATAGCTAGCACAATGCTTTCGCCATTGAAGGGGGCCATCACGATAGAAATGATAGCAGCCTGTATTGGTCTACACATGAAAGATGACAGACTATAAGATTCTTACTTGGGGTCTGCTGGCCCATCCGGTAATGGCTTCATTGAGAGCTTACAGAGGGAACGGAACACCAGGAACGCATCCTTCTGAAGGATGTGAGAGAACGGTTCTTCCGTCTCTGCCTCCGCGTCCCCATCATCACCAATGGGAGGCAGGGTGGGCACCGGGGAAGGAGTGGGCGCCGGGGAAGGGGTGGGCGTGGTTATAGCATTGGTGGGCGGGGCCGAGGGGGTGACTGCATTGGAGGCGGGAGGTAGCTGGGAGGTGGTGGTTGGAGCGTCTTGTGGGGCATCCTCTGAGGTGATTTCAGTGATGATGTCGCCCAGGATTGAGGCAACGATGCCTTGCACATCCTCCTCTGTGGAAAGTTAATAAAAAGGCGGTTGTCATTCACAAGAAATTGCAAAGTTATGATAAACATTTGCTGGGCAAAGATGGGAAAAAAATCCCCAAACACACATTGAACAAAGCAGTGCCAGCAGTAAAATCAAACAAGTGACTGTTTTTGCTGTTTGGACCACCATGCCCTCATAAAGCAGGATTGAGTGGCTGTGACTGGATACAGCTATGCTTTGACTGGGGGAGACTGATAAGCCAGCTGTGCCTACCAGTCACCTGTTTTTTTTGTCTGTTGATGGAATTTGACTGTCACAGCACCTATAAGAAATATGATCTGACTGTTGGTGACTAGCCAGTGTATAAGGCATAGCAGGGAAATGGCTTTTTCGATTTTCTGTGACTTTTCAAACAGGATTATTGAAAATAAGAACAGTGTAACCTACCATTTGGATTCAGTTGACCATTTTCTGCACTCTCAATATGACTGCTACAACTGGCGTCATTGACAGTCACTTCTGAATTAGAAGAAAAATAAAAATGTAATGTAGTTTTCTGAGAAATCCGTTCTGCTTTTCTGCTCCTTGAAATGGACTGCCTGTCAATCATACAGCATTGACCAATCAGATCCCAACTTCTGGTCAGGTGACCATGGCAGCTTGATCACAAGCACTGTGAGAAATGTACAGAAAACCAAAGGTGGGCGGGGCTTATGCTCAAATCTTGATTTTTATGACCTATTAGATTATACCGTCTGGTCAGGTGACCATGGTTGCTTGGCAAGAAATGTACACAAATACAAAGGTGGGCGGGGCTTATGGTCAAATTCGGATTTATCATTGACCAATCAGATCATGAATTCTTGTCAGGTGACCATGGTAGCTTGGTGAGAAATGTATACAAAACCAAAGGTGGGCGGGACTTATTACCAAATAAGCCAATACCTACCCGGTAATGTTCCAATAGGTAACACACTGTCCGTGGTTTTCGTAGCACCATCACCATTTTCCCCGTTGGTGATAATGACGGGGATCTTCTCAGTGTCTTCGTTCAGTGATCCGGAATCCTTGCTCTGACGTCGTGCTTCTGCTTCGCCTTCTGCTTTCACCTTGGCATCTGCAACCTACAAGTCCAGGGAAAAATTGAAATATTACAAGTCAATCACAAGCCATCACAAGTCAATCATAAATCAATCACAAGCTATCGCAAGTCATCGCAAGCCATCATAAGTCATCCCTAGCCATCGCAAGTCATCACAGTCAATCACAAAGCAGTTATAGCCATCGCAAGTCACCACAAGCCATCACAAACAATCACAAGCTGTCACAAATCATCATGAAGCCATTACAACCCATCACAAGCCATCAAAAGCATTTACAAGTCATCACAAGCCATCAAAGGTCAATCACATATCAATCACAAGTCCTCACAAGTCATCATTAGTTATAACAAGTCAATCACTAGTCCTCACAAGCCATCACAACTCATCCCTAGCCATCAAAACTCATTGCAAGCTATCAAACGTCATCAAAAATCAATCACAAGTCATCACAAACCATCACAAGTCAATCACAAGTCATCACAAGTCAATCACAAGTCATCACAAACCATTACAAATCAATCACTATCACTGTTCACCTCCTGTCACTGGACCTTACAACCTTTTCAGAGTGGAATTCTAAAGTCTTCAGAACCAACATCCCAAAAGTCAATGAACCTCGGTATAAATATATTGAAATTTGCCATAATTTGTAACTTTTGCCTGCCATCTTTTACTGAAAAAGTGAAAAAGAAAACAAACCAAACCATTTGAATTGACTTATGAGGACTTGTGATGGAATCAACTACAACACAGACATGTGCTAAGTTACACCAAATGAGCTACGGGTTTAAGATAACGTCAAATATTTGAAGTAAAACCAATCCTCTTACCGCCTGCATCTCCATGCGGTTGAAGATGACATTCAGCATCTGTGTGAGGGTCGCTTTGGCCGTGGTTTGGTTGACCAGGTTCTTACTGGCCAGGTAGATGTTGTAACACGTCCTCAAGACTTGTAGGAGAGTTCCTTCATGGACCTCGCAGGTCGGGGAGGTGACAGCTGTTAGAAGCGCCTAAGGGAGGAATACATCATGTCCATGAGCAAGATACTTTACCACAATCTGTGCAAACTAGGACAAATGAGATCTCAGGAACAATTCAAGAATCTGGAGACAAAACCTGGATTTTGTAAATGCCATACCTTGATGATTTGGAGTTGCACCCCTTCGTCGGTCTGGGTACCAATGAAGCAACCGCATATGGTCTCAATGATGCGATCGATTAGCTTCTTGCCAGGCATGGTGCTGTCCGGTCCATCGCCGGTCAGGTGGCCGTACGCTATCAGTTTCTGTACAAAACCAAAACATGTACATAGCAATATAGGGGAACTGGTCAACTGTAACTTACATATGCCAAGTATTTCTGGTTGAACTACAGCCAAATACCATCTCAAATTAAAGAGGTTGTGGAATGCTTGAAGACATTTCCGTCATTTTTCGGGTATATGTAACCTAAGGTGTGATGAAATAAAAACGACTATTGTTTCTGTCATAAAATGAGTACAAAAGGTACTTATGAGAGCTGTTTTTCAAGTCCTGTCATGCCTGTTTTGACCCGAACGTGCAATTTGTGTAAAAGTCGTCGTTGCGGGCAGCAAACAAAACACAGTAAATCGTGACGTAATAAACAGGACTCCCGATGCAGAGTAGCATAAATGAGTCCTGTTTATTACGTCACAATTTACTGTGTTTTGTTTGCTGTCCGCAACGACGACTTTTACACAAATTGCACGTTCGGGTCGAAACAGGACCAGAAAAATAGCTCTCAAAAGTACCCTTTGTACTCATTACATGACAGAAACAATAGTCGTTTTTATTTCATCACACCTTAGGCTACATATATCCCAAAAATGACGGAAATGTCTTCGAGCATTCCACAACCTCTTTAAGGACCACTGGTTTTTGGCTTCACCAAAAACATATTTCATAATTTATGAAGGAATCCAATTTGAATTGTTGTCATGGAAATGATGAATATTCATCACATCTTTTGTTTTGACTTTAAATATGCAACGATTATGAAGTTTTGAATTTATATTGAGCCAGGCGTGGTGAAACTGCAGCTCTTGTATCACGAGGTGAATATTTTTACGGAAGCTGTAAGAATGCATTTTTCAACAGCAATAGTAACAGAATTGCAACGTTCATTGTGACTGTATGAATTGTAAAATTCCTACAGCGATTGAAACTTTCGGTACTAGGGCTGTGCATTTACGGTAGTACAGACACCGGGTATTTGTTTTCTTTTAGTTTTCCAAAATAAATGTGTTCTTACTTTTATTGTTTGAAATCAAATCCTACTTTGTATGGGTTGTAGTGGGTCGAAATGTTCTTTCTGATTCAAGGCTCTTGAAGATTTTTTTTAAACGGAAGTAAAGTCCAAGACCAATTCGGTCGAAAACTGATGCATGCGCAAGAATCAGGGGAGTCAGGTTGGCGTAGCGGTACTTTCCTCGCCTTCCACCGCTGTGACCCGGGTTCGAATCCTGCCTGGGCCAATATGTGGATTGGGTTTTCAGTCCCTGCCTGATTCCGTGGGTTTTCCACCAGAATATTCTTCTGGGGTTTTCCTCCCACCTCTAAAACTGTAATTGCTTCTCATTGTCTCCTCTCTACAGGTTTCTTCAGGCTTGCGAGCTACAGTGCCTAGGGCGCTTTTGAGGAATCCTTGGTTTCAGTACCAGAATTAGTAACAATAAAATTGATTTCCGTAAATATAGTAACAGCGTTTCTTTAAATATCAATGAGTCAATCACATTTACGACAGGAAATACTACTTAAGATCAAAGGAATATATTAAACCAAGGACATGAGCAGCAGAATACTTTGCAAATGTTGCACATGGTCGCTCAGCAAAATCACTAAATTATTATTATTTTTTTTTAATGTGGGATACACACTTTCCTCACCCCCCCCCCAAAAAAATAAGAATACATGTACATGGGGTAAATTCATGAACATGTATGTTTTACCATAAAGTGTAAAATAAACCAGTTGCCATTTGAACAGAAAAAAAAACGGACAAAACCCAAGACAGCAACGTTCCGAAATTTATAAAAGTTGAGGAGTATTGCGCGGTATTTTCCAACATAACTGCTTTCATTACAGCCACACTATATTTATGACATTTATTTATTAGTGTGGTTGTTGGATGGTATTGTGACAACGCATGACATTTCAAACATCATGTACATTTCAGTGTCTTAAAGGGAAAGTACAACATTTGCTTTTGCTGCAATTTTCAGAAATAAATGGATTTGGAGGAATAGTATGTTAAAGCAAATATTGTTACACTGACTTGTTTCACGTTTTGGGTTCGTAGATGCTGGAAAAACCAAGAAAACCAATCATGTTCTTGTAGTCTGGTTCCCTGACCCACTTAAGATGAAACGAAGCAATTTATAGACGTTGGGGAATTATAAGGTCAGAGAATCAGTCTAGCTGGCTTGTACCCCTTCACAGGTGTGTAATCAATTGCAAAGAAAATGCGGAATAACTAAATATGAAAAATTAGGAGCAGTTTTTGAAAAAAAGCCAGTTTTCTCCAACGCTGGTCGGCCGACCAGCGTTGGAAATTGATACAAAAATACCACTTTACTTAAAAATGTCAGCACACCAGGAGCCATGATTGTACGGGATGCTTTAGACTGTCATTCCCTAACAGTCCAATAAAGAATTTCGTGGTAATTTGATCATTTTTTTTGATGTTCGCAAATCTTGTATCTTCCCTTTAACCGCACATTGAGCGTCACCGCATTGAAAAGGTCAAGCAACTCTATTATTAATTATAAAATTGGAGGGGTGGATATCACAACGTCAGAGAAAATGAGCAAATGGAAATTTCAAAGGTCCTTCTGACAACGTCAAAGCAGAACACAATATAAGACAACAGACAGAAATCAATATTCATTACATCAATACGAGAGGGAGGGTTTTGTAGCTTAAAGGCATCTGCACACTCTCAATTTGCACTAATGAAACATTTGGCCGTTAGAGATAAACCACTTCCTATCAAATTAAATTCATAAGATACAAATTGTTGCATTAGCATTCTATTAAGTTGAGTTATTGTTTTAATTAATTGTTGCACTAGCATTATATTAATTTGTGACAAATGGAAATAAAAACAATACAATACAAAGTGCCTTAAAAAATAACTTGTTTCGTAATATACATGTACTCTCAATGTGATACACGTTGTAAGTCATGTTGATTGGGACTAAAATTTCAAACAAATCAAAATTTATACACAGGCTTTTTATAAATGCTTAAAAATGGGGAAAATGTACATACATTATTACACTTGTTTTGCCATTTTCTATCTGGTAAGGATTAATTTATTTTAATTAGATATTTTCTTGAGTATCGGTGTATACACTGGGGATGTGCCATATGAATACATGTCTTTATGGTTTTTGTTCATGCCATTTATACTATCTATGCTATCTGTGGTTGCATTATTTTATGTACATGCAAAAAAAAAAGATGTAAATCATTAGAATAACTGAATAATTTATACAGACTGTATGATCGTGCTGTTAGATCTGCATAACATGCACATGTACACATAGCCTGGGACAGCTGGCATGCGTTATGCCATATGGCCAAACTGCCAAATTAAAATGCCAATTTCCGTCCCATGAAAATTGAAATTTTTTCAATGTACGCTTAACGTGGACCATACCTCATGCAAAATAAACAAGAATTTTTTGACCCGTGTGCAAATTTAGTATTCAATGCAAACACACAAATTAAACACAGGAATTTTGCAAAGGTATTATAGCGACGTGGTTTTGTATTTTGAACCCATAAACATCAAACCTTCAGGATGGGGCAGTGTTCGTGCAAGGGAAACAATTTCGTGAAAAACTGCATTTTGTTGGATTTCATGAGAATTTGGTATTTTTACCGCAACAATGTTGTGCTAGAAAGCGTACATCTTTTGCAAAAGGGCACAGCAGATTTTACATTTTACGATAAGCAATTTCATAAAAAATGAACATCTGCTATTTAGTAGAACAAAAACATTCTTCTGTATAAATCCATGAATTCCGAATTGTGTGCATTTTACAGTGTAAATCAAGGAATACTGCTCACTGTTTTTAACCAGTTCGTGTCGGATGACGTGTTAACAAGATCTGGCTGTTTTTATACACAGGCACGGCTGACGGTTTAAAATGTCAATCGTGCCTCGCCTCACCTCCGGGTGACATCTAAACAGGCTAATCCCCCATTTGCTTTGTACACACGTACAAAGTTCGAGAAGTCTGTGGAGGAGGTCAATGTTGACCTTGAACTGGGCTGCTGTGCACGGCCTATTGTTGTACAATTTACGCTCCGTGAACACACCCCGGAGTGTTGAAAAATATAAGGTTTCGGCAAGAAATATAGCACAAATACTGCAGAAATGAATCTTGCAAATCAGTATTTGTGGCGTTTGCCTATATATCAGAAGTTGAAAATCGAATGTCGGCAAAATTATTTCCGTCCCAAAACTGTTAAGGTTTTGAGGAATTAAGTTAGTATTTTTGTCAAACTAATGTTTATTCGCAAGGCTTCCAAATGCATATTTGGAGTTTGTGTGCATTCAGGCATGCAACTGGGAAGTCACAAAAAAAAGAGGAATTTCACATCTTTCCAAGACTTTGTACAGTGTTTTTCTATTTTCAATGGCACACATTGGAAGTGAAAAAAGAGGAAATCAGCTGATCCGAGGAAAAGTTACATGCCTGTGCATTGCAGGTAAAAATGCATGATGAATTTAAATTAATTAAAATTGAACTCATAAAAAGCATTTTTATTTGTTCATACCTGAAGACAGTCCAGCGCCGTGTTGACGATTCTTGGGGCTTTCGACTGACAGGCCAACTCAAACGGCAGAAAGTAACGGTCTGCCGCGATGAAGTTGACTTGCGTCTTGGGGAGGGGAAGCGCACCGGATGCATTCTGCTGATGCTCCCTGTCAGAAGATCAAGAGAATCTGAATAATTTACAACCGAAAACGGTGAGACATGTTGACAGCATACAGGATTATTTCCCTTTTGTGAATTTTGTTTGTTTTCCAATAATACCGCTCAAAATCCAAAGAAGAATGTTCAAAACCTAACCTGTTGAAGTTTCAGCTCAGTGGATATTACACTTTTCGAGAAAACAGTGAAAATCCATGCACAAACTTTTTATCATGAATGATTATTTGTCAATGGCATTCTTTATTTCCAAAAATCAATCAATTACCCCTAATTCCTTAGGCATTTTTGCTAGGATGTAGCCTCAATCCTGCAAAATCCTCCAATTGGCCTCATGGAAAAATAGCATATGTCCTCAATCCTGCAAATTCCTCCATTATTTCTTGAATGTGGTCTGTGGAGGGGTGACCACTGCCTGAATCCTGCCAAATCCTCCGGCTATGACTGTCAATAGGCTGAGGCAGAGGCAGTGACATCCTGGAGCAGTGCGGAGGATTTCAAGTATAATCAAGGACTAAATTTATGCATGGCTGAGCATAAATAACACAAGGTCCGGCCCAAGACCTTGACAAAGTGCATCCTACAAAATCAATTTAGCCATGTAACCTCAATCCTCCAAATTCCTCCACTTTGGCAAAGATGATTTTGAAGGATTCAGGGCGGTTGGGGTGTGTAATGCTTTGAAACAAATCAATGCACATCAACCTGCACACTGATTCAGTAGTTTGCTTCTGCAAAATCTAATGGGGGCAAAACTTTAAAAACAAAGATGGGAGTTTTTACATATGTGGGCACATACTGACAAAATAGAGAAAAACCATCTGAACTTACCCCTTGTCATTGTATTTTTTATTGATTTCTTCTGCAAAAGAAAGGAAAAAACAAAAGATGTTTGTGAATAAAAATGTAACACTTGTTAGAAGGATGCAAAAAATGTAGACTTGTATGGGAGTACATGGGCAGAAAGTTTGTTTTTCTATGTTAAATTTTGTAAGAGTTTAACCCTTTTTTTAACCCTAACTCCCTAGGCCTTTTTGCTAGGATGTAGCCTCAATCCTGCAAATTCCTCCATTATTTCTTGAATATGGTCCGTGGAGGGGTGCCCTCTGCCCGAATCCTGCAAAATCCTGCGGCAGTGACTGTCAATATGTTGAGGCAGAGGCAGTGACATCCTGGAACAGTACGGAGGATTTCAAGCATAATCCATGCCTATTTTTATGCACGGCTGAGCAAAAACAACACAAGGTCTGGCCCAAGACCTTGACAAAGTGCATCCTACGAAATCAGTAACGCACTTTTGCCATGTAACCTCAATCCTCCAAATTCCTTCACTTTGGCAAAGAGGATTTTGAAGGATTTAGGGCAGTTAGGGTTAATAGCACATATTGTTACAATGACCTGTTAGTTTTGTGTTCATAGATGCTGGAAAAACCAAGGAAAAAAATGCTGTGCTTATAAGCTGGTTCCCTGACCCTACTTCAGACGAAACGGAGCAATGATTGCTATCATTGGAAATTGATACAAAAGTTCCACTTTTCTTAAAAATAATAGCACACCAGGTGCCATGATTGTACAGGATGCTTTAGACTGTCATTCACCTACAGTCCAGTATTAAAGGCATTTCATAATAATTTGGTAGTTTTGTTTTTGATGTAAATATTACCATTAAAATTACCTTCAAAGTGTGTATGATTGTGAAGGGTCTGAACTAGCAATGGCCATTTTTGGGATTTTTTGGAAGCTCATTATGTAGCAAAGGTAGACCTTAAATTTACAGTCTTAGAGACAAATATTCAGTAACTTGTGATCATGCACATCATGAACAAGCTACGATTATAAACCTTTTTGGGAAAGAATGTTGCAACCTGATGCTGCTTTTTTCTTCATATACATGTATCATCTCGATGAAGGACAGTCATTGCAAAATAAAATGACGATAAGACATGAATCTGGAACTGAGAAACATTTCCAATTTTGTTAGGAAATACTCCGAAAAGTTTCTTGACTCTCCATAGACTTTGTACACAACCGCCGAAGTAGCGTCAGGTTGCAACATTCTTTCCCCTTTTTAAAATTCACAATACATCTTGGGTACATGAATGACAAATAATCCGGGCTCTTTATGCTCAACCTAAGGGGCGGTGAACCAGTCAAAGGGAAAAAATGTTGGGAAAGAATTCCATAAACGGACGTCACTAATTTTTCCCTGCAATAGTACCAGCCATCAGAAAGCGATAACATGTTGCAAAAAATCAAATTTATCACGGAAAAATTTGAAGCATTTAGTGAGAAAACACTAATTTTTCAGACCAGTCTCATAGCGTTTGTACACAGGGTGTCAGGTGATGTCTGTTTATGGAATTCCGGGATTCCTTCCGAATGGGACATCCTTTTTGCATCATATCTCAATGAAGGCCAATCATTGCAAAAATGTTGAAAAGACATGAATCTGGGACTAAGAGTAAGACACATTTCCAATTTTGTAAGAAAAATTGCACTTGACTCTCCATAGAATTTATACATAACCATTAACGGAGTGGCGTCTGGACACTACAGTCTTTCCATTATTTATAAATAAAATGAACTTTTATAATATAAGGTCAGAAAAAAGGACAAAAGAATAGCCTAGCCCCAGTCAGAAATTTCTTTCAAGATAAATATTTCCTCACAAAATACAAAATCGTGAATGTTTATCATTCCCAAATCCCATTTGTAATCCCTGACCATCATTTAAGTCATAGGCCTATATTGAAAGAGATGGTGTCAGGATTTTACACCGTACCCCTCCCGGATCCCCCCGAGCCCCCCCCGCCTCCACAAGGGGGAAAATGAAAATAAAAATAAAAATAAAGACCCATGACAAAACACTCCTTTTGCTGTATGATAATAAACCAAACTATCGCCACAATCATATTACATAAGCATCAGGCTTGAGCTAGCTAGACCTTCAAATAAAACTAAAAGACACATTTCATTTCAACAAACAGCACTAAATGTTTTCACGAAACTGGTTGTACTCACCCAAGGCAACTTGGCATGCCTTCCTCAGCTGCGAATTGTACGATTTCTTAGTTTCCTTATCGTTCAGAATTTTCTCCAGGGCACGCCGAAGAAACATGTCTCTGCCTTGCCGAACATCCACCATCTCAGAAACTAACACATTTACTCAGAAAACCTCACAAATCACCTAATGACGACGTGAAATTCAAGAAAATAGCTCTACATTCTGTGAATTTTACTCGCTTTTCGTGGATGCCATGTCACCTTCCTAGATCTTGAACGTATGGAACTGGTACTCGGTGCGTGCATTATTGAACGGACAAAGTACGTTGGTGACCGGTGCAATTTAGCAAACAAGAAGGCAGCGCACGGTACCTGTACCGGGCTCAATGTAGCCGCGGATTTGGGCGAATTTCACATTCAGCCATTCACCAACATTTAAAAATGTATAATACATAAGGCAAAGGGTGATCTATTGTCAAGACAGATTTCTATCAAAAGAGGGCGCGCTACACAAATACTGGTCACACGTAAAGATCTGCCCAAACGAATTAAGTGAGCAAAAATAAAACACACTTTGTGGAGACGATAACTCAAGAACAACACAGTGCACTGAATTGAAATTTTGTGCAATAATTGTTTCGGATATGGGGCACAAATGGTTGGAAAGTCAACGCGAACCCTTGAAGAATTAAGTAAATGCTTCAAGAAATTACAGTGTACTAATCGCAAAAAAACACAATAATAATTCGAATTCGAGTTACTTTGAATGGGAAAAAAAAATAAAGCACTCTTTGTGGAGACGATAACTCCAGAAAAACACATTGCATTGAATTGAAATTTCGTCCAATAATTGTTATATAATAGGACTCAAACATCTTGAAAATTGACGGGAACACTTGAAGAATAGATTTAAGGGATAAGGAAATACAGTGTATTAATCGCGAAAAAAATCAATTCGAATGCGAGTCACTTTGAATGGAACAAAAATAAAGCACTCTTTGTGGAAACGGTTTCTCAAGAAAAACACATTGCACTGATTTGAAATTGCGTCCCATAATTGACTATGATTATACGACACAATAAATTTGAAATTCGACAGAACCGGTTGAAAAAAACAATTAATACAACAAAAACAAAAACTACTTTGTGTACGGGCACTCCCGTGCATTCTACCATCATAAATTTCTTCCAAAAGAGGGCGCGCTTCACAAATACTGGTCACCAAGTAAAGACTGAATCTGTCTATCATGAGACGAAATTTCAAATCAGTGCAATGTGTTTTTCTTGAGTTATCTTCTCCACAAAGAGTGCTTTATTTTCGTCCCATTCAAAGGGACTCAAATTCAAATTGAATTGTTCGCCATTAGTGCACTGTTTTCCTTAAAACATCTCAAATTTATTCCTCAGGTGTTCCTATTGATTTTCAACATGTTTAAGTTGTATATATTGAACAATTATTGGACGAGATTTCAATTCGGTGCAGTGTGTTTTTCTAGAGTTATCGTCTCCACAAAGGGTGCTTTATTTTTGTCCCATAACTCCATTTCGAGTTGAATTATTCGCAATTAGTACACTGTATTTCCTTGAAGCATATTAACTTTATTCTTCAAGAGTTCCCGTTGACTTTCGAACCTTTTGTGCCCCATATTCCGAACAATTATTCCACAAAATTTCAGTTCAGTGCAATGTGTTGTTCTCGAGTTATGGTCTCCACAAAGTGTGTTTAGTTTTTGCTCACATAATTCGTTTTGGCAGATCGTGACCCACATTGACAGGTCTATAATTACGTAGTGACCAGTAGTTGTGAAGCGCGCCCTCTCTTGGCAGAAATGGATGTTGGTAAAATGTACAGGGCCGGTGTGGACGGTAATTCTGTCCCCCGTTAAAAGTGTCCGGGGACAGAATTACCTAGGTAAAAGTGCTTCCCCGGCCCATTAATTCTGTCCCCCTTCAGGTAATTCTGTCCCCTCCAGGTTTTTTGTCCCCCAAGTTTTGCAACGCAGAAGGCCAGTTCTCTATATTGTTTTCATGAATTCACTCTACAAGGTATACATTTTTTACTCTTTAGTCTGCCCTTCATGAAGATGAAAAAAAATAACTTTTTGGTCTCTTTCTTAGATGTGAAATGTGAACACAATGTTTCGATCGATTCGGAGTATACGGTGTAGCCCTATTCTACGACGCCTCATCGATTAAAGCCAACTCATTGGTCTGCGTTCCCATCGTAGCGCGTAACGAAATTTCCTATTGGATGAATTTCCTTTGTGTAGCGGGATAAAATTATGTACACATATGCGATAAACGCTGCCACAAATCTTGCAGCATGTACTTGCGGCGAAGCGCACTCACGAACACGACTTGTATCATCGCATGGGTGATACTTGCACGGGGACACAATTACCAGGGGGACACTTTCAACGTTGGGCAGGGGAACATATTTACCAGGGAAGGGGACAGATCTACCTAGGTAAATGTGTCCCCCCAGACAGATTGACCTGGTCACAAACCGGTAAATTTGTCCGGGGGGGGGGGGAACACATTTACCGGGGGACACACAGAATTACCTGCCACACCGCCAAGACATACATCCGCACGCCGTAGAATATTTTAAGTTTTGTTCAATAGAGGGCGCGCCACATAAATAGTGGTCTCAACAATAATTGATAATTTGACGTCTTTATTATGAAATGAAATCATTTGATGTCAAACAACGTGAAGAATAAGTGTACGAAAATTCATTTGAATATAACGTGTATTCAGTGGCGTAGCCAGGAATTTTTCAGTGGGGGGCTGGAACATTTCATGGGGGGCGTCATGTAGATCAAAGATAATTATTTGAGAAACTCAAAATCTCAGTGGGGGGAGGGGGGGGGGCGACTGGGGGGGCGACAAGATTTCATTGGGGGGGGGGGGGGCTATCGCCCCCCACGCCCCCCGTGGCTACGCCACAGCGTGTATTTCTTGAGATGTTGGCCCTAAATCGAGTTTGGTGGTGGAGATCGAGACCACTATAATAGAGGGCGCGCCACAAAAATAGTGGTCTCGGCAACGCATCAACACGGATGCTGCACAATTAAAGAGAAAGATAGAACAACCTCGTATCCGATGAACCACTCAAGAAATACAAAATGGATTAAATTGAAATTTCGTGCAATTAGTTTTCACGATGTGTAGCATCAGTAGTTTGAATGGCGTAAGAAACCGTGGAGCTATAAATATAACATGATCGTAACAATCTAGTGTTTTAATTAAACGTTAAAAATCCGGGCTGCAGTGTCAGTCCAAAAAGAACATTTGCCTGACTTTTGCACAGGAACGATAGTCCACGTCTACACGCTATCTCAAAAATTAATTGGAGCATTGAATTGAATTATGGCCAGCTGATTGGTCATTAAATGAAGACAAACTAGACCGAAGATTTAAACAAAATATTGTTTTTCTCTCCCTAAACAGTGTATTGTGTCGCAACACCTTACAAAACTTGGCAATGGGCTGCAGTGGCAGTCCAAACCGAACATTTGCCTCACTTTTGCACAGGAACGATACTCCACGTCTACACGCTATCTCAAAAATTAATTAGAGCATTGAATTGAATTATGGCCAGATAATTTTTCATTAAATGAAGACAAACTAGACCGAAGATTTAAACAAAATATTGTTTTTCTCTCCCTAAATAGTGTATTGTGTCCCAACACCTGGCAAAACTTGGCGATGGGCTGCAGTGGCAGTCCAAACAGAACATTTGCCTGACTTTTGCACAGGAACGATAGTCCACGTCTACACGCTATCTCAAAAATTAATTGGAGCATTGAATTAAATTATGGTCATATGATTGGTCATTAAATGAAGACAAACTAGACCGAAGATTTAAAGAAAATATTGTTTTTCTCTCCCTAAACAGTGTCTTGTGTCGCAACACCTGTCAAAACTTGGCAATCATGTTGACTTAAATTAGGATTGTATTTGTTGCAAATAAAATCCTGTATTGTTACGGTCATAATAGCTTGATTAATTGACGTTTTGTCATGAAATGAAATCCTTTGATACAAAACATCATGACAAATGAGTGTACGAAAATTCATTAAAATTTGAAAATTTTAAAATCCATAAAATTTTAATTCAGTGCACTGTGTTATTCTTGAGTTATCGTCTCCACAAAGTGTGTTTAGTTTTTGCTCACTTGATTCGTTTGGGCAGATCGTGTCCCACTTTGACAGAAGTCTTTACGTGGTGACCAGTATTTGTGAAGCGCGCCCTCTTTTGATAGGATTTGATGTTGGTAAAATGTACGGGAGTGCCCGGACACACTGCAATTTATGTTTATATTGTATTAATTGTTTTCTTCAACGGTTTTTGTCCCATCCCAAATTTATTGTGTCGTTTAATCATAATCTATCATGAGACAAAATTTCAAATCAGTGCAATGTGTTTTTCTTGAGTTATCGTCTCCACAAAGAGTGCTTTATTTTCGTCCCATTCAAAGAGACTCAAATTCAAATTGAATTGTTCGCCATTAGTGCACTGTTTTCCTTAAAACATATCAAATATATTCTTCAGGTGTTCCTATTGATTTTCAACATGTTTAAGTTGTATATATTGAACAATTATTGGACGAGATTTCAATTCGGTGCAATGTGTTTTTCTAGAGTTATCGTCTCCACAAAAAGTGCTTTATTTTTGTCCCATAACTCCATTTCGAGTTGAATTTTTCGCAATTATTAAGCATATTAACTTTATTCTTCAAGAGTTCCCGTTGACTTTCGAACCATTCGTGCCCCATATCCTGGACATTTATTCCACAAAATATCAGTTCAGTGCAATGTGTTGTTCTTGAGTTATCGTCACCACAAAGTGTGTTTAGTTTTTGCTCAATTAATTCGTTTTGGCAGATCGCGACCCACATTGACAGGTCTATTTACGTGGTGACCAGTAGTTGTGAAGTGCGCCCTCTCTTGGCAGAAATTGATGCTGATAAAATGTACAGGACCGGCCGTGCCCGTTCACACTGTAGTTTTTGTTTTCGTTTTATTAATTGTTTTCTTCAACAGTTTCTGTCGAATTCCAAACTTATTGTGTCTTGTATCACTTTCAATTGTGGTTAATTATCGTCTCCACAAAGAGTGCTTTATTTTTGTCCCCTTCAAAGTGACTCGAATTCGAATAGATTTTTTTTTGCGATTAGTACACTGTATTTCCTTAAATCATATTAAATCTATTCTTAAAGTGCTCCCCTTGATTTTTAATATGTTTGAGTCCTATATATAGAACAATTATTGGACGAAATTTCAAATCAGTGCAATGTCTTTTTCTTGAGTTATCGTCTCCACAAAGAGTGCTTTATTTTTGTCCCCTGCAAAGTGACTCGAATTCGAATTGAATTTTTCGCAATTAGTACACGGTATTTCCTTAAATCATATTAAACTTAATCTTCAATTGTTCCCATCGATTTTCAATACGTTTCATTCCTATATATAGAACAACTATTGGACGAAATTTCAATTCAGTGCAATGTATTTTGGTGAGTTATCATCTCTAGAAAGAGTGATTTATTTTTGTCCCATTCAAAGTGACTCGAATTCGAGTTGAATTTTTCGCAATTAGTACACTGTATTTCCTTGAAGCATAGTAACTTTATTCTTCAATGGTTCCCGTTGACTTTCGAACCATTTGTGTCCCATATCCCGGAGAATTATTCCACAAAATTTCAATTCAGTGCACTCTGTTGTTCTTGAGTTATCGTCTCCACAAAGTGCCCACTTGATTCGTTTGGGCAGATCGTGTCCCACGTTGACAGAAGTCTTTACGTACGTGGTGACCAGTATTTGTGAAGCGCGCCCTCTTTTGATAGGATTTGATGTTGGTAAAATGTACGGGAGTGCCCGGACACACTGCAATTGATGTTTTTGTTGTATTAATTGTTTTTTTCAATGGTTTCTGTCCCATCCCAAATTTATTGTGTCGTATAATCATAGTCTATCATGAGACAAAATTTCAAATCAGTGCAATGTGTTTTTCTTGAATTATCGTCTCCACAAAGAGTGTTTTTTTTGCCCCATTCAAAGTGACTCGCATTCGAATTGAAGTTTTCGCGATTAAATCATATCAATTTATTCTTCAATGGTTCCCGTTGATTTTCAAACAATTTGTGTCGTATATCTCGACCAATTATTGGACGTATTTTCAATTCAATGCAATGTGTTGTTTTTTTTAGTTAACGTCTCCGAAAGAGTGCTTTATTTTTTTCAGTTGAATTCAGATTCAATTTTAGTAAACTCTGTTTTTAAAAAAAAAGTGTATCTCACATGTTGTCAAAATCTCACTATTTTATTTCATAATCTTCGAGATCATAATCATCATATACTGGGCGGCACACCTAATTTTGGTATAAGTTTCAACTGAACAGTAAATAAAGCTTTATTTATTTATTTGTTTTATTTATTTATTTTATTTCTTTCTGGTAATGAAACCAAGGATCCCTCCAAAGTACTGCAGCCCGAAAGCCTGAAGAAACCTGTATTTTAAAGCTAATTTAATAATAATTTTTGAGTCAAAATTTCAAAAAAATGTATGAAACGGTTGCTTATGTCGTGGTTTTTTATATGGCGCGTCAGAAATACCGTTATTTGCCGTTTACTATGGAAAATTCGTTGAATAAAATGAAGTTATCTTTCTGGAAAATAGATCACCTTTTGCCGCATGTATTATAGATTTTTTTGTCTTTTAGGTGAAAGCGCGGCTGAATCCGCAGCTGAATACGCAGCCAGAAATCCGGCCAAATCCACGGCTACCTTGGGCTTGGTCGTAGCGGTGCGCGTGGCCAATCTGTATCGTCGGAGGGCGTTAACTATTTTGTGTTGTCGGAGGGTGTCAAAATCGTGCACTCAGCACGCACCGAATAAAAAAATCGGCATATTTTCTTTTTGGTCACGAGACATGACATGACCTTTCGCGTGAGACACTGCTCTAAAATGAGCCAAAAAACACACTTATTCCAAAGTTATTTTGAAATAGGAGTGCCCCCCACGTACCACGTACCTGACCTTTCCCCGCCCCTATCAACAAAGTCGATTTTTTTTTCAACGAATATTTTATTTTTAACAGGGTGTTTTCCCTGTGGTGTATTTGTGATTCTCTAAAACATTACCAGCGCCTATAACACGCACAAAAGCTCGGATCCGGGGTCGTAAATAAACTGTTGGCGGCAATGAAAAGGTAACTAAACGTTGACACTTTTTTTTCATTGTAATATTAAACTAAAGTCTCACTTGCAAGGAAATAAAGTTTTTGTATGCCTACAAAGAAATAGCAACAAAACCCATTGTTTATTGGTAAAACTCAATTAACTTCGACGAAATGCCTGAATTTGGACGGAGGCGCATTTGGCCTAGCAGCACGGCGGACGTTGCTTAAAGTACTTTGCATACTGCTTTTTCGAAATTTCGATTTTCTCTACCAAACAAAATTTAATGGAATACATGTATAATATCCTCTAATAAATGAAATTGCTTGTTTGTTTTGCAGGCCTTTATACAGTGTTAAAAAGTGGTGTTAAATGGCTCGCTCCAGTTCCGAAATTGCGTACTATAAATTTCCCGCTCTTAATAAAAAGTTCAGATAATTTAATCGATTACTTGTCTTCGGCCGATTTTTTTTGTGCGATGTCTCATTGCCTGGAAGCTCATAACTAATAAAATGCTAGAAAATGATCTATTTAATTTGAAATCTGTTTTTCAAGGTGCCACACCCAAAAAGCAACCTTTTTTTTTGAATTTCGGATCGAAAACATATGGCTTGAAAATGATTCCCGTCTTAATTTTTCTATTCTCGTTAAATTCTTTATTTGTATTCAAAAATTCTTTATAAATATTCAAAAAGGGGGGTATAGGCAGGCCAAACAAATGCATTAAAAAGGGGGGGGGGTAAAATGAAGTTTATGATGAAATTGGAAAAAGCGGGTCTCATTTATTTACGGTGGGTAAAAAATCATATTAAAATTCGAGGATATTAAAATTGTAGGGGTTAAGAAAGGAAACAGAACACCTACTGACAATCGTCTTATTTTCTTTATCAAAAACAAAAGTCAGGTCATTAATTAATTATTAAAATAACTCTAGCTACTTATGAATGAATAACTAGAAATGTCACTATCTACCAATCAACGAGCTGCTTTTTATCACGTGACAGTTGCTAACAGTTTGTTTTCCATCGCCCAGTGAGGCTGTGTTTTGCAAGCGTCTCCGTTCATATTTTGCAGAATATGAATAATTGAGGGTCTTCAGAAAGTCCGATGTAGCAAATTCATAAATTTTACGAATTCAAGATCAAGACAGGTAAGTGCATTCTTTCTCAAAATGTACATTCTTTCGAACTGCAGCCCGAATTTGGTGAGGGATTCCTGCAAAAGTGCGAAGCGATACGCATTGTTAATGATAGTCTGGTGTCCGGGGTATATGATTTGGATCATGTGGCGTCGGGCGTCAGACAACTTATTGCTGAATTCGAAATGTCAATTGTCATGAACGTGAACCAAAAAAAAAAAAAACTCCTCGATTTCGAAAGATGACAATCGCTTCTAATATTGGTAGTAAATGTTTCCGATAATTACAAGACTTAATACAAGACATTTTGGTCTTTTCTGAAAAGAAAAACAGGGCACAGTTTTATCCTGCGTGCGTGATCAAACATGAAGAAATTTGTTTTTGTAGACCCTAAATAATCAAAATTTAAACTAGGGGGGCCTATGCAAAAAAAAAATCGCTAGAAAAAAAAATCACTTTTCAGTGCATTTTTTCCGTTTCTTAATTAAAATAACAAATCCTCCAGAGCCATGGCTAGACGGTAAGATGAATCTATCAATATTATTAATATCAATCTAAATCAATCATCATGACTAGCTCTACTGAGTGGAGCGCTGAATTACGGGTACCCCTCCATAGTAGCGCTCCACCGATTCACCATACTTTGGTAGCTCCATCACAGTAGCATAGTCAAAAACCCACACGAGGACAAAGAAAAAAAAAAAAAATTAAAGAGATTACAAATGAGAGAGACGGTTATCCTGGATTGATCTATACATTCTTGACATCCCATGAGACCCCTTATATTGTTCCCAAACAGCGAACATTTTTGAAAAAAAACAGGAAAATAGTCTGAAAACTTACAGTTCAATGTGTTTGCATGGAGGTTCAGTTCTTGAATTAGCTTGTCGCTGAGGGCGTCTGACGTGACGTCACCGTCGTTGCTCGATCGATCGCGAAGAAAAACAAGTCGCGCTTTATCAGCGACTGTTTCGTGTAATAATACGTGCTCCGATCCGCGCTGCGCCGTACGACAGTATGGGCTTTGAACACACCCAAGGAGCACGTATTGTTACACAAAACAGTCGCAGATAAAGCGCGACTTGTTTTTCTTCGCGATCGAGCAACGACGGTGACGTCACGTCAGACGCCCTCAGCGACAAGCTAATTCAAGAACTGAACCTCCATGCAAACACATTGAACTGTAAGTTTTCAGACTATTTTCGTGTTTTTTTCCAAAATGTTCGCTGTTTGGGAACAATATAAGGGGTCTCATGGGATGTCAAGAATGTATAGATCAATCCAGGATAACTGTCTCTCTCATTTGTAATCTCTTTACCGTTTTTTGGGGGTCTTTTTGTCCTCGTGTGGGTTTTTGACTATGCTACTGTGATGGTGCTACCAAAGTATGGTGAATCGGTGGAGCGCTAGTATGGAGGGGTACCCGTAATTCAGCGCTCCACTCAGTAGAGCTACATTATGACATGTATGATGAATCAATCTAGGCTAAATCTAATCAATCAAAACGTTCTTACCTATTTGAATTTGATAACAGGGATGACAAACTAAAACATCGTTTCGGTGGCCACTGGCACTGTTTTTTTTCCCAGGAAGGATGCGAGCCAGATTACGTTCTGGTTGCTAGGGGCAACGCAGACTAAACCTCCTTGGCCCCCCTTCCATCATGGAGTATCGTAACGGGGGCCTCCTCTTCACCTCAAAGTTTGACTCGGGCAACTTGGCCCGAGTGGAGCGTGTCTGCCGCGATGATGAGGACGATCCTAGCGTACGACGAGTCGGGGACCCAAGCCCGGCACCAGACTATGAGTTCAATGTGTGGACCAAGCCTGACTGTGGCGGCACAGAGTTTGAAAATGGCAACAGGTCAGTGAGAATGGAGCAAGAAAAAAAAATTGTTGACTCGGCACCCCAAAAAAACAAAAAAAATTGACAAAATGATTCATTCATGTATTCATCACTGACTCGTCTGCCCAATGAACAAGTTGGTGAAGATCAACATCATGAATATGAATAAGACTCATAATCTATTCATATATTCATCCCTGACAGGTCATGGTTCCATTTTGCCATCAAGGGCTGCCTAATGAACAAGCTGGTGAAGATCAACATCATGAATATGAATAAGGCTCATCTCAAAATCTATTCATATATTCATCCCTGACAGGTTATGGTTCCATTTTGCCATCAAGGGCTGCCCAATGAACAAGCTGGTGAAGATCAACATCATGAATATGAATAAGACTTATCTCATAAATTATTCATATATTCGTCCCTGACAGGTCGTGGTTCCATTTTGCCATCAAGGGCTGTCCAATGAAGAAGCTGGTGAAGACCAACATCATGAATATGAATAAGACTCATCCCATAATCTATTCACATATTCATCCCTGACAGGTCCTGGTTCCATTTTGCCATCAAGGGCTGTCCAATGAACAAGCTGGTGAAGATCAACATCATGAATATGAATAAGCAGGGGAAGTTATACAGTCAGGGCATGGCGCCTGTGGTCCGCGTGTTGCCCCAGAAGCCAAAATGGGAACGAATTAGGGAGAAGCCAACATATGAGGTAAATCCTTGACCCTAACCCCCCACCCCAACCACCACCCCACCCTGCCCATAGCCCAACCCCCTTCCCAGTATCGTTCAAATTCCACTTGGATGAATGAAAGTCTTTGTTAGTGGTTGTAAAAGCTTACGTTATTTCTAATCTATTACTTTCTTTTTTGATACAGAACACGGATGGCCAGTTCATTCTAACCTTCACGTACCGCTTCGAGTATCGTTTTTCCTCCGTCTATTTCGCATTCTGCTACCCGTATTCCTACGCTGAGTGCCAACAAAAGATGGACGACTTGGACGCACAGTTTGCCAACTGCCAAAACCTCTCACCGTCCAGGTAACGGAGAACTAATCTTTGAAGACCAGTTGAGTTGCAAGTGACTGACTGTCACTTGTGCCTCAGCCTGGTTAGCGGCCGGTGTAGAGAGCCGGGTATTGCTATTGTATAGGATTACCCATAATGGGCTAAATCTGGTTTTTATGTAAATTTGCTTTTGTTGAATTTTTCAGTCCTGTCAACTCTATATACTACCACCGAGAGCTGCTCTGCTATTCGTTGGACAGGCTTCGCGTTGACCTCATGACTATTACATCATGCCATGGATTGACCAATCAGAGGGAGCCACGCCTACCTAAGCTATTTCCGGATCAGTCGGTGCCCCGTGCTCTCAAATTCAAAGGCAAACGGGTTAGTAGTGTTATTAGGATCCTAGTGTGCATAGTGACCTCTATAGATCAATCCAACAATTAATATAAGTCGAACGACTCGCTCAAAGTTTCTTCAACTGAAGTAAGGAAGTGCCCTTCTTACATTTAAGAATGCATACATCTCATGAAATCCGCAAAATTGTTCCCTTTTTGTCAGGTATTCTTTCTAACAAGTCGGGTTCACCCAGGTGAGACCCCAGCCAGCTTTGTCTTCAACGGGTTCCTCGAGTTCATCCTACGACCTAAGGACCCACGCGCCGTCCAGCTGCGCAGGCAGTACGTCTTCAAGCTTATCCCGTTGCTGAACCCTGACGGGGTTCAGCGCGGGCACTATCGGACTGACCAGAAAGGCGTCAACTTGAACCGTGTGTACCTCAATCCCGACTTCAACCTCCATCCGTCCATTTATGCTGTTAAGAATCTGATTCTGCATCAACATGTGAGCTCCAGGGTGGTTTCGAGCGCAAGTCCGAGTCCGAGAAAAGCTGACTTGAAGACGGTTTCGGAAAGGAGCGAAAAGGGGGAAGGGGAGGGCACCGTGTCAGTTTCTCCTAGTGTCGAGATGAAGCCGTGCCCAGCGAATGCGATAGTCTTGATCCACGAAGGTTCCGGGGAAGCTGGCTCGCTGAACACCGAATGTCAAATGAACGACGCGATTGACGAACCGATTGTGAAATCAGAAGCTGATTTTGTTGACCGACACAAAGCAGCAGAATTGTTGGATACCAGCTTGCCTGCATCCGACAATGTTAGTGTGTCTAGGGAACGTTTAGACAGCAAAAAGTGTGTGGACCACGAGTCCCGATCACGCGGATCTTCCATAGCCAAAGAGAGCTCCGTCGACGGCGATTCAGGAGGTGAAGAAGATGACAACACCGCGCTTCGAAGACTCTCCGTAACTTCTCAGGACACAACAAAAATTGAATCAAATGACGAAGCCACACCGAACATTCCGCCAAACGAGAGCGGGGTGGCGCTATACGTAGACCTCCACGGCCACGCCTCGAAGCGAGGCTGCTTCATGTACGGCAACTACTTTGATGACGAAGAACGACACGTCGACAACCTCCTGTTCCCGAAGCTGATCGCAATGAACTCAGCTCATTTTGACTTTGACGGTTGCAACTTCACAGAGAAGAACATGTACACAAAGGATAAACGCGACGGTATGTCTAAAGAAGGCAGCGGACGGGTTGCTATACATAAAGCTACTGGGATTATACATAGGTGAGTCTTGTTCTCAGACTTGATTTGGTTCATTTGTTAAATAGCGCCCTCTAGTGCTGTTACTTGACAGGGGCTGCGCTGCATTAGGAGTTCAACAAAATTGTAGTACATTCTTTGAGTTTAATACATTGTCTTTGTTTATTTCGTAGCTACACCCTAGAATGCAACTACAACTCGGGCCGTTTCGTCAACTCGCTCTCCCCGGCTACTACAGACGATGGACACGCTACCCCACCCCCACTTGCTGGATACCCTCCTAAGTACAGCCCCCAGCACTTTGAAGAGGTATGCTCGACAATTTAAAGTTAAACCGGTAAGAGTAAAGTTTAACCATTTTTAAGATGACATCTTGTTTTGACAATGCTTAACATTTGATTATTTTTTTTCTGTAAAGGTTGGCAGGGCGGTTGCCGTGGCAGCGATAGACCTCACCAACACCAACCCCTGGTCCAGACTGGCGTCCACCGAGTACGCCAACGTCATGGGAGTACGGGCCTGGGTCCAACGCTATCTGCGTAGCATGCGTGGAGCGCCCTCACTCCCCAAGAAAATGGCGCGGGTTGCCTCAAAGACCTCAAGGTATGTCATCTCAATATTTCATTCAGAGCATTTAATTTTCACTTCAACAAAAGTGGAACTAAAAATCATGCATAACTTATCTTCGTTATTATTTTTAGCATTGTCGCCAGCGCCACTGCCAATACACTCCACAACAGGCCCCGTTTCTCTTGGAGCGATACGACAACAAGTCAAGCCCCCTCTAGTGTTCCAAACAATCCAGTGTCGTCGTCAATATCATCAACCACCACGGCCACCGGCAAGAAAACGACAACACGTCATCTGGGCCCCGTAAGAGGTTCGTATAAATGAGCAAATCTACTCATTTTATTGAAGTTCTTGCGCGGGTTTTAATCCGTTGCCACATTTTTACTGGATAATTACAACCAATTCCTTTGATTTTCAGAAACAAAGGCAACGATCGAGAGAAAGAAGCACGTGCAACAGATGCAAGGGTCAAAGTTGATGTCAGCCTCCGTCCCCGCATTCGGTAGCACCACCCTGAGGTCACATCCCCTGCCAAGCCAGGGTCGACAAGCCCTCCCGAACCCCACCACCCCTCACCAATCCAACAACCACCACATCAACATCGGTCTGACGAGCAGTCTCAAAACCCACAAGACCAGCCCCCAGTCCCATAACCACCTGTTGCAAGGGGTGCCACATCCTAACGTACACGGGGTGACAAACCCTGTGACGCACGGGGTGCCGCCACCCATCCGACACGGGGTGACGCTCCCCGGCACACTCCCAGGCAAGCATCAGAAACTGGGCGACAATTTGCAGGCGACGCAGAACGTCGTGCACGAGTTGTTAAGCAACGTGATGATCAAAGCACTAGAAGAATCCATGATGGCGCAAACAAGAGGCGTGTCTAAAGTCTCCTGCGTGAGTATTCATTTACATGTTACCATGGCTACCTTTAACCCAAATATTTAAAGGAAAAGTGCTTGAATTTTAAATCTTGAAATCTATGTTTGCATGTGTCTGTATGTGAAATAGCTTATCATCTTTCTGCAAATTGGCACCAAGAAATATACGAGGTGTATTATATCAAGTTTGTCGCGATACATTTGCGTATCATATTGCACAATAGGTGCGTGGTGTCCCCCCCAATTAGGATGAATGGCTTGAATTAACACCTTCGCTTCGCTTGCTTGGTCTGTGCAGGTTTCCCTTTCGCCCTTGCCTCCCCCATCCCCCGACGCCCCGCCCACCTCGCATGTCAAGCCCGCTAACACTGACCAGCCTGATGCTACAAACCATGCAGCAATGCCCGTCCCTACCCTGGTAAGATACGCACTAACTCGTTAAGCAAAAGAAAATCTCGTTAGCATATTCATTAGTGCATTAATACAGGAACAAAGTTGAGAATGTTGCTTAACAAAAATGGGTTACCAACCAACATGTCATGTGTTACTAATTGCTCTTGACTGGCGCTCTGCCCATTTTTTTGCTATGTGTAATCCTTTAAGCTAAGTTTTTCTTACATTATAAGAATGAATACTGTTACCTATACACATGGTTGATTTATTTTCCTATTCGATAGACACCTGGCCTAAAAATTCCGACCAATCACAAGATGCTGTTTCGAACGATTAACAACGAGGCAGTGGCCAACGGCGACAGCATCCTGAAGACTATGAAGCAACGGGACTCACCAAGGTAAAAATCTTGACATAAAACTTTATCTCTAAGATCAATTAAAAGAAAGATTCACGTACAGTAAAAGCAGCTCATTGCATTTTTGCAAACCCTAAAACTGGCAAATTGTTCAATGAGGTATTTGCCATTATCCACATGTATATTTAAGAAAAAACTTCAAACAAAAATTTGTCAATGTAGCTCGGAACCTACCAAGAGACGTAAGAAGCCATCAGGCGTGAAGCGACGCAGCGCCTCCCACAGCCCCACACGCAAGGGGCGACGCACAGGGAGGGGCAAGGGGAGCGAGACAGACAGCGAAAAGGAGAAGAGACATGGTCATAGACGGAGGAAGGGGTCCGTGCCGGGGGGCCCATCAGACCCTATGACAAGTAAGTAATTGTTTGAAGCACGGGTGAACATGTATAGGTGGTCCGGACATCTGGGAATTTTGACATTGGTTTGTCAAAAACTCAATGGTTCTTGAGTCTAGAGTGCTGAATGGTAACACACAGCAACCAATGGAAACTGATGTGCAAATGTTTAATTTGAAGACGTAATCTCGCCCCAGCAATTGTATGTGTTTATTGGACCTCTCTCTTAAAATCTCACATACCTGACTTCCAAAGGTCGTAAACTTCTCACAATCATCCCATTTTTCTGTTTTCTTCATCAGGTGAGAGTGTGCCAGATTTGAAGCTCGGACCACAAAATGACCATACAGCATTAAGGAGGTATGTTGGTAGTGGCATCAATTTTACAATGGGCCTTATGCACGAGTCGGCCATATTGAATTGAAAGTGAGGTAAAATCTTCATTGTTGGAACTTGTGAAGAGAAATGAAAGCAAGTTAATTACAATTAATTCTAGTCTGCCTATTCCTGAATAAATAGTCTGGCACCATCCCATTCAACAGTTCACAATTAATGAAATACATTCAGGGAACTCGACAAAAATGGCCGACTCATGCATTAGGCCCATATGCCAATGGGCCGTACCCACTTGTCAATCAAACAGTCTGTATTGACCAATCAAATCACTACTTCTGGTCAGGTGGCCACAGTAGCTCAGTTACTCAGTCACATGCACATGCACAAACCAAAGGTGGGTGGGGGGTCTATGGCCAATGGATGGGGCCTATGGCCAATGGGCAGAGCTAATGGCCAATGGCAAATAGAAAGAGGGTGCCTTTTTATTTTTCTGAGGATTTATTACATTGGCTTGTAATTTGTTGTTTTTATTTTGTATTTATAATTAGACGGAGTTCAGACATAGTCCAACCAGACAATCGTTCCAGGCTTGCTGCACGGTTCACCAAGTCACATTCAGTTGGCGAGGTAGGTATATTTCTTAAAAAACATGTCTGTGCTCAATCACAAGTCAATCACATGTCAGTGACAAGTCAGTCACATGTCAGTCACAAGTCCGTCACAAGTCAATCGCAAGTCAATCAAAAGTCATTACATGTACAAGTCAATCACAAGTGAACCCCAAGTCCATCACAAGTCTATCACAAGGCATCACAAGTCCATCACAAGTCAATCACAAGTCATTCACAAGTCTATCACAAGTCAATCACAAAGTCATCACAAATCAATCACAAGTCAATCACAAGTCTATCACAAGTCCATCACAAGTCCATCACAAGTCCATCACAAGTCCATCACAAGTCCATCACAAGTCCATCACAAGTCCATCACGAGTATATCACAAGACCATCACAAGTCCATCACGAGTCCATCACGAGTCCATCACGAGTCCATCACGAGTCCATCACGAGTCCATCACGAGTCCATCACGAGTCCATCACGAGTCCATCACGAGTCCATCACGAGTCCATCACGAGTCCATCACAAGTCCATCACAAGTCCATCACAAGTCCATCACAAGTCCATCACGAGTATATCACAAGACCATCACAAGTCCATCACGAGTCCATCACGAGTCCATCACAAGTCCATCACAAGTCCATCACAAGTCCATCACAAGTCCATCACAAGTCCATCACAAGTCCATCACAAGTCCATCACGAGTATATCACAAGACCATCACAAGTCCATCACGAGTCCATCACGAGTCCATCACAAGTCCATCACAAGTCCATCACAAGTCCATCACAAGTCCATCACGAGTATATCACAAGACCATCACAAGTCCATCACGAGTCCATCACGAGTCCATCACGAGTCCATCACGAGTCCATCACGAGTCCATCACGAGTCCATCACGAGTCCATCACGAGTCCATCACGAGTCCATCACGAGTCCATCACGAGTCCATCACGAGTCCATCACGAGTCCATCACGAGTCCATCACGAGTCCATCACGAGTCCATCACGAGTCCATCACGAGTCCATCACGAGTCCATCACGAGTCCATCACGAGTCCATCACGAGTCCATCACAAGTCCATCACAAGTCCATCACAAGTCAATCACAAGTCGCTCATGGATTATTTTATTGTTACTATTTTTATTCCTCTATTTTATTTTCATAGAATCCCGAAGCAAGCGTTTCGTGCCAAGTTGTTGACTTGAACAACATGAACAGCAACTGGAAACCCAAGAAAGAGGTGTCATTCTGGATGTGAACATGAACAGACCGGAACCAGATTGAACTGGATCAGTCCGGTTCATACCGGATTGCGCCAAAGTGGGTTAACTCTTTCAACCTCGTAAAAAGGTTACTAGCTAAGTCTTTGTGTGTGTGATGTGACTAGTATTTCAAATGAACAAAGAGTACTGTTTATGTATAAATATTTAATTGCCACCAATGTATTCTGATATAATAGGAAAATGATTATTTTGAATCCAAATGAATAAATTGAAGGTTAAGTTTGGAAATTTAGTTTTAGGCCTGTTTTATTGGTCTTAGAGGAATATTGTGTATTACAGTGGCATGTCAATGCACACGTACGGTACTCGGAACAGCCATGTTCCAAAAGGAGTATTCTATATGCAAATGAGAATACAAAACTGGTTGAAACCAGTTAGGACCAGTTCGAGGTGGTTCTCAACCTGTTTAGACCAGTACACACAAACTACCAGTGAGTTTGGGTACCAATATTTCAGCACTAATGTTTCGTTGTACAGCCCGTAAGTTTATGAATATTTTATGACAATCATATTGTACATTCAATGCCAAAATTCTTCGAAAGAACAATTCGGTTTCTGAAATTGGTGTGCACTTTTGTCAAAGAAACTGCTGTGTGTATAAAATTGAGGTCTTTTGTTTTAGAATTGATATTCAAATCTTTTTCATTATCTTCTGTTTGCATGAAAACATTTTGAGTGAAGAAAAAAGTAAAAACAAAAAGGCAGAAAGTTGTGCACAAAGGTAATAGGTCTTGAGTTCCAGTACTTCTTAAAAAACCTTATTTTTACATTCCTTTTGTCTGAAATAACTGCTGAACAAGTTGCTTTTCTCTGCGTACATTTGTTATTCTTACCGCCGTTAAGTTATATGTAAATATAGCTGAAAGATGTAGTATTGTGCCGTCCATATAACAAACTTTTGATGCCGATGTGAACTTGTTATTGTAGGTGCTGTATATATGTGTCAGTTTGTAACTTTGAGATTCTTTTTATTGTAACTAAGAGTACTTTTATCAGTTAATAATGACCAAAGACAATCTTATGTTTAATTCATGCCAGTTCTTAACCCTTGTAGAAGACTTATGATCGTATATATCGCAGGTTCAAGCTTTAGTAGTTCCAAAGAATGCCCTTATGTGTACATATCAGTGAAGTTTTTAAGCCAAGTATTCAATTTTTAAAAGTGTGGTGCTTTATTTGTTTGGTATGCCAAAAATAGCATTATCGGTTCAGTTGGTCGTTTCTTCTCAATTTCTTTGTATTTTTTTTTTTGGGGGGGACCCACTTTAAAAGTGTGCTTGGGTTGAAATAGACCCGAGTAATAATGGCATCATGGAGCATTGCATTCTGGGAACAAAGTTGGACATTACAAAAGGTTGTTAGGCCAAAAAAAAAATAAGTCGGTCTCTGGTCAGTGCGCGCGTCGATTTTAATCATGCACGTCGATCTTTTTTTTCCCAAAATGTTCTGCGGTAGCTCCAACAGCGCCCTCTATTTCTGCACCTCAATTTTTTTTTACCAAAGAGCACCAAGAAATGGGAATTGCACCAAGGCAAATGATCGAAACCAACAAGGCAAATTATGGAGGACACCAATGTACATGACACCAAAAAAACAAAATAGTACCCACCTTGTCTGTACAATCTGTGGCCGCGTCAATTCTGGAACGTTGGTCTGACCAGAGACCGAATATTTTTTTTTTTTGGCCTTAGGTCTGCTGCTTCATGTCATTGAGACTGCATAACGACAGTTATTGTCCCACAATTATTAAGCCGTCCATTTTATTCAAAGTTTTGTTTGGATTTTTTCATTTTGAATATTTATTGATGATAGTTCACCATTCAGCGAGTGTGAAATAAAATGTGTTCAAAAAGAGTGTTATGTTTTAGCTTTTTTTTGTGTGTGTGATTAACTTTAAGAAAAACAAAACAAAAGGGCAAACTAATTTTTAGAAACATAAGTTCATTTACGGCCGCAGTTGCTGCTTAATAAATACATGTATATACAAATGTCGACGGTTAATTTTCAGTCGTGAAACTTGGGTAGGAACTCGTATTGAAGTTTTCAAGACCATTAATTTCACAAAGGCAAGAATTTCCAAACATTTTAATACAATTAATGTAATTATCAATACATAATAACATATGTTAACGCTTCAAGAAGAACAGCTTGTATTTTAATAATTATACCTAATGAATATTTATGATCCACCCCAACAAAACTGATCAGTCAGTCTTTAGCGGTGTGGCTGATTTTAATTACCTCCAGTAATTCCACAACTGAGGGAACCCCCTCAGAAAAATGAATGGAAATAAAATTAAAATCTGTATTGCACAAATATCAATAACGTATGTACAAAAAAATTAACTGAGATTCACTTGATTCCAAAAAAAAAAACTTTAGAATAAAATTCAATCAGCGAGGAAAATACAAACAAAGCAGGTCAATAAGCAAAGCAGAGCTTGTTGTCAACATTGAACTATTGCGTAAACCTAAAAAAATTCCCAATAATATAATGAAAAGAGCTTAAACTGAGGGAAACCCCTCAAAAAAATGAATGGAAAAAAAAATTAAAATCTGTATTGTACAAATATCAATAACGTATGTACAAAAAAATCAACTGAGATTCACTTGGATATAAAAAAAATAAAAAAATTTAGAATAAAATTCAATCAGCGAGGAAAATACAAACAAAGCCGGTCAATAAGCAAAGCGGAGCTTGTTGTCAACAATTTTCCAAATGGCGTTATTCTTAAGATACAATTTCTGGAAATCTTTGTCATCTATTCTGATTTTTTCAAAGTACATGTATATGAAATGCTTCAGGTAACTTTTGAATCTTTGCAACATATCAACATCGGAGTCAATATAGTTTAACAAAATGGCACATCGAGAATTCCAAATGACTTTGAGAAGTTTTGCTATGAGAATCAGGGCAGTATTGTTGGTCCCCCTGCACCAAGAATTCTACTTCCATTGTTGAGAAAAAAGTACTTGTTCCCAGTGAATTTTTTCAAAATATGTTCTACAAAAAGCCAAGAAGGAAGAATCTTTATACAGTACAAAAGCAAGTGTTCAATTGTTTCAGGTTGCGAGTTACATAAAAGACAGTTTTCATCTTCGATGATACCTATTTTGTTGAGCCATGTTTTTGTTGGGATAATGCGATGTTTAATTTTATACCAGATGTCTATTTCGTCGTGATCAAGGTTCTTATTATTAGCATGGAGGATTCCTCCATGTTATGAGTCATGTACAAGACCAATAACACTAGTCTCCTCCCAAGGCTAATATTAAGTACAGAAATTTCTGCTTAGAAAATACAGAAATTTCCGCTTAGAAAATATCCAGTCCCCCACACCTATTTGAGGGTCAATTTAGTTTTTATCTTGATGAGGGGGCACATTTATCACCATGAGAGGGGCCCTTTTGTTTGCCTTAAATCGGGGGGAGCTACTGCCCCCCTTGCCACTCCTGGTTCTGCAGTCCCTGTCCCTGTTTTCTTTGTCTTCGAGCTTCATAATTTGTTCCCGTTTGACTCCTTTCATCTTTCTTTTTGTGATGACGTCCTCTCGTCGTTTGGTTGCGTAGGGCTTCACTAGACGGCAAATAAGCTTTATCGCTAAATGGATGTTTTCAACGCGCGGTGCTGAAAATAAAAATAATGAAAGAAGTTTAAAAAAATTGTTTAATAGGATGTTGTAAATTAATTAAACCGCAAATATCTAATATACAAATACAGCATGGTTTGAGGGGAAGTAGTGGGAATTACTGGTCCCGAGGTGTATGTAGGTCAGCTTGACTTCGCGTCGGGAGGTAGTCAAGCTGACCTACACTGAGGGACCAGTAATTCCAATTACTTCCAATAAAGTTGCTGGGCCGTACCTGTGACTGTGATGCTACCTGTTGAGAAGATTTTCAACGTTGCTCGTGGGGATTTCAGTCTGTATGTGACTGCTTGATGAAGCTCAGGCTCATATCTGTCAGGGGAGATACAAAACAGATGTAGTATTGCTTTAGTACAGCAGATTGGTGATAAGATATTGTTCATTTGATGATAAAGGCATGAAAATTGGTACACAGTCAGGGTATATGTCATGGGAAATTTCAGATTTGTTCTTAAAAAAAAATATCATAGATTAGGCCCAAAAAAAAAAAATATTCGGTCTCTGGTCAGACCAAAGTTCCGGAATTGATGCGGCCATGGGCTTTTTTTCTTTCTTTTCTTCAAGCTTGGATTGTACAGCAAGGTGGGGTACTATTTTGCTTGTTTGGTGTCCTCATGTACATTGGTGTCCTCCATAATTTGCCTTGGTGCTTTCAATCACTTGCCTTGGTGCAATTTCCCATTCCTTGGTGCTCTTTGGTAAAAAAAAAATTGAGGAGGTGCGGAAATAGAGGGCGCTGTTGGAGCTACCGCGGAACATTTTGAAAAAAAAAAAGATCGACGTGCATGATTAAAATCGACGCGCGCGCTGACCAGAGACCGACTTATTTTTTTTTTTTGGCCTTAACGCGCAATTTTCCAAATGGCGGCCCTTGCGTGTTATCCTATGATATTCTTTTCAAAGGACTGCAGGTCTGCGATGGCTCTACAGCCAAATTGTTAATACAACATCATGCTTATAACAAGCAAAATGTTAGGTCCCAAGTCTTTGCTTTGCTTTCCTTTCCAGTACTGTTAATACAAGGTACCTGTTATAACAAGGTAATTTGTAATGTCCTAAGGACCTTGTTTAGAGGTGTTCGGCTGTATATACTCTGTGTGCCAAAATTCATGCTTTTCTCATCAAAATTGAACAATTCCATCATTTTGTGCACCAATCTTCCTGACTACTTGGAAGTTTTTAGAATCGACCTAGAGTTTTTTTTTGGGGGGGGGAGGGGGAGTGCACAAACAAATCCACCCAGCAAGTAAACTGGTTCCTAGGCCCAACATTTGCAATGCTGAAAGGGAGGCAGGAACCACACCATTGTCGCACTGTAAATAATTCAATATTTGTGAAGTAATTATATTCCGTAAATGAACATGGGCCGAATTTTTCTTTTGACGTCTCAAAAACCAAATGCGGGGGGAAACTTGAAAATTAGCACCGACAGGTCATCTTTAAGAGTCACGGCTATTGTATAGACGTACTCAGCGACACGCCAGTGCTCCAAAGCAAACTGGTCTTGTCTGATGCCAAACGGCATAGCGCAGGTCCCAAGCACGTTGACTACTTTGAAGTTGTTCAAACGGACCCGGAAACCTAGCATCTGTAGCATTCGGGCACACTGTCTTGCTGTTTTCTTTGCATCTTCTTCACTGGGAAAAAAAAAGACAAGACACAAATCAGGTGTAGATCGATAACTTGAATTTCTGGAAGTCAAATTAGTAATAAAAAAATATCCCAGTTATCTCCTAATAAAGCATCCTTTGTGATCTTGTCATCACTACTGAGAATATTTCTATTCCCCCTGGTTGGCGGATGCCAGTCCATTGCAGGTTACTCCCCAGCTAATGCTGGTACCCATTAGTGAAGAGAGGTAAATGGGGGTGAAATGGCTTGCCCAAGGACACAACATATGGCCAGCTGCTGGATTTGAACCCCTGAGTCACAAACCCTAACCACTAGGCCACACTCCCTGTCAGACCACGGTGCAAAGAGTACACAACCGGTTTCCACGCTTACCTTTTATTTCCATTAATGGAAATCTTTCCTGACGCATATATCATACAGGTCGCCTTTGGATTGCGAAACCTCATGAGAACCGTCTGCGAAAAGATGCAAACAAAAATGGATAAAACAAACAATGCAACTTTATTTGACTCTAGTTTGTTACAACCACAATTTAATTCTAGAACTCATCATAGAGCAATAATTCACTCATTCAAATAATGACTGGGAGGCACAACTGCTAAAACAGATGTAAACAAGTCAGCTGACACTGACAAGCTCTGTTGTCCAGGACTGAGACTGAGACCTTAACAAGTCCAAAACTGAGACATGATGTCAGAGAGTGGGACCGTAGTCCGAGACCTGAAGGTCCAAGACTGAGACCAAGACCAATACCTACACCTGAAGGTCTATTGAGACTATAGACACTTACCTGAAAATCTGAGACCAAAACTGAGACAAAGACCGAAACCCGAAGGTCTGCGACTGAGATCTGAAGGTACAAGACCGAGACCTTAAGGCCAATTTCATTATTATTATTATCTTCTGGTAATGAAACCAAGGATTCCTCAAAAGCGCCCTAGGTACTGTACATGTAGCTCAAAAGCCTGAAGAAACCCGCAGAGAGGGGACACCGAGAAGAAATAAGTTTTAGAGATGGGAGGAAATCCCAGAAGAAGAATATTCTGGGAAAAAGTCCCAGGAAACTCATGGAATCAAGCAGGGACTGAAACGTCAATCCACATGTGAACCAGGACAAGAATTGAACCTGGGCCACAGCAGTGGAAGGCGAGGGAAGTACCCCTATGTCAACCTGACATCACTGTGTGAACAAATCTTCTTACCCCACACTTCTTTTTGTATTCAACGTTGACCCCTTCCGAGCCAATCTTCTTCAAGTTCAAAGGACAGCGCACACTGAACGTGCACATCATGTTTTTGATGGTATCTCCAGCCATTGTTGGCAACAAGCTTCCTTTCAAGTCGGGCTACTTTGCAAGCACTCTGGAGTTTTTCAACCTATGCCTCTGCCTGTATTGTAACAAACAAGATAATCAAGAAAACTCTGATAACTGGAAATGACTTCCAAAAAACATTAAAGAAACATGTTTAAAGTTTCGCTGTGGCTTTCGTTACAGCATTGCAAGGTATAGGCCTAGTACATGTGCTGGGGTAGTGCTGGGCATATACCCCACTGACCCTAGTCCAGACTGGGACCTGGAGTGCTCTCCTGAAACGTGCAATTAAACTAAATCAGGCCAACTTTACTCACTCATTTCACCAACCAAGTTTGCAGACTCAATTCAATTTTTAAAGGAGACATTTCTTCATTGAATATTTTGCATTTACTTGGTACTTGGTACAATGGTAGTTATCCTCTTCAGAACTCCTCGAGGAAGTCGTAAGAGGCTTGGAGACGGGCAAATTTAACAAAATCAGGGATTTGAATTTACTGTGGTTTGGGGCATTGATGGCATCTTAGGGTAATTTGTTTTCCATTTTCTGACAGTTCCCATTGCATGTAGGCATTTGAGAGGGAAATCAAGTGATTTCAAAAGGAGGCTAAAGACTAGACTAGACTGGTACATGTCCAAGTCCAACCATGGTCTATCCATTTGAAAAGACCCACCTCTTCACTCAGTGTCATAAGTCTGGTGGCTGATCAGACATAGTCATGACTATGGAGAAATGTGTACTACTAGTTTAAAAGAGAAACTAGCTCCCAATTCATGCCACAAGTTTCCTTTGGCACAGTACAGTTGTGACACTACTGACAGTCATGACAGTTGATTGACGCAGTACTGAATTAAGCACTCTTGGAGTAGCGCTGTACCTTAATTGACTGGCTATTTCAGGTGCCAGTCCATTTTCTTATAATGCATGCTTTCAATACGTCAGCTCAAGTTTTGGGACTCTCAGTTTTGGACCAAAAAAATTTGTTTTTTTTACCAAAAAGGTATTTATGAATGGGAATGTTTGGTCGGTATTAAACACTCTGTTTAAGATCCATTGGAGTCTAGAGTGCTGATAATTACCCGAGGCGACCTATCGGGGTAGAATCACGTCAACACAGATTGTGAAATATTGTCAAATTGCATACAAATGGAAGCGGAACGCGCAACAATGTTTTTATTCCTCCGTGCTGAGACAAACAAAACTTAGCGTACAAAAATTCCAGAGGGTAATAAGAGGCATGGCCAACTCGCAAACGGCAATAGGTCAATGATCAATATCACCTAGGCCTACATAAACGTTCTAGAATGGAGCCTTCTATTTTCTAATTCTAGAAGTAGGCCTAAAAAATATAATTAATTATCACCCATCCAGACTCCAACCGGTCTAAAACGTATAATACCTCCCAAAGTACACACATTTATTCCCTGACTTAGGCTTACTAAAGCAGAAAGAATTTTGCAAATTGACGCCACTTTTTTCTTCATGTATCATCTCAATGAAGGTTGCAAAAATGACAAGACATGAATAGAGGGCATGGTGGGAGTGGACTGACTTGACTGAGAAACATTTCCAATTTTCTTGACTCTCTAAATAGGCCTGTACACAACCGCTGAAGTGACGTCAGTTTGCATCATTTTTTTCAAACATTTCAGCTGTCCGTATTTTTGTTTGTTGTCCTATTATTGATACAATCGCTATTTTCAAACATTGTCAAAAGAAAACCGCCGCTAATAGTGTCTGGCTGTTTTCCCAGCCATGATGCGATGCGAGAAAAAAGTTCCTCCTCCTCGCGTTGGTCATAACTCAACTAACAACAGGATCCAATCGAGGGAAATCTACCGAAGTAAATTTACCAAGGCTAAAGGATGATATTCCGCAAAGTTCTGCACATTCCCTCTGCAGTTTATGTAACTGATTGACTCAAAATACAAATTTAGAACGATTTTTTGGGGTTCGAAGACTTACCGCGCTACGTTCAAATCATCCTTCGCGAATGTCGCAGGCGTATCACGTGATGCGAATTGACCAATCGCGTACGTCTAAATTGTAGATCAGGCGGCCTCCGTGGCTAAAAATAAATATGACGACATTGACGACGTGGCTTAAAATAAACATGACGACATTGACGGCCCTTTTTCAAAGCTCGGCTTCGTTTCCGAATTCGCTTTATCACTTATAGCTTTTTTTTTAACTTGCTTCATAATATCATTCAGTTATGATAATACAGTTTGCTATTTCTGTAAGAAAACATTGACTAATGTTGACCTCGAATCTTCAAAGTGTGCTTCGGTTGAAATAGACGAGTAATAATGGCATCATGAAATTTTGTTTGGATTTTTTTCATTTTGAATATTTTATTGATGGTAGTTCACCATTCAGCGACTGTGAAACAAAATGTGTTCAAAATACTGTGCTGTTTTAGCTTTTTCCTTTTTTGTGTGATTGACTTTAAGAAAAAACAACAAAAGGTCAAACTAATTTTTAGAAACATCAGTTTATTTACGGCCACAGTTGCCGCTTAATAAATATATACAAATGTTGACGGTTTATTTTCAGTCGTTCTACAGATTCTACAAATAACACTCCATACAAACATGCAATTGTCTCTTATAAATAACTGCTTCATTAACTTGGTTATGTTAATGAATTTTGCACTTCAAATGTAAAACTTTTTTGGGTAGTGACTTGAGTACATGGATTGAAGTTTTCAAGACCATGAAGTTCACAAAGTTAAGAATTTTTGAACATTTTAATACAGTTATTGTAACAATCAATACATCAATAACATGTTAATGCTTCAAGAAGAACAGCTTGTATTTTAATAATCATACCTCATGAATATTTATGAGCCAAAAAACTATCTGATTGGTCACAAAGTCTTCAGCGGTGTGGCTGATTTTAATTACCTCCAGTAATTTCACACCTTACCTCGTGTACTTTGTACTTTTTTGGTATTAATTTTAACCAGTTTGCGCCGGATGACGTGTATACCCGCAAAGGTTTTGAGGTATTCAGAACGGATGACGGATAAACATGCCAGAAATATCCGTCAGCGACCCGCTGGCAGCGAGCGAGGCCAGAGATATGAGTGTGCTGCCCGAGGGTGATGGCTTCAACCCGCCTGGCACGAGGTCAAGTGAAAAGTAATCCTGCACCTTGTTCCGTTCTTGTCAAAATAATCCCGGCGTGAACTGGTTAAGCTTTGGACACATTTTACAATTTCTTCCTGCTGTTGAAAACAGCCGCTCCGGCGGATTAAAATTTTCCTCCATATTTCAAACATCTTATTTTGTCTAACTTCACACACATAACTCTCACCTCTGACATACAACTGAACTTTTTCAACTTTTTTTCTTTCTGTGAACATATAAATAAATAAAAACCTAAAAATGAAATAGTGGTCTTCACCACTGATACTAGTAAAGTACGAAAGCTCTTTTTTATCAAAGGGTGTTAAATTGGGTTCTGTGTATACTTTTCTGCAAGATTTCAATTAATTTGTTTAACAACTTCAGTCTTTTGTACATTTCTTAAATAAGTTCTGTAACTTTTCTCTCAGACTCCGTTACACAAAAACTAATCTTCACAGATCATCGGACAGAGTTCTTGGGTCAATTTTCACAAACACCGTCACGAAGATCATCAGAATCAAAGTAATCATCCACAGTCTCGAAATAATGTCTTCATTTTTTTCATCCATTTTTCTTTGCATATACCATCTGGACGAAAGTCGATTGCAGATTTGTTGATCGTTGAAAAAAAAAATCCTGTCACAAATCATCTGAATCATCTGAATCGTCGTCCGTGTCGTCCGAATCATAGTTGTCATAACCCTCGTCATAATCGTCATCGGTATCGTCGTCGTCTTCGCTGTCGTCAAGCTTCCTCCGTTTCCGTTTCTTGACTTCTTTCATCTTTCTTTTTGCGATGACATCCTCTCGTAGTTTGGTTGCGTGGGGCTCCACTAGTGGGTAGATGTGCTGTATAGCTAGGGAGATGTTTTCAACACACGGTGCTGAAAAAAAAAAAATGAAAGAACTTTTAATAAAAAAAATTCAAAATAGGAGGTCCTCAAATAAGTAAACTGTAAATCTCTAACTATAGATTACAGTCTGTGCTGTCACAAGCCACAAATCAATTGAAAGTCTGAAGTCAAGTCGCATGCTTTAGATCTCGTTCAAATGACGTAATGTCCTACGAACCATCCATGTGCATCGGAATTTTGAGCGTCAACTTGCATAACGCGCATCGGCTGCGTCGTGTTTGGAACACATTTCGAGCAACTAGCGCGCGTGTTTGGAACATTTTCAACACTGCACAATGTGTGCTTGATTGTGTAAAACACGTAGTTTCAGTTCTCCTACAGAGATGGCCATCATTTAAGCGAGCCCTATTTGAATGAACTTTGACAAAGATAATCCTTTGTACTTGTTCGTCCCCTGTTACTTATGACTACACTTGTGATGACTTGTGATTGACTTGTGATGACTTGTGATTGACTTGTGATGACTTGTGATGATTTGTGATGACTTGTGATGATTTGTGATTGACTTGTGATGATTTGTGATTGACTTGTGATGACTTGTGATGATTTGTGATTGACTTGTGATTGACTCGTGATTGACATGTGATTAACTTGTGATTGACTTGCAATTGTCTTGTGATTGACTTGTGATTGACTTTTGATGGACTTGTGATTGACATGTGATTGGTAGAGAGAGAAACACTGGTATAAAGTTGCTGGGCCGTACCTGTGACCGTGATGCTACCTGTGGAGAAGATTTTCAGCGTTGCTCGTGGGGATTTCAGTCTGTATGTGACGGCTGGATGAAGCTCAGGCTCATAGCTGTCAGGGGAGATACAAAAAAGATGAAGTATTGCTTGGAAGTTTTCAGAATCGACCAAAAGGCTTCTTTTTTTTGGGGGGGGGGGGGAGGGTGGGAGGTGGGTCGTGCACAGCCAGATCCCTAGGAGTAAACTGGTTCCTAGGCCCTACATTAGCAATGCTGACAGGGAGGCAGGAACTAGTCTACCATAGAAGAACTACACGATAGTCACAATGTAAAAATTCAATTATGTGAAGTAATTATTCCGTAAAATTGAACATGGGCGGAATTAGGGAGGAATTTTTCTGATGATGTCTCATTCCAAAGTGAAGTATTATTGTGTTGCTAGAAAAACAGCAAATTAAAAACCAAATTTTTTTTTGGGGGGGGGACTCAAAAATAGCAGACAGTGCGTCTTTAAGAGTCACAGACATTTGATAGACGTACCTGGCGACACGCGGGTGCTCCATGGTAAACTGGGCTATCTTGATGCCAAAGGGCATAGCGCAGGTCCCAAGCACATTGACTACTTGAAAATTGTTGAAGCGGACGCGGAAACCTAGCTTTTGAATCGCTCTGGCACACCGTCGGGCTGTTTTCTTTGCATTGTCTTCGCTGAAAAATAGAAACACAGGACAAATCAGGTACAGATTGACTTGAATTTCAAATTAGAAATGGAAAAAGGTCACAGTGATCTCCTACTAAGCATCCTTTGTGATGTTGTCATCAAAACTGAGAATATTTCTATTCCCCTAGATGGGATGCCAGTCCATGGCAGGTTACTCCCCAGCTAATGCTGGTACCCATTTATACTCCTAGGTGGAGAGAGGCAAGTTGGGGTGAAGTGGATTTCCCAAGGACACAACATATAGCCAGCGGCAGGATTCAAACCCCTGACCCTCTGATCATGAGTTACGAACCCTAACCACTAGGCCATACTCCCCATCAGATCAGGGTACAAAGAGTTAATGATTTTGTTGGTTTCAGTTTGTTTCAATTTTTACCTATTATTTCCCGTAATGGACACCCTTCCTGACGACCATATTGTGCACGTTGCGTTTGGATTGCGAAACCTCATGTTAACTTTCTGCAAAGAGATGGAAAAAAGGGAGAAAACAGTGTAATTTTATTTGACTCTGTTACAACCAACATTTAATTCTACAACTCATCTCAGAGCAATAATTCACTCATTCAAATAATGACCAGTTGTGGTACAACTGCTAAAACAGATGTAAACCTCGGTTATCCAAGATCGAGACTGAGACCCAAACAAGTCTCCGAAACCGAGACCCAAAGGTCTGCGACAGAGATCCGAAGGTCCAAGACCCAGACCTTAACCATAACCTTCTCAAATCCTCCAAAATCCTCTTTGCAAAAGGGAGAATTTTGCAGGATTGAGGTTATATGGCAAAATTGTGTGGCTGATTTTGGAGGATGCACTGTGTCAAGGTCTTGGGCTTGACCTTGTGTTGTTTATGCTCAGCCGGGCATAAATTCGGACTAGATTATACTTGATATCCTCCGTACTGCTCCAGGATGTCACTGGCTCTGCCTCAACACATCGACAGTGACCACATTCAAGGACCTCATTCAAGAAACAACGGATGATTTTGGAGGATTGAGGCTGTATGCAATATTTACATGGAGGCAGTTGGAGGATTTTGTAGGATTGAGGTTGCATCCTTGCAAAAACGCCTAGGGAGTTAGGGTTAAACCTTACCCACCTCACTCCTCCAAAATCCTCCTGGCGGTTTTGGAGGATTCTAGAGGATTGAGGATGCATGGTGATTGAATCAAATGAGGATTCTGGAGGATTGAGGATGAATGGTGATTAAAGCACATGAGGAATTTGGAGGATTGAAGATGAATGGTGATTGAAGCACAAGAGGATTTTGGAGGATTGAGGATGAATGCATTTTGAGGCAGGACTGTCTGATGATTTTGAAGGATTTGGCATTGGTTATCCTTCATTTAAACACGAGTGCAAAGTTTTGGGATGAGGAGGATTTTGGAGGATTCAGGATGAATGCATTTTGAGGCAGGAGTGTCTGACAATTTTGAAAAATTTAGGCGGAGTTGCAAAATTTTGGAGGATTTTGGAGGATTGAGGATGGTTGTAAGCAACAAGGGCCTAGGAGGTTAGGGTTAAGGTCCAATATCATTATTATTTATTTATCTTCTGGTAATGAAACCAATGATTCCTCAAAAGCGCCCAAGGCACTGTAGCTCGCAAGCCTGAAGAAACCTGTAGAGAGGAGACAATGAGAAGCAATTACAGTTTTAAAGGTGGGAGGAAAACCCCAGAAGAATATTCTGGGGAAAACCCACGGAATCGGGTAGGGACTGAAAGCCCAATCCACGTGTTGGCCCAGGCGGGATTCGAACCCGGGTCACAGCGGTGGAAGGCGAGGAAAGTACCGCTACGCCAACCTGACTCCACGGTGAAAAACAATGTTCTTACCCCATACTCCTTTCTGTATTCCACATTGATTCCTTCCATGCCAATCTTCTTTAAGTTCAAATGACAGCGCACGCTGAACGTGCACACAACGTTATTGATGAAAATATCAATGCTGGGCGTGGTGTCCGTTCCATTCTCCTCCTGGTCGTGATGAGGAGTGGGTTCCACGATATCTTGGTTCACAAAAGTGTTCTTAGTGTAGGGAGTATGTTCAACGCCGTTCCCGTCTGCTAGTGCTAAATCTGTGGAGTTGGAACTTTCCAAGAGGAGCAGTGCAGCGTCTGCCTCAGCTCCAGCCATTGTTGGCAACGAGCCAACTTCCTTTTTAAGTCGGGCTACTTTGCAAGCACTCTGGAGTTTTTCATGAGCCTGTGCCTCTGAACCTGTATTGTAGCTGAGGATAATCAATAAATTCTGATAACGAAATAACTTCCAACATTTAACAAACGTGTTGTTACTAAACTTGTTGTTACAAACTTTAGTTTAACATGTTTAAAGTTTTGCATTCAGTTTGATAAACACAGTGGCTATCGTAACAGCAGCCATAACGCAATTTCCAACAGCTTTCATTACGGAACCGTCTGGTTCCCTTACCTATAGTATTCAACATCAGGATGTTTGGCTGCTGAAACCAGACTATCAAACGAATGGTTCTCAGACTTTACTTCCCTTTTAAACAAGCTTGATTGGAAATTGGGCCAACGTCATGAACTTGATGAAGGTACTAATTATTAGTAACCAATCGAGCTATGACGCGTTGTGGTTGGATGGGCAGTTATAAACTGACATAGATTCGCAATGGTGTTACAATCAGCAATGCCGTAACGATAGCACATTAGCAGTTCAAAATTGTCTTACAGCTGCCGTAACGATTGATAGCCACTACATTTGCACAGTTTCTCAGAATCTCAGAATCTCAGAAAGTTGACTGGATATCGCTGCTAGGCATCATCATCCAGTTTGACTTCACGCCGGTGCCGTGCAAGCGTTTGATAAATTCCCACTTGCAAAAAAAGTTGCATGTTCAAGACTAGCCCCATAAATGTGGCCTAGTTACTGGACTGCCTCCGTAAACATGACTACATGTACAAAAACGTGTCGCACTTTGCCAAATTTTGATTTTCACATTTAGGCTTAGTTTGTAGGGGTTTTTTGCTTTAGAAGCATACTCACCCTCTTTATAGGCTAATCAGAAAGTGCTGCCTTTTTTAGATGTCTATTTTTTGTGAAATTTCCAGATTCATTTGCACACGTTTGCGTATCAAAATTTCAACATGAAATTTCACAAAAATTAGACATCTGAAAAAGGCAGCACTTTCTGATTAGCCTATAAAGGGGGCGAGTATGCTTCTACAATGTTCTACAGCAAAAAAACCCTACAAAGTAAGCCTAAATGTGAAAATCAAAATTTGGCAAAGTGCGACACGTTTTTGTACATGTGGATGTGTGGCCTATCATCAGTATCACGGAGGTAGTCCAGTAAATAGGCCACATTTATGGGCATGATGGGGCTAAACGAGAGAGTGTAAACTGCTTGAATGCTAATCTTTACTGGACTCAAAAACAAGATGTTGAGAGTCAAAATTTTTGGAATGAGCAGACTGCCATGACAAGGGCTCAGACAATATCACGTGCGCATGGACACTACCATGACAGTCATCGGCCAGCATGCATGGCCAGTTGCAGTGCAGTGTCACATTGGTATGTTTATAATTGTAAATCTGTATCTTTATACGAATTACATCCTCCAATGGAACACAAACAGTAGATAAGAATATAAGCTCTGTCTACACTGAAAATGTTGGTCGTTAAACATTGCATTCGGCTGTATTGATGATGTTAACAAATGAGAAATTGGAGACACGCACCTCTTTTGCCGACAACGAATTTTGTTGTGCGCTGAAACCTTTCCAAATCCTGCCGTAGGTGGCGTTTTTCGCAGACGAAATTATTTGGGTTTCTTTCTAATGCGTTTCACATGAAACAAACATTGTGATTAGTCCTTGCTGTATTTTTACAAGTAAAGCATTTTTCAATTCGTTATTCCTATAATCAATACATAGCTAAATTCTCCAAATAATATTGCTTTTATTTCATAGTTTGAACTTTTGATTGTATTTTTTACAAGAAAAGTAGTGTTAATAAGTGAGTAATTGATTTCAATCTCTTTTTAGCTTATTTTTACTTCAACCAATAGGAAAAGGGGTACGTAAAAGCAAATTAGAGACGCTGTGCCGTGCCCCGGGAAATTTAAAGCCACTCACTACAAATAAGAGACAGTGTCGACTAGAAAAGAATCCCTCACAAAAATAACTCCAAACAGCCAAACAACCACGTTTTCTATTAATTTCAGTTAGAATTTTCAAGGTAAGCATTGGGCACTTAAAATACAAAGAATATTTACGGGAAATGGCTCTTCTTTTGTCGATTATTTTGGCACTGAAAAATGTCCAAAATTATCATTCATCATGTTCGTTTTTGTTGCAAAATGCAAAAAAGTAATGAATGACGAAATGAAATGCAATATGATTTACTTTAATTCAGTTTCAGACTTAGTTATGTATTTGGTTTTAGATTGTTCATTTAATCAGCAAATCAGCAATATTAAATTGTAAAAAAGTATTGGGTGCTAAGCCCTAAAAATAAAATAATAAATTGTATGAATATGATGAATTACTTCTGGAATCAGAAGGCTTCTCTGCTGAGACGGAGAGTAGCCCTCTGATTCCAGAAGATGATGAATAGGCCCTAGTCATGCTAGTTTTCTTTACTTTTAATTGTTTAAATGTTTGTAATCAAATAGTTCTCTTTATTTATTTTGAAGTAAATTCCATTTTCCTTTTTGAAATCAGTAGTTTTGGAGGTTTTTTTTTTAAGGGGAAATAAAGTCTGAGAACCATTTGGTTGATAGTCTGATTCCAGCAGGCAAAAATCCTAACGTTGAATAGGCCTACTAAGTACTATATAAGGTCAGGGAACAAGATGGTTCCGAAACGATAGCATGCAGTTGAAAATCCCGTTACGGCTGCCGTAACGATAGCCACTGCATTTATTATTTCACAACCAGAATTTTTTTAGACATTTTTGCCACATAGGACATGTGTAAATTGTATGGAGGCATTCCTGTATTTGGCATATCTGGGCCACATTGTTATTGTTAACATCGCTAATTTTGACCAAACCAAATGTTTTTGGTTTCGTTTTACCCAGGTAACTTGAGGTCACAATCTTTTGTTTCTCACAGCCATGTCTGAAATCAGTGCACGGATCAGTATGGATGGGTGCATGAGTACAATGAACGGAGGCAACAAGATGTTCACTCCTATGCCCGGTGGACGAACCAGGAAAACCATCAAAGCAAAATCCATCCGGAAAAGTCATCAGGTAAAACAACACATAAAAGTTGGAGGTTTAACACACACCCCTCCTTGGGCCACGGATCGGAAAAACACATGACTTTTTAAAAGTTTTATTGTGATAATTTCACCCATTCAAAATACAATATTACACAGAATATGATTTTAAAGAAATTGTAAAAGGAAACTTATAGTATAAAATCACAAGCGGTAGGCCTAATAAACCTTATCTCCCTTAGGATTTCAGGAACTAAATTCAAACCTTCAACTGAGTGCGGGAAATCAATTTTGCATTCTTTGATACGTCATATCAGACCCGTGTTTATTAACCAGTCCACGCCGGGTTTATTTTTGACAGTGACCAGACCCAGGTGCTGAAATATTTTTCACAAACCTCGATGCCAGTCGGGTTCAGGCATGATCTGCGGGTAGCACACCCTGATCTTTCTGGCCTCACTCGCTGAGAGCGGGTCGCTGATAGATATTTCCGGCCTCGCTCATGGCGGGTTTATCAGTCATCCGATCAGACTTTTGGAAAACTTCTGCGTGTATACACATCCTCCGGAGTGAACTGGTTAAAAGTAGATTTGGTGGCACCTTTCTCAAAACCATAAATTCGTCCAAAACCTCAAAATATCACCTTGTGATTCCTCACAGACAACCCTTGGCTCGTCACCAGTACTCTGCAAAGGACAACGGAAGACACTACAAGTCATCCAACCAGCCGTCTGCAGCAAGACGAAACTCACAGAAACCACCAACAGGGTAAATATATTTTTTGAAATGGCAAGATTTAGAATGATACTATGCTGATTAGCTTTTGTATTTCTTGTGAATAGTGCCATTCAAAAGGCAACTTTAAAAAAAAATTAGCACCTTGTCTCTGATTGGACCAGTAGCAAGTATGTGAGTTTGTTGAAGCTTACTTGTACTACAGATGGACCTTTTAAAACTGTTAAACCAAATGAAATAGGATTTCATACTTGAGGATATTTGTTTTGTTCTTAATTACGTCACAGCCAAAAGCAGCGAAGCGAAAGCACAACTCAGATGCAGTCGAAAAACCAAGTAAAATGTCCAAATGTGAGCGGTTTCCAATCTACGAAGATCCAAAATCGAGTTCAGAGAGCAACACAGACATTGAGGTAAGTCCTGGTGGAATTGTTTTTGACAAGCTGGTTGATTTGTTGGCAGATTATCATTCTGTGTACGATGTTCGGTCACCCGATTTCAAAAATCAGCCAGCTTGTCCTCTAAAATATAGTCGCTGACAACATTGCTGACACTTTCATTGGGGGCCGCCGTCTTGAAGTCCCGTGAACAGAGTATGTGCTTTCAATGGACCGATCCAGTAGGCACCGCCCCATGGTGTTCTGACCAATCACAGCCGTGATTTATGTCCGACGTGCGTGCACAAATGTCCGACATGCGTGCACGCGCGTATGATGCGCGCAGAAGGAAAATGCAGCGTAGCATTGGAGAGGAGCACGTGTTTATTTGCTCACGTGAGTACTGGGCGGAGCTTACTGGATCGGTCCATTGCTAGTTAATATTTTTGGCTCAACACATAGCTCTGGTTGCCCGCACAAGGTGAGGTTTTTCCCCCGCGAAACGAACAAATTCAAACAGCTCAGAAATTTGCCTCACAGCCTCGTAAGGCAGAAAGCGCAGAAAAGTTGACCGCACTGTGATATTTTCCGAGCTACATGTTGAGCAAACGGCCACGAATGACTTTTTGCTCAACAGATAGCCAGAAAGATCTTCTGTGCGGCAGGCTTAACAACCCATATTCTGAGCCAGTCTTAGCAGTCCTCACATCTAAATAATCTTTTTTTCTGCTGATTGCGGCTAGTTTTCCTAATTGTCCAATTTCATTCTCAGAAACCCAAGACTGCAGAAGAGGAAGCGTGGGAGCTGATGGTGCAGGAACCCGCCCCAGAGAGTTACTGGAAAGACCTAGCTGAAGAGAGGAGAGTAGCTTTGGACGAGACACTCAAAGAGAATGAACAGGTCAGGACAAAGTGGAATTCACTCTTACCCTCGTGACAGGAGCTTCAAAAATTTCACACTTGTATAAAGTAAAAATTTCTAATCCTTTTTATAGACAGGATACTAGCTTTAACATGTTCAACACTAAATTTCCTCAATCCTCCGATATTCTCCAGGCAGTTTTGGAGGATTTTGGAGGATTGAGGCTAAATGGATTTGAGGCTAAAATGATTTTGGAGGATGCATTGTGTCGTGGGGTTGTAAGACCCAAACTCGCTGGATCGACGGCCTCACCAGGTGGAGCGGCCTCAGCGTGGCTGAACTAACTGCGGCGACCCTTCAGCGACAGAAAATCATCCCTGCACCAGTCACACAACCCAGAAGAAGTGGACGGTTGTTGCGTCAACAGGCAGTAGCCTACGACGTCTGATGATGATGATTGTGTCGAGTTTGTAGGCTGTACCCTGCATTGTTTATGTTCTGCCATGCATAATTGAGCCCTGCATTATGCTCGATATCATCCGCACTGCTTTTGAATGTCATCAGCACTGCTTTTGAATGTCATCAGCACTGCCTCAACCCATTGGCAGTGATTGTTGGATGATTTTGGAGGATTGAGGCTGAATCCCGTGTTTTACATGGTGGCAATTGGAGGATTTTGCAGGATTGAGGATGGTTCCTAGCCAAAAGATCCCAGGGGCTTAAGAGTCAATAATATCTGATTGATATACAAACTGTGTTTTGTCATTGTTCTTTATTGTTTTTTTTTTATCATCAGCTTCACGGTGTTATTGCTGAACTCAAAACAGAAAACGGAAGACTGAAAGAGATGGCTGATCAGGCTGAATATCTTGCCTCTGTCCTTCAGGTAAGTTCTGCACCTTCTCCCTATCCCAGCTGAAATCGGCCAAAATTTTCTTTCAGAAAACACTCGATAATCCCGATGGATTAATAAGAAAGCACTGGGTTTTTTTCTGTGTCTTTAAAAAGAATGTCATCGATGGCAAAGAAATTGATCAGGATGATGCCAGCGAATCAGACCATGAAAGCTGCACACCGAGTGACAAACATGGTGACGGAGAGAGTGAGACACACCCTGACGAAGTGAGCGAAACAAGCAGTGACAGTACAGATGCATCGAGTAAAGAACCTGAGGCAGAGGGTACCAGTGAGAACTAAAGACCAGAGTTGAAGTGATGTTTATGCAGGTAAATTCTAATGTCATATTTATTGAAGTCAATGCCATTTCGTATTCAACTCCGCTCTGGTGCGAGTAATGCTGTTCTTGATAAACTACACATACAAGATTCGCATCCATGTTTAGCATATCAATGTGAATGTGCGTTTCATTAATGAACAATATGCTCAGGTGTTGTCCTTTTATTTGTGATGTTCGCAGGTGACCGACATAAAAGAATCTTCACATGTATAACTTGTTCAAGAATACCTTGTGCTTGATTTTTTGTTTATAGGGCTATCCGTTGTTAGAGGGTTTATTCGAACCAGTACACGTAACAAATCAGTTTAAGTCCAAGTAACAGTGATTATAACATTGTCATTTTTTTCACAAATTTTTATTTTCAGACATAAAAGAAAGTTTTAGTCTTATTCCTGCCTTCTTAATTTGCTTATCCGATCTCCCCAATAATTGAAGAGTATAAATACTACCCTAAGAGAAGTAAACAGAAAATTGTTGACAGAAATTGCAGACTGCTTTTAAAAGTGACTAAAGCATGCGAATGGGATCAGATCATCAGAAGTGGTTAGCGAGGTCCACATGAAATTACATCATAACCTACACAAAGTAAAATGAATTTAACAGTGCTCTTTTACCTTATCTTGAGCCTGTCTTCCTTTAATTGCCACAGTCACGATGGGATTTTTTTAGTTGCATGAATATATCTGATTCTGTTGATGCATGAAGTACTCCACAATCCACTATCGAAGTCAAACATTTCTCCGAAAACCCTCACTTTTTTGTTAAACATCGTGCAATTCTGTGAGAATTCTTTGCCATTATTGCTATTTTTACTTGACTGTCTTGGACGAATGGTCGATCCGTTTCGCACTTCTTACAAGAAGATTTCTATAGTTTGAACATTTTGCCAAGAGATGAATACCTGGTACAGTTGACTCTCGTTAGTACAAACTCTGTTAATACAAAATTCTGGTTATAACAAACATAAGGCCTTGGTCCCGACTGTGCATTTATGTGCACAAGTGAATGGAACTGATGTTCCTCTTAATACAAAATTCTGATATAACAAACAATTTGGCTAGGTCCGAACGAGTTTGTATTAACGAGACTCCACTGTATCTGTTTTTACATTTTTTATCTTCAGTGTACATTTACATGTGGTCACAAAAGAGGAAATTCACACAAACACCAGTACTGGGTGCACGAAAAACTTGAAAATGAAGTGTTTCTTGAGTTTATGTTTTCTCTGTAAGATATGTATTGTTCAGATGTTTGTATTTCATTTTATTTTTGTCCGTGTAACTATGTAAATGTGTAAAGTATTAAAGTCATTTAGTTTTGTCCAAGCAGGATTGTTTTTGTGTACTGAGTTTACCGTCATTATTGTCTGTTGTTGTTTTCTTTTGTTTTGTTCCTCTTTTATTATTTATCTGGTCGAAGTAAAGCTTAAAGGGATACTAAATTTGGGTGTGGGGTAGCTATTTGAGAATGTGTTGTGGGACTATCTGCATATTGTCTTCAAAGTCAGGATTAACCATCAGAATTGTGCAACCCTTTGTGACTCTGAAAATGATTCTGCTTAAGAACAAGACAAAAGCGAGCCTCGTAAAGTCGATCCATAGCACGAAAAATTCCATTCATTTGATCCAGAATGGCTATTCACTGGAAATCTTTTCATGCATCTGGTCTACACAATGGACCGGAATTAACCCATTCATTGGCATTACGGGTAGCCCTATACGATAGCACTGCCCAGTTCACACGCGTGTAAGTCAGTCAGTGAGTTCGGAACAAGGAGGACAATAGTACCCCTGGGCGACTCGTGATTTTTTGATGTAGGCCTACTCGAGTACTTGTCCTGGCGCGAGTAGAAGTGTAATCGCGAGTAGAGTTTGTTTACTAAGAAAAAAGTAAACATTTTGGCGTTTCTGCGCCAAACTTAACTTGTCTGGGTCTTTCGTGTTGCTCGCAAATGAAAGCTAGTTTGTATTATTTAGTTTAACAAACTTTTAGGAAACCCGGACCAGTTGACTGCAGCTAGACAGAAACTTACTGTACGTAAATCAGAAACCAAACAGATGATGACCAATCATGAAGTTCTCTGTCACAGTTCTTTGTTTTTATTGTGAACTCCACAGCCTATTTAAATACCAAAAGTGCGGTGCCGGTGTCATGCCAGTTCCGATGTCCTATGAATATCGGACTCCTTTACCCTACTACATGTATTGGTTAAACCCTCTCATGCACATGATCGGTCACTCTCCTAATTATACATGTACTTAACGCATGCGCGATACTACCAATGAGTCCGTATTTTGTAGAGTCCTAAATTCACGCTACACCGGCTCCAACAGAATTTGCACCGAGGCTAAACTGCCGCCTCAACTTAAAAAAAATTACCACGTTCCCACAGCCACACAAAGAAATACATGTATTACTTTTGTCGGTTGGCTGTCAATCAAAATCCAAAGAGTTGGGATTTATTCGAATTACGACTTCGGATTTTATTCCTATCCTGGCGAGATTTATTTCTTCAATTAAAAAAGTCATTCCAAAGGTATCTCCAATGTATTCTGATCATTAATCTGGTTTTTACTTTAAAGATGCATGTTACGTCTATCCGTAACTCATTTGAAACCAAAAGTACGGATGCACGACAGGTTGGATCTCTTGGACCAGCAGAAATAAAATTGGCCCAACCTCTTCCCTGGATGTTGAGGAAATAGGTCAAGTTTGATTGGCAAAGTGACCCACTCTCGGTATGACTGATTTCCTATTGGCGGTTTCTTCATGCCAATTCACGTACACTATTGGTCATGCTTTTACGCATGCCTGGAAATCAAAACCCGTCATCACGTGAAACTAAACTCATTCGTCAGACAACAAACGCTATAAAATGATTGAAGATGTCGAGAAATGATCATTAAAATAATTCGATGTGGGCGTCGTTCAGTACTTTTACTTGTGTTTTGAAAAGTGATTTTTAGGATAAACACAATTTGCTCAGCTGTCTTACGATCTTACAAAATTTGTGCGCTGTAAAACTTGTCGGACCGAGAGGTCGTATGCTGAAAGGATGGAGCTGGGCGACTATCAATTTCTATCGACTGTGATCGTCTTCCTTTATCTGTTGAGAGGAGTAACTTCAAACAGAGGTAAGTTATAGTTTCATTTTTGTTTTGGGTGTAAAGACGTTCCAAATTTGGGGAGGGGTTGGGGGTCGTACCAAACCTTGAGGTTTTTCTTGATGATGTCTTTCGCATCTGTTGCTATTGACATAGCATAGTAGTTTTTTAGAACAGTTTTGTTCTTGAGAAATGCAATTTTTTCCGGCGCATGGTGCATTACAATGTTGAGCTTTCAGGAAAAAAAGTAATTATTCAGTAACTAATTGTGAAAAATTCAGAATACTTTGTCCGATCGGACTAAATATTTGCAAATTATCATGGCCGTCTCTACATAAACATAAAGAATACATTTCGAGAACAGTTTGTCACTGAATGACCTAGATCAGAATCCAGTCCTGGCTGTGAAAATGTTTGAAAAACCGGCTCTTTTCGGGGATAACGCCAAATAAATATCTTTATATATATATAGCTGGTGTATTTTTGCCAAGTATTTTTGGTGCAAGAGGGCAATTTGGGGCTGTAGCTAATTAGTGTGAATGGGTGAGTAAAAAGGAAACCCAAATATGACCAATTTTGGGTTGAGACGTTTTTATAGTACTTTCAAAATCTAGGATATGAAAGCCCAATTAAGCTTTCTTTCAGTACAAAAATCGTTCAAATCGCACATGTACTTTTCAAGTTACGGAATGTTGAACACAATCACCGTTTGAAGGTTCTGTCCACGGATCACAAAAAAAAGGATCCGTGGACAGAACTTTCAAACGGTGTTTGAATTTAAATGTCCATAACTTGAAAAGTACATAAGCGATTTGAACGATTCTTCTACTAAAAGAAAGCTCATTAATTGGGCTTTCACATGCTAGGTTTTGAAAGTGCTATACATGTAGAACTTCTTTAAAACATATGTCCTGACATATGGGTTTCCTTTTGTTTTAACTCACCCTGCATGCTGTTAAATCTCACTTTATCCCAAGTTCAAAACTAGGATTAACCGGTAAGCCAATATGAATTGGCTAAACCCAGCTGACTATTCCGAATAAATTGATCTTTAATAGAATCTCGTGTGCTCTGTCCCAATTTTACTGGTCATGGCTTGTCTTGTTGAGACAATGGGAGTGTTCTGAGTTTCGTTATTGCGTGCATTGAGCCATCATTTCAAAACTGATGATACGGTCTTGTCCAAACTTTTCCCGGTTGAACACAATGACACGAGTCAAGGTCACGCGGGTGGAAACCAAACATGTGGATATAGGCCTAATAAATTGAGTTATGACATCTTTCTGTACACACTGCCACAGTACGGAAGGAAACGATGCTCAATCCACAAGTACAGTTTCAGGGCTATAGACTTGTCCTGGGTCATTGCAAACTTTATAAAAGAAATTCTGTGAACTTTACCAAGTGGTGTACTTGTCAAATGTTAACTTTTAACAACGGGAAAAAATGCACATTCACCCTCGGTGTTTTTTTTTTTTTGGGGGAGGAGGAGGAGGGGGTGGGGGACAAAGCAAGCCTAGTGAAGCTGGTCCCAGAGTCCAAAATTCTATTAAATTGATTCAGAACGGCTAGTTTAATATCAGGCAATGTGTTGCCATGGTATGTTAAATCAATAATTGTTTGATTGAAATATAATTGATATTACATGTACTTTTAAATGGGTGTGGTTTCAGATTAGGCCTATACATATTATTATGCTGTGCTTATTATAAACGCACTTTTTAAAAAGTCTTTCGGATTGTCTCCTGTCCACTAATTTTTTTTTTTTACTTTTTAATTGTGTAGAGTTGCTATCATGCAGTTTTGAGACATCTTGTGGGATGGACCACACCACGAATTCCCAATTCTACTGGCGGCGCGTCAGCGGGGCTACTCCCAATGCGTACACGGGCCCCTCAAACGATCACACTTTCGGAAACGGAAATGGTAAGTAAACACACAATAATCTGAAGTTGTATACTTATAAATACATTATACAAAGTATTATGGCCGACATTTATTCTCTGTTTTTCTTGGCTGGAGTTTTCTGTAATTTTTTTTACGAAATATAATTATCCATTAAAAAAATAAGAATAGGCGGACAATGTGATATAGTTGCCATAATCTAGAACATATACATGGTTGTTGTTTTACTTCATATCGTAATAGGTTTCTTCAAGTAAAACCAGCACAACAGAATATAGGCCAATGCTACATGCGATAATGGTTTCATCATCACTTCTCTGTTTTTTTAAGAATCAGTCGATATGTTTGTTACTACAAAAGTGTTTGCTCAGCTTTAATTGCGGTTCTCAGCGGAATAAAATAAATCCGGTTTTCACTTTGTTTCCATTTTCCTTGCACAGACATTTTCTATGTCAAGAAACTTGTTTTTGTAATGCATAGTTGATATACACACAAAGTGATTTTTTTTCTTAGTTTTTAAAAAATACATCACTGATTTAAAAAATAACTGAATTTAAGGATTTCAATAAGCATAATCAAATTGTCTTCGTTTGAATTTAACCAGTGTGTTCTTACATAGTTAATAACAAATTGAAAATTTACATGTTGTTATAGTTCTGGTTTTGAATCAATAACTTGATTCGGTATTAAAAAAACGTCATATAAAACTCGCTTTTACCACATCCAACCTCTTGCAACATTATTATAGTACAGATTTTTTTTATCACAAGCATATAACAGAAATGAAATATATTTATTTTATGCATTTTTATATATCAACTTAGAGATATAAACTGGCGTGATCACAAAGGTACCGTCTTTTTGTACAAGATTGTTTTGTTCATTGTAAAATTAAAATTGTCACAATTTATCACGATTTTTCATGAACATTGGCACACAATTAAATTATATTTACATGTTTCATGCTTTTTGAACTGATTGAAAATATACATGCAAATCGCCATGATCACACAATCACAAGTATTTGTTTCTATTTCTATATATGCACACCATAAAAATCGTGTATCAATACACAATTATACAGGGTTTTTTTTTAGTTTTCTTTCAAATATTGCAACACTCATTTACTTGAAGACAAAATCTGTCTACAGATTGTATCCACAATTAACACAAAGGAGTCCGATAAACTATGAAACAACTGCTTCATCTATGCACTGTTAAAGAGCATTATAGCTTGATTAATAATAAAATTTACATGCATGATTATAACGTTTTCAAATTTACAAGACCAAGCCCAATTTAATTAAGTCACAATTTGGTTTTGGCAGCAGCAATCACAGTTTCATTTCCTCCCCCTTTTTTTAAAAGTATGACAATCGTCATTCAGGCCGGTCACAATTTCTGACGACCATACCGTAAAACATCGCAATCAAACTAAATGAAAATTATAAAACTGATTTTATAACATGGCTTAACATCATTCGTATATAATCACATCATTCAACTCAAGTCCACAAGTGGAACTCATATAATAATCTGTGCGATCCAACATTTCCTCAACATTCCTTGAGCTCACCCATTTCGATTAAAGGGAATATATAACATTTGCAAACATCAAAAAACAAGCTACCAAATTATTATGAAATACCTTACTGGACTGTTAGTGAATGACAGTCTAAAGCCTCCTGTAAAATCATGGCACCTGGTGTACTGTATTTTTTAAGAAAAGTGGTATTTTTTTGTTCAGTTTCCAAAGCTGGTCGGCCGACGAGCTTGGGAAAAAAATGGCCTTTTTTTCAAACACTGCCCCAAATCTACCATTTTTAGTTAGTCCGCATTTTGTTTGCCAAAAATAAACTGAACGGGTACAAGCCAGCTAGACTTGTTCCATGACCTATTCCCCGATGTCTATAAATTGCTCCGTTTCATCTGAAGTGGATCAGGGAACCAGACTACAAAACCTTGATTGTTTTTCCAGCATCTTCGAACCCAAAACGTCCAACAGATCAATGTAAAAATATTTGCTATAAAAACTATAGCCCCAAATCCATTCATGTCTGAAAATTATAGCAAAGCAAATGTTGTAAGCAATCATGTTTCCTCAAATAAAGGAAATTCCAAGTTGTTTTAGTTATTGGAATATTTCTTTCATAAAAAAAGCTTTCTGAATGTAATTAAGCAGCGCATTGATTAAAATGAAGCCACCTTGGATGATAGTTAAACTAAATGACAAATTGACAATATTTTGAGAGAGTAAATGCACATGAATTATTCATGGCAGGCGCGGTTCTACGGGGGGGGGGGAGAAAAAAACCCAAGCATAAGGCGCGGTTCTAGAGCCTCGTTCCATATTTTTCAATGGGGAGCGCTGATCAAATCCAACAATCATGCACACCTCATTTTAGTGTACAAATGCCCCCTTCTTACATTCGCCACTGCTATTTCCTTTTTTTTTTGAGGGGGGGGGTGGCTATAAATGTTGGAGTTTGTGCCTTTGACATTCCACAGGTCTTCTTCGAGGAATCTTAGATATTTTTTCACGAGGATTCTCTCTCGAGCTGCATTCTGTTGTTGTCAACATAACATCGGACTGTTTGTTTGAAGCCTGCAGAGATCGAATTCTCTTTCCTGTCTGAAGTTGTGAGGCTGAGGCTGCACCTCTAAGAGCCTTTGGAATCTTGCTTCTATGAACATCAGAATAGTTCACTCTTCCAGTCAGGAGATCACTTGATGTTTTGTTTGCAGAGATAGACAATTGACTCGGCACTTTTACAGTTGTTGGAATCTTGGAGGTTGTACTTCTCGGAATCTTGGAAGTTTTTGTTGCAGAGATAGACAATTGACTCGGCACTTTTACAGTTGTTGGAATCTTGGAGGTTGTACTTCTCGGAATCTTGAAAGTTCTGCTACCAAGATAGCAAGAGTCTTGGGGTGGTCTACCCAAGTGATCACTTGCTTGCTTGTGGGATGCTGACAGTGCAGGACTTGTGTTTCCTGCTCTTGGAATGTTTGAAGTTCTGCTTAGAGTTGTCTTGCAAACTTGTGTTGTGCATCGTCCACTCTTGAGACTACCTTTTGGCTTGTCTGTTGATTTGCCCAATGAACTCAGTGTGGATGAGCAGTGGCCGAGTTGACCCTTTGGTTGGCTTGCAGTGAGTTGATGTTTGTCTTGTTGATTTTGGACATCAGCACTCGGCTTGGGGATCTTTGTGGGGGTGGTCTTTCCACTGTGACTCGAGACAGGTGTTATGTTGCTGCGACTGCGAGGAGTCATCACTTCTGTCCTGTCGCTGGAAGACAACTTTGTCACTCGCACTGGAATGGCCGATCTTTTGGCACTAGATGTGTTGTCTTGTTTTGCAGGGTTCAGGCAATCTTTTGGATTGGTCTTGCTTTTACCAGAAGCTATCTCCTCAAGGGCTTTCTCCTCCTTAAGCCGTCTCCCCGTTTCCCCCTGTTGGTTCGTTTTCTTCTGTTTTCCCCTTTTGTGCTCTTCCTTTTTCTTCCGTCTCTCCTGTTTTTCTTGCTTCAGCCTTTTCTCAAGTTCTCTTTTCTCTTGCTTGTCTTTCTTCTTCTGTTCCTGTTTTTCTTTCTTTGCCTCCTTTTTCTTTTCTTTTTCCTCCTTCCTCTTTTCTTTTTCCTCCTTCCTCTTTTTCTGTGCCATTTTCTTTAATACATCCTTTTTGTTGTTCTCTTGCTTATCTTTCTTCTTCTTCCCCTGTTTGTCCTTTTTCTTGAGTTTTTGTACATCCTCGGTTGCCTTGTTCTGTTCCTGCTGAGTTTCCTCTGTCTCCTGCTTTGACATTTCCTCGAGGCTCTTTTTCTTCTGTTTTCCCTTTTTATTCTTGTCCTTTTTCTTCCCCTTGTCCTCCTTTCTGATTGGTTCATCTTTATCCATTTTCTGCTGATTGTCCAGTTTCTCCTGCTTTTGCTTTTTCTTGTTCTCCTTTTTCGCTTCCTTGTCCATTTTCTTCTTTTTCTGCTTTTCCTTCTTTCTAATCCCTTTGTCTTTCTTTCCACTTCCTTCCTCTTTGTCGTTGTTTCTTTTCTCGTCCCCTTTTTCCTGTTTCTCATGTTTGGTCTTTTTCTTGAGCTCCTCCTTCCTCTGTTTTTCCTTCTTTTTCTCCTGCTTTGCCCTTTCTTTCCTCCCCTGTTTATCCTTTTTCTTCTGTTTCTTGTTTGACTTCTCGTTGTTCTTTGCTTCCTCTTTCTCTTCAATGCCTTGCATCCCTTCTTTTGCCTTTTCCTCCTCTTTCTCCTGCTTGTCATTGTTCTTATTTTCTTCTTTGTCCTGATTGTTCTCCCGCAGCTTTTCCTTTTTGTTATTTTCTCCCTTCTTATAACCTTTCTCCTTGTTGCTCTTCTTGCCGAGAAGAGCTCTGCGGGTTTTCTTTGATGCTGACTTCATGGCTGCTTTGATCTTAGATGCAGTGGATGGCTTCTTAGATGACTCGGCCATTTCTTCCTCAGTTCCAATTGTCTGAAAGAACCATATGTACATTTTCATATTGAAGACATTTTCAAAATCATGGATGAATGTTAAAATCAAACAGTTGAATTGAAATAAACATTTCATTCTAATTTTGTAAACTGTTAAATCATTTTCTGATAAAAGTGAAAGTTAAAATCAAAATGTTTTAAAATAAACCCACCATGTCAGCATCTGAGGTTGAAGCCACATTGTTATCATCATCTTGACCATCCATGTTGGTGAAGATGTTGACCAGAGAAGCAGCATCTTGTTCTAAGATGGCTGCCTGGTCATCTGCCATGAGGTCCTGTGTCATGACAACCAAAATAATGTTCTTAATTATAGAATGCAAACAGCGATTTCACTTGACTAAATTCACACGGTACAGTGTCTTTGTGTTTATGTTTATGTAAGGCTTCCACAGCACCTAAAACAGAACTGTTGGGGTGTCAAATCCGAACAGAGTGTACATACATACTGAAATTTGTATCCTTGTTGAGACATTTCTTTGTTCTCGTGTAGTAAATTTTTCGAGTTTGAAAGTGTAGTTTCAAAATGCTCTTATTTTAACCAGAATTAATTTCCTTGGCTGAAATCCAGACTTAATATCCCTTTTCTAAAACTCTTCCACTTGCGACGGATCAACCCACCTTGGAAATTCCTAGTTTTTGAGTAAAATTCATATATCTATTTCATGCAAACCTTGGTGAAACGTATTCATCTATAGAAATTGCCCTGTGGAGAAGTATACAGTCTTTTGTTCCCTATTGTGTGCATGTCTCCAGAGGGCACGGTGTATCAGATCTTCATGTACCTGTGCGAATGTGTTTTCATTTGCACACCCAAGTGATTAAACCATTAGCTGATTGATACCTGATTGGTTTTAAATCAATCTGCTGATTCTGGCCAGTGGATCAATGGATGTCCTCACTAAATTTAGTGCATTTTATAATAGTGTCAAAATAATAAACGAGGTTATAGCTGATATCAGTATTAATGTATTGACCTGTTGAAATCAGATCAATACAATCCTCATGTTCTCTTTAATTTTGTGACTCAGTGAATTTTGTCCAAAGGAAATAAATGAAACCACATACATACCTTGTCATCTTCTGTGGTTGAAGCCACATCAGTATCTTGACCATTCATGTTGGTGAAGACATTGACCAGATAAGCAGCATCTTGCTCCAAAATAGCTGCTAGTTCATCAGTCATGGTCGTCTGTTTGGAAATTGAGAATATTTGTAATGAAAACAATCCACATTTCCACTTGATCATTCCTGGGTTTTTTTATTACATGTTCTATTTGTGTTTAGTCTTAGCTTGACTTACACAAATATTAATATTTTTAACGAGCCACAATACCAGTGGTACACAAAGTATAACACCGAATTGGACTTTTGCTGATTTGGTGACCCCCATTTATTCTCCGGGGTGGAGAAAGGCAAGTTGGGGTGAAGTGGCTTGCCCAAGGACACAGCATTATGGCTGGATCGAACCCCTGATCCCATGGCCACGAGTCACGAACCCCAACCACAAGACCACACTCCCCACTAAATGAATGTAGTAAAATAGCTTAAGTATCTTTTCTCACTTACATCATCTTGATTAACTTCACACTTAGCATCATCAGAGCCTTGATCCTCATCAGGCAGTGATGCACTTTCCTCATCTTTGTCTAAGTCGGCAAGGATGACCTTCACCAGTTTAGCAGCCTCCTCATTCAGACTGCTAAAATCGTCCTGTTGTGATGTAAATCAAATGTTTGGCATTACTTAATACGCTAATTGTACATGAAGTACACTTCACTTATAAACAGAAACTTTGCACTACTGATGACATTTACTCTGACCATGCAACTCACCAATCAGCTTGAACATTAACTTCAGTGAAAATGGCTTGTGCTCTAACTGACACAAATTCATTTTAATCATTGAAAAAAGTAATGAAACATCAAAACATACAGCAAAATAAATGCATGCATCAACAAAAGTAATTGGATCTTTATTATGACCAGGTTACAACCTAAGCAGTAACTTACCTCCAGAATTTCCTCCGGGGTTGCATGCTCATTGGTGGTTTGCTCAATGGCGGTAGTCAATTGCTCTGGGGTTTGCTCAGGGGTCTGCTCTGGGGCTTGCTCTTGGGTTTGCTCTGGGGCTTGCTCTTGGGTTTGCTCTGGGGCTTGCTCTGGGGTCCGCCCTGCAATCTGCTCTGGGGCTTGCTCTTGGGTTTGCTCAGGGGTTTGCTCAGGGGTTTGCTCAGGGGTCTTCTCACTGATGATGACTGGCAACTGGACCCCACCTATAATTTATAAAGCATCACAAATATGAAATATATATCAATGATGATTTGTACATGAACAATTGGAAATAATTACTTTGCACGATGATAACTCAAATTATTAAACTCGCCCAAGTGTAATTTGGAAAATAATAATTGTAACCATTTTCCATTTAATTTTAGAATTGTAACATGAGAAACATGGAAATATACTCAATAAATGTCGCACTGCAAGAAGTTAGTCCAAATTGCAGATTATCTTTAAGGAAACAATCAGAAACAGTCATTGGATGGCCATAGTTTGTAATAAAGAAATAAGAATTGAATCTGAAATGATCAATTTTAACCTACCATGTCCAGCTACAGCCAGAACTGCAGCTCGCAGTTCAGCATCACCTTTGGCCTTGGTCTCAGCCAGGGCCTTGGCCATCTTGGCCTTCGCCTGTTTTCAGGGCAAAAAGATGCTGTCAAAATATCTAATTCCTTAAAAAAAAATCATTAATTTGTAATTTAAAAAGCCAAAGACATGATGATATGGATGTGATGCTTACATAAATATATTTGATGATAAGAGATGTGATGCTTATGTAGGCATATCAGACCTCAGTGGAAAGATTACGTGGATTGAGTCTTTTTTTTTTGGCAATGGAATGTGAGTGAGCCTAAATTTATATTATACTGTGAACACTCAACATGTAGACTCAAAAGTCAAAGTCAACACTCAAACAGTTAAAATTAGTGTCTGTTTTTCTTTTTTAAACAAATTAACAAACCTTATTTTGCTTCTTCAAAGCTTTCTTAGATAACTTTGGTGTATGCCCGTGCACCTCCATGTCCGATGCTGAAACAGTGAAAGGGAAAAATGAAATGTTAGAACCATTTTCGATCGTTTAACTCAACCAATGTGCGCTAGCATGTCGAGTTGTGGAACTGGAAGACATGCATGCCCATAGCAACGGGCATGTCGCGCAATATTTTACATCGAAGTTCTTACCGGAAAATGTCAAGTTAGAACAAAAGTGAAAACAATTTTACCTGATACATGGGTCGGGCGTTTCCTTGACTCATTGGAGCCCATTATTCAACTGAATTTCTGGAAATTCAGCCACAAAAAATCGCTGTTTGCACTATAGTAACAAAGTGAGATCACAAAATGTACGTCCGCTACACGTGAATCCAAAACTGTTTCTGAAGTACTTCCGGCGCGACGGCGCATTTTGATTGGTTGAAAGTCCGGATTTACGCTCATGCATTATGCACGAGGCAATGTTTCTGGTTTCCATTCGATATACTCGTTCGACAATTTACAAATAACTCGGCAAGGTAAAAAAAACATTATTACGTTAAAACCGATGATAAATTCGGAATAAAATTATTTATGGTTGAAAATTATATTTTGAAAAGGGAAATGGCAGTGTTTCTGTATTTCTAAGACCTCTATCATTATTTCGAGCTTTTAACCCCTTGTTCGATACCATAGAAATATGCAAATTACTCGACGACCTTTCTTGACGTTGACAAAAAGAACAAAAGTGCACGCGACCACTTCAAGTGCGCGTGCGTGGTTTAATGTTTACAAACAAACGAAGAAAGGCCATTTCACAAACTTCGAATACCCTGGGGCTTCGGCTTTGTTGGGTGCTGAAATTAGTTTGTAAAAATGAAGGTCTCAAACAATTTCAATGGAACAAGAAATAATTCATTTTTACAGCTGCTTATGGAGTGTCATTTGAAGCTGTTGAATTGAGTGAAAACCAGAGATTACACACAGGCATTCAAATACAAAAGAGATTTGTTTTTACAATTTTTGTCACAACTGAAACATTATTGTTACTGTCACATTTTGTGTTTTGAGTATGAGGAATATTTTTTTCTGAAATAATGATGGTGATTTTTGTCTGTTTTCCTGTGCAAATTTCCATTAATTTATGAAGGCATGAAACGCCCTTGTTTCCATTGTATTTGAACGGTAAATGATCATCGGTGGACAGCTGAATTTTGTGATATTATGTATCACCAAATTGTGTATTAAAATAGACATAACTTGTGAACATAATATGCAAATTACGCGAAAGTTACTGGCCAATAATATGTACTTTATCCCTATTTTATTTTAAATAAATAGAGCGAGCCGCATAATTATAACAATATGTTTTTCTCTCTCTCATTTGGTCACTTTCTTTTTGACTCGCCCTGTATTTACTTTAATTACAAATCAATTTAGTGCCAGACAACAAGTCAGTCACAAGTCAAATCGCAAGCGAAGTCGCAAGTAAAACTGACCGCAAGCGATGTCACAAGGATGAGCAAGAATAACGAGGAATATGTCTCAGTTACAATCAGAAACACTTCTCACTGATGAATAGACTTCCGACTCTTGTTTTGAATAGTAAGAACTTGCCCAAATTATTTGCTAAGACTTTTCTGCCTTTGTTGTCCCATAAAGGAAAGTACATCTACGCCCCATCCAGCGAGAAGTACTACGATTTCGGCCGAAGGAGCACCCTTTACACTCCCTCGTACCGGCTGACCTCAGGGCGTGGCCGCATTGAGTTCTACTATCACATGTATGATGGCTTCAGGACTGACGACATGGGTAGTCTCGACGTGTACGTGTGTGGGGACAGCTCGCCGGTGTGGACTAGGCGGAGGAACCAGGGCAATGAGTGGCGATCGTCCGGTCAGGTGGACTTCACGTGTGAGACAGATTTCAGGGTAAATTACTCTTGTTTTGTTAATGTTTTGAAGTTGGTCATTTTAGCTCTGGTAGGAGCTTCTACATGTCACTTGGTGGTCAGTCGGTCTGTCCCCGGAAAATTGACTAAAAAGAAGGCCCATAAGTTTCCCACAAAATACAACTACCAAATTTTAATTTTCAATAAAAAAATTGCAAACAAAATACTAGTGAAATACTTACAAAAACTGTTTCTGACAATTTTGAAAGATGTATATACAAGTTTGTGAATGGAGGAAAGTATGTGCAGTAATGTTCTAGTCACGTGGTTGGCTATCTTTCACAAATCGCTATAAATCTAGGTAACATCTTAAGTATGGTGTTCTGTAGGTGCCATCGGCGTCGCATTTCTGGGCGTCGCATTTTTCAGCTGTGGCAGGGATCATTTTGATAGATTTTATGTAAGACTTTCATGCAAGATGGCCAGAGCTTAATGTGCTCTTACACTTGTTTCCTAGAGGACACAGCACTCTTTTCAACTGATTCAGAATGGCTATAAACCATGGACCGGATTTAGTCCATTAATTGGTCCTCCTATACGATAGAACTGCTCGATCGGATCATAAGACAGGTACAAAGAGAACACTACACACGGTGTTTCCCATATTAACGAAATAACGATGCATAGGCCCTACTGCTGTAAATTGAATAACGAAACCACTCGTACTTTTCCCCCAAAAGCTGCACATTTTTCTTGAACGAATTAGTCATTTACGGAAATGATCATGTTTACCTTTGACAGGTGTACATCATCGCATCTCGAGGGAAGTATCAAAGCGACATCGCCATCGATGATCTTATTATCACAGACGTCTTTGATGACCCAAGTAAGTCAACTGGAATTAATATCTTCTTTGAATAGAAGAGTGCTTCTAAAAGAACTATGGCAATAATTGTCCTACATATCAGCTATTAGCTGAGACGCACATTGCCCACAGTGTACCCTGCACTACAAACGTTGTGTAAAACACTATTGGGCATTGTTATTTGCCCAACGTTGGTATGAACTAATCACTGCTAAATTCAATTCAATTTAATTCAAAGGCACCATTTATTTCCATACTTTCCACATGTAAGTCAAACTAAGTTTTCAAATAAAGAGAAGGTAATTATGTTAATGAGATAAATAATAATAGTACATATCTGTAATTACAAACGACTGTTCATTTTTTTGGAGTACAAATTGACCAACTATTGGGAAGAATTTGCCCAAGAGTGTATGCAATTGGTTTGTTGACCAATATTGAGCAAAACACGAGCTCGTTCGCCAAACTTATATGTTGTGTATAAAAAAAAATTGTTTTAATGGGCAACTTTTTTCCTGAGCCGCATAATCATCTCCCATTATGCTTGCATCATTTCCAACGTTTCCCGTCACACGTGACTTTGCATGGTAGTGGCAGGTAGTCGTACGAAACTTATCTCTGCATGTCATATGTTTTAAACTTATTTTCCAGCTACACCTACCGTGACCACAGAGTCTCCCACCACTACACCAACAACTCCTCCAGCTACCACTCAACAGACAACTCCTTCAACCACCACGGCTCCTACAACCACCGCACCATCCACCACCACTCAACGAACGACTCCACAACCTCCGCCAACCAATCCACCAACCAATCCACCAGCCAATCCACCAACTGCTGCCTTACCAGCCGTCCCATCAGCAATTATGCCAACTACAAGGGCTAAAACAATCCCATCAACAACGAAAGCCATTTTGACCGGCGCTTGGACAAAGAGTCCCCAAGCACCAACGGTGACATCTGCGTCAAAAGACACAGCTGTTAGTGTAACAGTTACCATGACGACGGCTTCCTCCTTAGAAACGGAAGTGGACATTTCGGTTGTTCCAAACAACTCGACTGTTGGCATCAGCGTGGACCCAAACTTACTAAGTAAGTGAAGTCAATAGGTTAGACACTTGCACTTAATAAGATTTAATTCCTTGCCAAAAGAATGCACTTACGAAAAACATTAAGACAATCGCAAGGGGAGAAGTTGATCAGTGTTTGGTTGCAAGGGCTTGTTGTTTTTCTCGTATTCTCACTCTACATTTCCTCTGGCTACTGAGTTCTTCAGTGCCAGTACACTTCGAAGAACCATTGGTTTCATTCCTAGAAAGAATACAATTATTCAGGGTGGATCAAAAAACGGAACTGAGAATACTATTGAACAGAATTAGGGCACATGTGAATAAAAGGGAGATAAAGGTCGAATCTCCTCTTCAAAATGACAAAACTTCAAAACTGTTGATCATGTACTTACATTCACGGTTGACTGAGCAGTGACACATTTTTATGAAAAGGTCTATTAGGAGACTTGCGCCACTTTTCATGGTGAAATTTCTGTGTTTCTCACCTGCCTTGATTAGCAACCATATAGCCTTTCACTCTGTGACAAATGACACCACAAAAAAAACACAATTCAAAAGTGGCGCAATTCTCTAAATAGACACTTTCATAAAATTGGTCACTGCTCAGTCAACCGTGAATGTAAGGACACGATCAGGGTGTCATTTTAAAGAGGAGATTCAACCCTAACAGAGAATATCTCCCTTTGATTCACATGTGCCCTACTTCTGTTCAATAATATCTCGGTTTCGGTTTTTTTATCCGCCCTATATAATGCCAAAAAATTAACTTGGCCTTAATCCATTGTGTTTTCCCCCACTGTAGGCGGATCATCATCCCCCTCCTTCATTGGTCCAATCGTGGTGGTGTGTATAGCCCTGCTCTTAATCGGCTTGACTCTTTGTCTTGCATTCAAAAGGAAAAAGAGGTAAAAAAAAATACGTCTGGAAATATGTTATGAAAACACCAACAAATAATGCTACATGTGGTTATCTTAGGTAGAAGTTTATGTAATGTAAACGAAGGAATTAAAATGTTACCAGCATTCACAGCATCCGATTGCATTGTTTTCGTTGTAGTAATCTATGTTTTCCTTGATAAATTTGCTACCATTCTCATCCTACTTTACTCTTAAACATTGTCGTCCAATGCTTTCGATCATCACTATGATAAATTCTTATTGTCATCGGCATTATTGTTTTCAAAGTTGTCCTTATATCCACTTGTTATCATCTAACTAATAGTTGTCGTATACCATTGCTTCGCCATCACCACTCTTCAACTTCTTCAACCATTATATACACCAACACTGTTATTCTTCATAATCGTCAACATATCCTCCCCAAAATTACACCATCAATTTCATCAAATTCATGTATCATCGATAGCAATTATCATCATTAAACTTCATATATTGTAAAAGAACCTTATAGGTCTATATTTCTGTCCAATATTTCTACAGCACGCGCAAACCTGCTTCGAAGGCCGTCAAAGAGGTCACACGCGTCGATAACCCTTCCTACTGTGGCGTGGTAGACTCTCTTCCAACCGCCAATAACAAAAAACGGGCAAACTACAGCTATCAGGAGCTACTGCAACAGCAGTCATACAGCAGCATTGATGAAACTGGGCGGGAAAGTGATGTGGAATACCACACTCTTGAGAGCTCAGATACGGCTGGTGCAGGCGGCGATTGCTCAAACCAAGAGATCGGGGAGAAGGACGCCCCCAGGCGTCGAGGGGAGTCGGCTCTGTATACAGCCATTCCCGATCAGGGTGGTGTCACAAATGAATATTCATACACGTATGCAAATCGGGATGGCAACGGCGGGTCATCAGCAGCAGCAGGGAGACATGGGATGCAAACTGGGATTCTAGGAAGGGCGCCCTCTGATGGTGAAGAGCAAGCGTACGCGGCTGTACGCGATGCAAACGGCACTGGGAACGAACAAGGGGCGGCTGGCTCTTACGGAATGGTGGAAAACCAGTTGTACATTCCCTTCAAAGAATAAGAACATGTTTACATGTGAATAACAATACTGATCATCAAGTTCATCTTTGTCCTATCCAATCGCCCCTCAAATTTTGAAATCTGACCAATAATGATCTGTTTTGGCGTAGGTTTGTTTAATTTTGCGCATTATATAAAACTAATATGATCTTTCTTTGCCATAAAACTCTGCCAGTAGGGGCCTATATAAATTATGTGCGGTTAGGACGAACATCGTTTTAATTGGGGAAGATTACATAATATCAACATTATAATTGATGACCAAATCTTATCCAAATTTTATGCAATACTCATACCGTGTATTTATAGTACACAAAAGTACAGTCCATAATATGAAAAGGATGATACCATAATGTCTTATTGAAATTACTCAAAGCAATGGAGATTATTGTGCTTAAAGAGAAACAATAAACGCAGTAAGCATAAAACTGTAGAATTAGGTATTATGTGTTGTATAGAAAAAAACAAAATGGACACTTGACCAACTTATTAAAATAGTCATGCTTAGCTAGATCATTTGTCCTAATTATCATATATGACTGTGTTCAAAAGCCTTCAATATACATGTATATTATTTACAATGTTAATTTGATATTTATGATTTTGTAAGTTATGTAATACGAGATGCATACGATTTACACGTTTATATCGAGCACAGTGGTTTTGGTATCATAGGCCCCTGTCCAGTCCGAGGTGCAGTGATCATAGTTCAACTTAACATACTATACCACTAATTAGTTTACTGTTTGAATAATAAAAAAAAAAGATATTTAAAGTTAAATTAAAGTCAAGACAGCATTGTCAAGGTGTTTGTGTCTTTCTCTTTCTAATGAATTTTTCTTGAGGTGTAACGGACTTTGGCCGTTGTAATAGTAAAATCGGTGAATCGAATTGCATGCAGTTTATTTTGATGATAAATAAGCCTGCTGCTATTGCATGTCCGGCATCCATCCTTGAATAAGTTATACCGATGATACGACTCAATTCTCACTTCATACAGTGAACAGTCACTAATTCAAATATTTCTTGATTACAACTTGCCTCCGCTCCATCTCCCAAACAATGAGACACCTGGGCTTATCTCACGACCCGTGACTAGTCACATGATCAATCGCGAGACTGCGCATGACACCAATTTGCAAATACGGCTGTTACCTGTCATTCCGAACAGTTTATGCTCGTGGGTAGTGGTGCATCTTAAATGGCATAGGAAACCCTTTTCTCCACATTCGACTTTTGAGAGCCGATTTTAGTGGTACTTTCCTCGCCTTCCACCGCTGTGACCCGGGTTCGAATCCTGCCTGGGCCAACATGTGGATTGGGATTCCTTGCCTGATTCCGTGGGTTTTCCCCAGAATATTCGTCTGGGGTTTTCCTCCCACCTCTAAAACAGTAATTTCTCTCTACTGATTTCCTCAGGCTTGCGAGCCACAGTGCCTAGAGCACTTTTGAGGAATCCTTGGTTTCATCACCAGAAATATATATTAAAACTAATAAAATAATAATAACCGTATAGTATGTCTTCGCGAATAATGACAGAAATGAGGGTAATGGAACAGCCGTTGAGTTATCGATTCATAAGTATCGAACAATATATAGGCCTATGTGTGTATTTTCTGGAAGTGCAAAGTCATAATTATTATTGTATCGATTGGTCAAACATCAAAAGACGCGGTACACGTAGCGCCTCGAGCTAGTCTCACAAAGACTTCCCTCGTCCATGCACATTCATCGACTGCTCCTATTTTGCGGACATTTCGATCTGAGTATAAGAACTTTACTGTGCCGCTAGCTGCGGAGGGCCAGAAATTCTGGACTCGCCACATTCTGCGCATGAATTTCAAAGAAGTCATTTCTAAAGTGTCGTTTGATTAATTTGACTGACTTTTACGTCACCAAACTCACCATTCAAATACTTCTTTATCAACAAATGAACGATTTCTCGGTAGAAGATTTCTTGATTATTATTCACCCATATGCCTAATGTGGAGAAACGGAGCGTGCCACATTTTGGTCTAATTCCGGAAATCGTCAAAGTTTCTCGTCAGCGAAGTCATCTGCAGGAACAATGATGCGTTTCAGCAGGCTGGTAAGTAGCCTATAGGCCTATACTCCATCCACTGATATGATAAGGAATACCATTGCTTTATCGGGGAATAAACATTATCGATATCAATTTCAATGTTAATCTGTGATATAAGAGATAATTGTGTCATGTATTTTTATTGAGGGGGGAGATAAGTTAGTATTGACCTAGAATGTTTAGGTTAAAATAAGCCTTTTCAGGGGTGAGAATGGGAAACCGCCCTCAAGCGATGGAGAAGGGGTGCCTTAACATCCCAAAACTTATGCCGCTACTTTTTAAATCTTGTTTGTATATATATTATAAGTGTAACTGACAGCAAAATTTCTAATTTTAATTCAAAACGAACATGGTTATTTTTTTGTTTTATTTTTCACTCTGTTCTCCTTTTTTTGTAAGGCCTTGATAATATATCGCTCAAGTAATATGTACCGAACGAGCCCGGTCGCTGATTGGACGATTACGTTTTGCACTTTTTTTTCGTCTGCGTTGTAGCGCCATGCGGAAGTGCAGACGTACACTTTGTTGAATTCATTCATTGCTTGTACAGTAACGTTACGCATTGGTGTACGTAGCATGTAGGCCCTACCCTTAACAAATTCAGCCACCTTTTGGGCCACTATAGGACGAATTGAGTCGGTAAGTTTTCGCACTAATGCACGGGGAGTAGTGCCAATTAGTTCGAATTCGAGACTGGCCAGTACCAACTTGAACATTTTGTGTTCATTTTAATTTAAGTGTAAAACGTTAATGCTTGACTTATGGCTATTTCATGCTTAGCCCCACTGAGACATAGTGTGGCTGGGACAGCGCATGCAACACTAGCCGAGCCACAGTACTCACTAGCCATATTTGTGCTAGACCACAGTTGTTCCAAAACACAGTGGCTAAAGTTACGGCAGTCTGGTTCTCTGACGTTTATTGGCTCTTGGACCCAGGCCTTCGACATGGTAGTCCAACGTGTAACCATTCGAAGTACCAAACTGCAAAGCTTTTAGCTGGTCGAAAGGGCAGTTGAGATTATACTTCAGATTTTGCAAGGGTATTTTTGTAATGCCGTAACGATAGCAGTTGTAAATCGCGATACGGTTGCCGTAACAATAACCACTACGTTTGTTGTAATGTTTGACTTGGGGTTGGAAATAAAAAAAAACCACTTCAATTCTACAGCGTTCAGCTTAGTGACACAGGTCTGTTTTTAATTACAATTTTAGGGTTAGACAAAACGGAAAACAGTATCCTTATAAAAAAAATTATGATGCTCTAGAAATTAGAATCACATGAAACTAGTGTTTGCACTGCCCTAGTTAAATTCTAACAATCATCTTAATAATTCAGAACACAGAAGGTGATGAGAAAAAGATATAGCAATTTACAGGGGCAAAATCAATTACGGGTCCAACGAGGATTTGCATGAACACAAGTATTGATTTTTCTTTTATGAAAAAGGCACATATCGTTCGTAAAAATAGGGAAATGGTGGACGTTGTTTATTCATTAATAATTTCTGATCCACATGGTGGTTTCTCACAGGGCATTGTCTCCATGGAAACATGGCTTCCAATATTTTTCTTGTGTCTTACTTTTGTTCCAAGGTTATAAAGTCGATCTTGTTCATGTGTGGTAACTTCATTGGAAGTAATTTCTTAACAAACAAGTATATCAATATCTTTAAATGAATTAGATAAAAATATGTATACAATCACTTTGATGTTAGCGGTGCAGAGTATAACAAAACATCCCTTTCTTATAAAGGATTGTAAAAAAACATCTAAACCGGCAGATATATAGATTGACATTCTGACTACAAAACACTCGCAGAAACAGGCACAGAAATAATTGGGATTCTCACAAATAAAAAAAACAACACTGTACCAGGCACATAGCCACTGTTTAATTTTAATGATTTAGTTTACTGTTTACTAAAAACGTGCACCTTTTTTGTGCTAGACTTTTCGTCAAGGGACTGAATGTTTCTGTTTTTAATTTCGGTTTTGTTTAATTCTTTTATAGGTTCTACTCTTTGTGATGATGAAATACTCATGTAAGTACGATTTATTTTGTGTACAATTTTTGTACACTTTCCGTTCTTTCCTTTGAAAGAATTCCATACCTGGATATCACTTCACACCCTACGCACAAACCTTATGAGACTGGTCTGAAAAAAATGCTTAGTCCACTATAGTGGTTTCTTAGTAAATGCTTCAATATTTTTCCTGCGTAATTTGACTTTTTAAAGGGTATATTTTTGCTTTTTGATGGCTGATAGGTCATCACTTCAGGGAAAAATTAGTGATGTCCATGTTTGGAATTCTTTCCTAATTCTCTGCAGCTTTTCTTTCAACTGGAGCAATGCATGAACTTGAAACTTGGTATGCAGAGATGTGCATACAAGTGTGAAATCGTCAAAGTACACGTGATTTGTGTTCAAAAAGTTACTGTCTTATTTCAATTATAACTCATGAACAAATTAAACAATAATGTTTATACTCTGTGATCTGGTTGACCATGGCTTAATAAACATTTTCTGAAAGTGTACTTCAGTTCTATAACTTTAATGTTTAAGGTCTTTTTGTGTTTTGAGGTATTTTTCGTAAAAATATTATTTGTTATGTTTTGTCTCCTGTTCTTAGACAACATCGAGATAACGCAAATGAGAATCCGAAATCTGTCGGAGAAGTTCCTCCGGGTGGGTTGCCACGCCGACGCAAATGCCACAGATGTTTCTCCACCCAATATTGCATGGAGCCTCTACAACCGAAGCAGTTACATCACTACTGAACTGTCCAGAGATTTGGATGGTGTCTCCATTGATGAATGTGCCCAAGATGATTGGAGTCTGGCTTCAATCTTGACCCTTCGGGACCCCTTTACAAAGAATGTGATGGGTCTAGATGTCTTCTGTGACGTCTCACAAGATGGATACTTTGCAGAAGATTCCCTTGGAATTGACAATGGTAAGTCATCGTAAACCCTTGTCATAAATTCTCCATTGCGTTTGTACTTCTGTGTGTTTGCATACATATTATTAGGAACCATACCCATCCTGGCAAATTCCAACACCATATGGGAAACTGCACACACATATTTTTGACTTTGATTCTGGAGGTGTGCCAACCCAATGTAAAAGACTGTCAGTTTAGGGGCACTGTACCCATCCTGACAGATTTCAACAAAACATGCCGTTATGGTTTAATGGGTTGAGTTCTGTTGAGGTTAGGAACTGTATCATCGACCCTAAATTACAAAAGAGATCATTCATAATTCACTTTCCTTTCGCGTGTGTAGCAATCACAGAACCTTATTTGATGGATCCATTAAAACGATTTTGTCATGATTTGGCTGTTCCTAGCTTGTAAAACTACCAGCTCAAGTTGCACCTTGCAAATAAATATGTGAAATTTTGAACAACTATAGTGTAAATTTCTCGACAGTATCATAACGTTTGTTTTCCCAGATGGGATACACGTAGTTGTGAGTTGTGTGCAATTTTACATTTTGTAGTTTAAAAGAAGTGTCTTTGTGTTTAATGTTTGCCATATGATGCTGGTCCACGATCGATGCTCGTTGTGCTATAATTATGATATCTAAATGACAAGTTCTTTGCAACCTGGGTTGTTGACTTGTATATTTGATTGTTCAAATTTGCTATTTGATTGTTCAAATTTGTCTCAAACCAACAGCAGGAACTTTCGGCCTGCTAGAAGTTCAACCTAAGCTCCATTCTGCATAATTGCTTTGTACAGAAGAGATGATAAAGTGATATACCTCAGCAAGACTAGACTAAGCCTGTGTCTAAACTACTTGACTATGGCTGGGAATAACACACGAGTCTATGGGAAGTGGCTGCAGTTACTTCCATAGACGTGTGTGTAACTAGCCGTAGCCAACTGCCTTACAGTGACTGTGTTTCCTTTGCAGTGTTTATCGGAACAGTCACCCTTACTTCAGACAATTCAGCCCCTGAATACGGAAGCGATGTTCATCTCAACTGCACAGCCCTTGATGATACAGTCTACCGCATGGATTGGTACTGGATGCCGCTCAATGGCACATCAGATTCCAGTGTCTACGTGGTGGATTCTAATTACGTCTATCAGACATCTCACATCGGCGGTACCTCGCCCCTCGACATTGTGAATTTCCAGAGCGAGGATGTTGGGATTTATTTGTGTGTCATCAACTGGTGGTCTGCAGTGGCTAACGTGACATTGGGACCGGAAAGAGGTAAAGAAAGTATCATTTTTATTCAGCTCATTAGCTCACAAGTTCATTCATAAAATGTGTGTTTGATAGGGTGGTTGATCTCTCGCAGATTAAAATATAGTTGCTATAAATATTGTGGGGTGCTGTGGTCCAATGGTTACGGTGTTTGACTCGTGTGCCGTGTTACATGGGTTTGGATCCTGACCGTGGGAACATGGTGCTTGGGCTCTTGGGCAAGGCACTTCTTTACCACTAATACTTCCTCCTTTGGATGGGACGTAAATTCGTATGTACCGTGTGTTGTGTTATGCACGTTGAAGAACCCAGTAACATTTATCGCTAAGAGAAGGGGTTTGCCCCGGTGTTTCTGGCAGTGGCTGCAATATGTGCTGTAGCACCTTGTATACCCTTATAAGGTGCTACATAATGGGTATTTCTCATAAACTTCATTTATCTGTCTTTAAAAATAGACATAATTATCAGCGCCTTGAGTACGTAATTGTTGGTAGATACCTGCCCTATATAAGACTCCAGTATTATTATTATTATTATTATTATTATTATTATTATAAAGAGGAGATCTGTATTCATATACATTGAGATGATGTGATTGCAAGAAGGGTCAATAATATAAAATGACGTTTTTGGTCAATTTATTTGATTCTACCCACAGTGGCAACAACTGTAGAGCCAACAACTTCATCAGCCACCACTCAAGCAGATGATGCATCGACCACAGAGGTGCCATTCACAACTGAATCTTTTGCCACGGTCACCCCAACATGGTGTGCATTAGGAGATGTAAACACCCTACAGGTAAGAAAAGAAAGGCGTTTTCACACCAGAGACTCTCAACCTGGGTAGAACTCAACCCTGGGTGAACCCAGTGCCGCCCTGGGGTTGAGTTTTTGATTTCTCAACCCTGCATTGTTTTAGACTTTTTTTCGTGAAAAACAAGCTTATTCCACTCGGTTGCTACTCTTTTGAACCCTAGCGAGAGTTCAACCCCAGGTAAAAATCTCAACCCTGGTCTGGAGCAGGGTTGAGTTCAACCCGGGGTGAAATCAATCTCATGGTTGACGCAGGGTTGGTGCAGGGATGAATATTTTCAAGTATGAAACACTTCATGTTTTCAACCCTGCGTCAACCCCTGAGATTTGTTTAGTGTCAAAAAAGGCCTTGCTCTACAACAAATTTCAATCAATTTATCCTAACAAAATTCAAATGTCTATGTTTTATTTTAAAACATCTATGTAAAATTTGCCCACGGGACCCAACATTATAGAAGATATTTGAAACTTGGAGCTTTTGGAGGTACGGTACCGTAATTGTTTTTTTTTTCCACAGGACGCGATTGCATGCGGTGAAAAGACCCGTATTGATGTTGAACCAGGCAATCTTACTGATGCTCAGAGAGAAGAACTGGTGAAATTCTTGAAGCTCATTGCGACACAGCCTGCAGAGCAGCTGACAACAATCTCAGATACCGTTGCAGTTACAAAGGTAAAACCACTGCATATGGTTTGAAGTTTAGAATACTACTTCGTAGTAGTTAAAATATACTTGGCAATGTAAATGAAAATGTATTTGTCTGATCGCAAAAACTCACATCAATTCTAATATTTCATAAAATCCTACTCATTTTCCCATTGTAATTTTTGCTGATTTGATTATTGAAAATGCCAAATTCTTCTTGACCAAAATCACTTAAATTCATAAGAGGTTGCTTAAAAATGTCACAAATGGTTGCTCAATTATAAAGGAATTTTTCATGACATTTTGAGATTGTATACAGTCTGCATAAACTTGTCTTTAAAAAGTACTTTACAGAATTTAGTAATTTTGTGTTTATCTTATCGCAATGTGATTAATTAGAAACTGTTAACTAACTTTATTTTTAGACTGTTTTGATGGCGTTTGCTAAACTGACAGATCCTGACCAAAGTTTGGTAAGTAAGTTTAACTTTAGGGTAAACAAATCCAGTAGGTAATTTTAACCTTAGGGTAAAAAACAATCCAACCACTTGAGTTTTGCTTCCATTTCCATCTTAAACATGAGGTTATAACTGTAAATATTGATTACAGTTGTTTTTCTCTTTTGTTTTAGAAAGAAGTCACTGCGACACTGTACAAGAGAATTAATAATTTTAAATTGCTTTTTGATATATTTCAGTCTGAACTTTTAAAAGACTTTTGAAGATTTTATAGATGCCTCACCGATTTTAGTGTGAATTAATTAAGACTTCCATTTTTAATGTAAAAAGTGTTGTTGTTGGTTCAATTCTAAGATTGAAAAGCTCTTTTGTTGAGCTCCTCTTTTGGGCTTTGAATATTTTGGCCTTTTGAAATCAGATAGCTACATTAATCCTCACTATATATAAGCTTTCCTTGTTACATTTTCAGTCGGTCCAGGGAGAAACAGCTGTTGTAGCCGATACCGAAGAAGCGTTGAAGATGTTGGCTGGAAGTCTGGCACCCAAGACCTGTGCAACAATTGGACACCCGACCAGCAGTAAGTCTGATTTGTGTCTGTCTAGTGTCATAAAAGCTAGACGTGGATATTTAGTTATTATGGACGTGGATATTTAGTTATGATATAAGTTAGTATGTACTTTTAAACCACACATTTTAAAGGGAATAAAAAAAGCGTTCCAAATATCATACAAATTTGTCATGGCATATCTGAGATCTACAGGGTGGGGAGATGTCAGAATCCCCCGCCCCCAACCCCAACCCCAGCCCATCCCCGTCCCCACCCACCCATCCCTCCCCACCCCAGCCCCTACCGCCACCCTACCGCTCCCCTACCGCAACCCTACCCCTCCCACCCACCCACCCCCTACTCCCCACCAGACCCCACCACACCCTTCCCTTCACCCCCTCTCCACCCCACCCCACCCCCTTGGCTGTTAGATGGCCAAGAAAAACAAATCCCCTTTATTTCCTTGCAGGTGCAAGTCTGTGCAACTCTCTAAACGTTGATCAGTCGGATGGCTACACCTTCAAGCACCAAGTGCCCCTGAGCTACGATGCAGACGGCAATGCAATCGGTGCCTTTGAAGAAAGCCTGGAGTTTGACTTGCTAGATCTGGATAAGGATGCAAGTAAGAACAAACCAGGAGTAGGGTTGTGCAGTGGTACTTTCCTCACCTTCCACCTCTGTGTCCAGGGTTCAAATCCCACTTAAGTCAACATGTGCATCAAGTTTTTAATCTGTTGTTTCTGGGGAGCTTCCTTGCATGGAGTCTTGGATCTCCCCTACCTCTAAAAGTAACATTCTTCATTGTCTTCTCTCTGACGTTTCTTCAACCAAGCTTCCAAGGAACAGCATCTTCCTTTTTTCCTTGTCTTTGGGCTCTGTGCGTGAGCAAGAGAGGGCGCTTTAAAATAAATTGTTTTGAATATGCAAAATGCGTGAGCACCAGGCATCATTAGCAATGCATTCAAACGTTAATCCCAATGGTCTCCCCCAACTCTCCCTTTCTGACTGTTGAGGGCGTACTCGTGCATGGAGCCCATGGTTCCAGACCGGTGAATAGATCGACTGCCATAGACCTCAATGATAACTCCCAAATGTATTACACACAACTCTCCAAGGTGTTTGAGACGCCCATTAAAGCTTATACTTTATCATCTTTCATTTTCTGTTCGATTGCTTTAGGGTTAACTAATGACTTTTGGGAGAACATTCCATCCAAAGATGATCACCCCTAAAAGTAGTCCTGAAGCCCATCACCATTTAGAAGCAGGACCTTAATTAGCTCCATTGCAAAATAGAGCCATTTTAGGGCTTAATTTCATCAGAATTTCACAGAAATGCGAGCTTGTATTCCTGTGCACGGCTCCCTTCTTTTTTTACAAACCCTCAAGTTCATGACCCAAAAAAGCTCTAATACTGGAGAGCTTGGCACTCTGCGGCCTGTTTACTGGCCTGCACCCCGTCAAGTTATCTGCCGGTCTTAAATGGATTGAAACCAATGCACTGTGACATAAGATTGACTAGTAGCCTGTCTCCAGTTTCAGTTATAATAGAGAATGTTATTCATTGTTACTTTGAGAACTGATCTGTTTGTTTCTTTGACAGAGAATGCGAGTGTGATTGTTTTGAGGAAGGAAAGTACTGCACAAAACATAGACAGAGTTAAAGACTTGGATCAGGATGGGTAAGTGCACACTCCATTTTTCTGCTTTTCTTATGTGGTCTAGATTCTTAGGGAGATATCGAGGGGATTTTTCAAACCTTGACTTGGTTTCGGTTTTATAATTTAAGATCACCAATGCAGTTTTTTCAAAGTCAGAATTAAAGTTGCTTTGCTAGAGTCCACGGCAGTCTTAAGATACTTGCAACCTTTTTACGATGGCTTGCGATGGAATTATGATTGACTTGTGATTGACATTTGATAGACTTATGACGCTTGCCTACAAGCTGGCGAATCGGCAAGGTTTCATACGTGAATCTTATAAAGTAAACGTCAGATGTAGGTACATGATGCCACTAGTTTCGTTTTTGTGCAGTAAATCCCATAGCAAGGCCTGTCAGCGCCAACCTGCATGGCTCTCATGTATCGCAGTCTTAAGGTACCTTATCATGGCTGGTTCTGGACAAACTATAGCTTGTTGGAAAGCTGATGAATAGGCCTACAAGCTGGCGAATCGGCAAGGTTTCAGACTTGAAACTTTTGGAGTGAGCGTCAGATATAGGTACATGATGCCACTAGTTTCGTTTTTTGTGCAGTAAATCCCATAGCAAGGCCTGTCAGCGCCAACCGTTATGGCTCTCATGTATCGCAGTCTAAAGGTACCTTAACATAGATGGATTTAGACAAACTATACCTTGTTGGATAGCTAGGCCAACAAGCTGGCAAATCGGGAAGGCTTCAGACTTGAAACTTTTGGAGTGAGCGTCAGATGAGTACAGTACAGCAGCATACGCGCGTGCAGATCCTCACCTATTAACATCAACATCAACAATCAACAATCAAGTCAACATCAATAATGGCCCAACACCGTGCGGTTGTTCCTACAACCTCTAGTTTTCTTTGTTTTTCTTGCAGAAACATACAAGCCTCCAATGAGACTCAGATACAGCTGAACAGTGCTCTACTGACTTTCTCTGTGTTTGTAGAAGGCGATCGTACGTCAGTGCCCGTTACATTCAGTCTGTATCATCTGGAAGTAAGCGATATTAACTTTTCCTTTCTTTTTGCCTAATAAGTACAAAATCGATTTTGATCTTAGATCACAGTTCTCGAGAAAGTGTGTCGTAATTCAGTACACCCATTAAAAGCACTAAGTGTACATTTTGGTTATAATTTCAAGTAATGTTTATTCAATTATGTAATGCTGATGCATACAAATACAGTGTTTTAAATTTGAAACTGCAAACTTGACAGCATATTAACAAAACTTTTTTGGAAGATCACAATTTTGCATTCACGGGTTGCATGGTTTGGCGAGCATGCATGAAAGCCCAAGGTTTTCCTAAATGTCTAAGTATGTCTGTATTTTGTTTCAATTTGTTAAAGGGAATAAACATCATTTGCTTTTGCTGTAATTTTCAGAAATGGATGGAATTGGGGGGTTGGAAATATATAGTAAATATAGTTACACTGACTTTTTTTGAGGTTTTGGTTCGAAAATGCTATAAAAACCAAGAAAAACAATAATTTTCCTGTAGTCTGGTTCCCTGACTCCATATAAGAAGAAACAGAGCAGTTTACATACATTGGGGTATTGTAAGGTCAGGGAACCAGTCTAGCTGGCTTGTACCCGTTCATAGGTGTGTAATCGACTGCAAACAAGTGCGATGGTCAATTGGGGCCAGTATTTGAAAAAAAGCCAGTTTTTTCCAACGCTGATTGGCCGATCAGCGTTGGAAATTGATACAAAAATACCACTTTTCTTGAAAATGACAGTATACCAGGTGCCATGATTTTACAGGATGCTTTACACTGTCATTCACTAACAGTCCAGCAAGGTATTTCAAAATGATTTGGTAGTTTTATTTTTTGATGTTTGCAAATGTTGTATTTTCCCTTTAAGAATGTGAATGATGAATCAATGAAAGGCGAGAGTGCAACCGTCAACATCAGCAGACACTCATTATGTGTCTTTGTGGATGAGACCGATGACCAGGATGTGTAAGCTCCCGATTTGTGTCTTTTCAAATTTGAATCTAAAAGTGGAAGGGGCGGTTAGGCCAAAAAAAAAAAGTAGTCGGTCTCTGGTCAGCGCGCGCGTCGATTTTAAGCATGCGCGTCGATCTTTTTTTTCCCAAAATGTTCCGCCGTAGCTCCAACAGCGCCCTCTGTTTCCGCACCTCCTCAATTTTTTTTTACCAAAGAGCACCAAGGAATGGGAAATTGTACCAAGGCAAATGATCAAAAGCACCAAGGCAAATTATGGAGGACACCAATGTACATGAGGACACCAAAAAAGCAAAATAGTACCCACCTTGTCTATACAATCCAAGCTTGAAGAAAAAGAAAAAAAGCAAAAAAAAAAAAAAAAAGCCGCGTGGCCGCGTCAATTCCGGAACTTTGGTCTTACCAGAGACCGAATATTTTTTTTTGGCCTTAGGCTCATAAGTCTAAAAATGTCTCTCGGCAGAGTTTTGTCTTGAGACTGCGCGCGGTTAGCGCATTATGGACACGTTAACCCTAAAAGGGCCGGGTTATTTCGACCAACTCTCAGCCGGAGGGGGGGGGGGCGTGGATTCCCCCCCCCCCCCCAAGATCTCGGCTATCGAGTGACAAGAATGTTTGAAACTCAGTACATGCATAGAGCAACTCATCATAAACATACCCCAGAAATTTCACGAATATAGGTGAAATTACACCCAATTACACCCAATTCTGCTCTGTGTACACAACGTATATGGGAACATTCAGTTTTGACGGCGCGTAGCGCCAGAATTTTTTTGCGCAAGGCTCGAGGCTAAAAAGTCATAACAGCTCGGGTCGCAAAAAACTTTTTTTTTAAGGCTATCGCGGAAAAAGTCGGGGGGGGGGGGGCGCCCCGGCCCTTTTAGGGTTAAGCTAATTTAAATAGCAATCTATACATGTACAAATACAGTTTTGCGTATCACCATGAAAAGTAATGATCGGTGGCATGTAACTAGTTTTAAAAAAATGAGGGGGGGGGGGCACCTTGGGGTGCACACATTTTTCAAGGGGGGGGGGCACTCAAGGCAATGAGACACATTTGTATTCTAGTTAAGATTTTAAAATGGGGGGCACATGCCTGGAAAATTTCCAAAACAACTTTTTGTCTTTGTCTATATTTGCTTTAGAAATGTTAGGTTTATTTGTTGGTTATGTACTTTTCCCCCTAGGCAATGGTCATCGTGGGGTTGTAAAGTGCTATTGGACAGATCAACCAGCAAGTATACATTCTGCACCTGCAACCATTCCACTAGCTTTGCCGTTCTCATGCAAGTAACGCCCTTCAAGGTAAACCTTTGCAATTTGGTTAACTTTTTTAGAAAAAAAAAATCATAGAATGTCAATTTTTCATATTCTATCTTCCAAATGACTTAAAAAAGATTTTTATTTTGTTCCTTTTAAAATCAGGAAAACATGATATAATTGGTTCATCGTACTTTATGCTAGGAGGAAGCAAATTTTACTATAGTTTCATTTAAATATTTTCTGTTGAAATCAAATGAATGTGCTTAAAGTCCAATTAGCGTGAAGTATTAATTGGTTGAATGTTACAACCTTTGTTTTGAAAAGTAATGCAACAGTTTTAAATTTGTCTGTAAATTTTAAAATTGTTCTGTAAATCACAGTAGCAAAGCAGTTTCAAAGGGTAAAAACTAAATGATGTATATCACTTGTACTGTTGACCTGTTTCATGGAATGAGCGTTATTTCCTGCACATATAAAAATGAAATGTCATATTTAATTTGCAGATTTCTACAGCAGATTCATTGGCTTTGACCTGGATCACTTACATCGGCTGTGGTACATCAATGATCATGCTAGTGCTGATGTTAGCAGTATTCCTGTACTTAGGGTAAGCACCAAAGCAAGGTAGCATAAAGGCACAACCAGACATGAATTTACATCTCTCCAACGTAAAATTCCATCCACTAAAGCAAGTTTGGTCAACCGACTAACCAGTGGTTGACACTTAATGTACATTAATTGTGCCTGTGGCAAAAACCTGATTTGGATGTGCCCAGATTTAACTTTGTCAAAGTTCCCATCAAATAAAACATGAATATTACGTAGAGGTACAATTTGATACTGTTTTTGTTTTAAGCTTGGTATACTCAGTGCTGTTCCAGGGCTTGCAAGAAAACAAATCACCATTAAATATGCTCAGATGGGACTCAAACCCTAAACCTTGTGCTTAATAACGCAAATGAAACTTTTCCCTTTCTATTTTAACTGGAAACAGCACTCACAATTTAAAGGTGTTCTTAATGTTTTAATTCAAGTTGTTACCTGCACACCAAATCACATGTAGAGCTGGTTTTTGGTCTTTTCACGTAATCGCAAGATTTTATAACAATAGAGAAATATATATCTGGCCATCATCTCTTGTATGTGGATTTACTACTGTGAGTCTTATTTGCCATATTCTTTTTAGAATCATGGTTTCCATCAAGATTCTGTACCAGTTTTTCATTTTCTTCCGTTGCTGCAGGAGGATGCTACAATCTGGCCGTTCCTTCATCCACACAAATCTGGCGATTGCAATCTTGCTAGCACAGATCCTGTTCATCGCTGGCATTGACAGAACTGAAAACAGGGTGAATATAATTTACGTTCCTAATGGATGATACACAAAAAGGGGATTGGGACTTCCCTTGGGAAAAATCCCTCCCCCCAAAGAAAATTAATGTAGGGAGACCAAGTGCGCCCTTAGTTATTTGTCCAAAAGTTTGGTGAGGTGATTTGCATAGTGTGACCTTTGTGCTTCCCGTGCAAAGGCAACTTGTAACAAGTTTTCTTCTGTGGGCTTAGAACAGAGAAGACCAACATATACTTTGTCTGGAAAATTCTCTCGTTTTTGTAGGGAGCATGGCTCCTGCCATGCTCCAGAGATATATCACTGTTGTAGGGTAATTCCATAGACGATTCCGTGTGAGTATTGGTCTGGTTTATCATCATTTTGTGAGAGAAATTGTGTATTTTTCGGGACATAGGATTCATTGTCAGATTGTACACTTTGTGTAGCGTATATATACAGACATGTGTTGAACTTTGTCTTTTGACACACACTTTGTATTTTGTGCACTATTAATACTACATGTACTTTGACTTGAATACTTGAAGTGTTTTTGGAATAAATTTATTGTAGTTCAGGAAATCACAGTTGTCATATCATCATTTTTGTTAAAACACTCGTCCGCTTTAATTAGAGGACCGTTCCTCCTTCCTTTCCCCTTAATTGACGTGGGAGCTGGTTCACTTCATTAATTAAATACAAAAATAGCAATAATTGCTTGTAAACTTTCAAGGATTATTGGTAAAATGTAAAGAAAAACATTGTTCTGGGTTAAGGCTCGTCTTAGAGTATTACACATGTGATTGTTAAAAAGGAATTTTTCATGCTAAGGATATTGTTAAGTAGAGCAACTTGGTACGTACTTTACATACACCCGGGGACAAACAGACAAAGGGCCACAACAGTTTCTTTTTGTTGTCCTTGAAAGTAAATCTTTTGTTGAAAACGGTTCTCGATCTTGATTTGTGTTCCTAATGGGAGAGTGTTATTATTACAAGGGCAAAGGAAAAGACAAAGGCTTGTCTTCGAGAGTTGTATATAACTGTGTGTACGTACTTTACTTACACCCTGAGGACCGAGAGACAACAGATTCTTTGTTGTCCTTTGATCATTTATCTTTTGTTAGAAATGGTCCTCTGAAGTAAGTTTATGTTGTTAGTTTATTGGAGAGTGTTACAGGGACAAAGAGAAAGACAATGGCTTGTCCTCGAGAGTTATGTTAAACACGACTGTGTGCAAAGGAAAGTGTTGTGCAGCAAAAACAACAAGTGACCATGCAGCCAAAATCTCATGCAATGAAGTTCCATTGTGGCCAGTTGTTCTCTGAGGAATTTTTCCTCTCGTCAGGCTGCTCATCAATTTACTAAGCTTTTTTCCCACTTAGCATGCAGTTTGATAAAAAACTTAACAGTTGATGATGAAATTTGTTTTGATGGGTGTTGTTTTGCTTACAGGGTGTGTGCAAGGCCGTGGCGCTCCTTCTTCATTTCTGCTACCTGTCCGTCTTTGCTTGGATGCTCGTTGAAGGTGTCCATTTGTACATGAAGATAGTCAAGGTGTACGGCAGTGAAAACATCAAGATGTATCCCTATCTCTTCATTGGCTGGGGCATCCCTGTCATCATCACCTTGATATCATTTGGAGCTAGTAATGATGGCTATGGGACGGGGAATAGGTAAGGAGTTCACAAGTCAATCACAAGACAATTACAAGTCAGTCACAAGTCAGTCACAAGTCCATGACACAAGTCAATCATAAGTGATATGTCAATTACAATTCCGTCACAATTAAGTCAATCATAAGCCAGTTACAAGTCAGTCACAAGACAGTCAGTGCTCAGTCACAATTTAGAGGAAACTTTAGAGGTATATGTACAAGCGAAATGTCCCATCCTATAGCTAATTCCATATCCAAACAAGATTGGGTGTTCGACTTCTTATTTGGCACGAAAAAACGCAACCTCTTTCTCAACCGAACCAGTTGCAACACATTACAAAGGAAGGATTGTAGTGGAGGAGGGGAGGAATTATTTTCAAAGTAAACGTTCATGTTTGTCTTTTGAAGCCGTGATATAAAATGCCACACACATCTGTCAATACGTATTCCTGCCTACGGATTGGCCTAACATTTTGGCGGCAACCCACTAACGATGATTGGCTGCCTACAATCCTGACGCTGATTGGCTGCCTAGAATCCCGACTGCTGCTATAAATTGCGAGCTATTCATATTACGTCCGCAATCGTGAGATATAAGACGGCTAGCGTGGAAATTTGCACACGGCACCAAACCAATGTTTACCGTTGAGTATAATGGATTTTATCATTTACTTGATAAAATTGCTCAATCAAAAAGTTCTCTTTTCAATGAAAAAATCCACAATTGAAGTGTATTTAGACTGCAAAATTAAGCAGTGTCTGATGGTTGATATCGCAAGCTCAGTGGTTGAATAGTGATTGCACTCTTAAGGTCCTGCGTTTTAAGGAGCTTGTGAAAATGTTTCTTACAAGCTCTTGGAAAATCCTGTATTATAATTAATGACTATTTTCAAAAGTCTCATGTTTTTCCTCTTGTCCAGCTGTTGGCTTGACACATCCTCTGGCTTGATCTGGGCATTTGTTGCCCCAGCGCTCCTTGTCATTGTGGTAAATGTTGACATTTTTGTCCAGGATAATTTGTAATTTAGTCAAAAACTCACAAGCCAATCCATAAGTAAATTACTGGTCTGGCCATGCAGAGCAATTGCAGATGATGTTATGAGGCATTGTAATCATTTTTTTTTACAAAACTTTATTGTCTTCTCTTGAGAGAAATACACTAGAATTAATTTTTGTATTTCATATATCAAAGTTACAATTTCATATTATTATCAACACCATGTGGAAAGATATCTCTTCTTGGAAGAAGTGTGGTTCTGAAAAAAAACCTGTTGGTTACATGTAGAACTCGACGTTTTGGACAGTGTGCTCAGTCCGAAACGCGAGTTCCATGCTCAACCAACCGGTTCTTTTCAGAACCACACTTCTTCCAAGAAGAAAAATATCTTTCCACATGGTATTACCCGCCAACTTTATAATTTATCTCATCTGCCATGCAAAGCTTCATAATATATTACAATTACATGTTCATTGGAGCCCTGGGATTTTCAACCCCCCACTTTTGCTCTAAAAACCACTCCTATCCCCTCCCCCGCCCATGTCTGCAGAACTCGGCTTCCAGAATGCAGACTTTCAGATGACAATTGTGATCTCCTCATATTAATACCATTCCACAGATTAACATGATAGTTTTGGCGATGGTTGTGCGTATCATCATCAAATCTGCCCACTTAAGACAGGAGAAGAAGTATGATCACATCAAGTAAGTTCCTTTTTTTTTCAAAAACAAAAGTTATGTTTTCATTACAGATGCATTATCTGTGCTCTTCAACAAATTCGACAATTTGGTTCCTCCTCACAAAATTTTCAAATTGTATATTTTAAAATAAAATAAAAATACTTCAGTTCTATTTTAGACACATCTCTGAAAAAGGCTCTCACTAGCTGTGGGCTGCTTTTGCACACAGATAGATCCACCCTTTTTAACATTAGTGATGGTTATGAAAATAATTGGTGCCTTCAACCCCCCCATCCCCCTCCCCCCCCCCACCCTATCCCCTCTTGAGCCAAAGGTGGACCCGCCCCTGCTCAGCTGTATTTTTTAAGCAGCAAAAATGTCCCTAAACTTGAAGTTGATAAAATCTTTTCCAATCCAACCAGACAACGTGAATTACTCCATAACATTGATGAGTTGATACCACTCTCTCTGTTATTTCAGAGCTGGTATCAAGGGCGCCCTCATGCTGCTGCCTATTCTAGGTCTGACCTGGGTCTTCGGACTGCTGGCTGTCAACAGCGCCCTCATCGTATTCCAGTACCTCTTCACCATTTTCAACTCATTCCAGGGGCTGTTCATCTTTCTGATCAACTGTGCCTTCAACTCGGAGGTCAGCAAATTATCATGTTTTAGGGTCAAAAACACCCAATGATCTCTGTAGGCTCTGTGTTGGCAATTCCAGCATCATATAATGTCCATTAAATGAAAATGTGTTTTGGAAAATCTTACACATCCATCATCTAGTAATGGTTAAGGAGATTACAGACTAGGAGTTTTGGATCATTTCAATCAATCATTAATTGGATACCATGTTTAACTGGCTCTGTGTGTTACTAATATTACATTGCAAAGTATTTTACAAAACTTTTGTGTGACATAAACCTTGTCCTACACTGCTATATAATACGTACAACACTGGAAAACTGATGGTGCTTCTTTTAAAAAATTGTTTTCTTAAAAACCCTCAAATGTTGTGACCAGGATTGTGAATGTAGCTTACTGAAAGGTTTTAACCAGGGGAAATTATTAACTTGCTCTTAAAAACAATTACACACATTCCCCCCCCCCCCCAAAAAAAAGCCAACCATTTTCTTGTTCACTTTGTTGTTCTACAATGAGATAATATTCCAAACAGGTTTCAAAGTTTAAGTATTTCGACATGTCATTTTAATGTGCTGGTTTTAAGTAACAAGTTTGTTTCTTGATGCTAAAATGTTTGGTCTTCAGAGTAATCTGTGGTGTGCTCGCCAGTTGGATGCCAGAAAATTTATTTTGAATTATTGGGTATCTTCTTTGATAATTCAGGTCAAAGCTGCATTTGTACGCACGAGGGAAAAGCAACGAATCGCCAAAGACAGAGAGACACTGGTAATATAATTATCTGGGTTTTGTGTGTGTGTTTTTTTTTCGCCTTTGACAAAGAGACCTCTGACTTTTTTTTAGTTTTGTATATTTCAGGTCAATGCAGTCAGTAAGCAGATTAAAGCATTTTTAAAAATTCATTTTCATGGTTTTTTTTTCAGACTAGTGTATTTTGTCTTTCAGTTGTTGTGCACAAGTTAGATCAAATTTTGAACAGAGATCAAATTTTGAAAAGAAATAATTCTTTTGTGTTTCGTAAGACAGTATCTCAACTGAACTTGTATTTCATTTGTCTTTTAAAGGAGCATTCCATGACTGACCTTGTATTTCATTTGTCTTTTAAAGGAGCATTCCATGTCCTTTGTGTACACAACCAAACTTGATACAAATGCTGATAACAGGTCTGACACCAGAGGGCGCTCTGATCATAATCCAAAGGAGCCCTACACTGACATCACCTCGCTTCGTTCAGGTGAAAATATACCGCAGTTTTATTGGCCAGTTTTTTTTTGTTTTTTTTTGGAATTTTCTTTCCAATGATGCCTTCTGCTTTATCGCTTGACATAATCTCGTCTGGATTAGAGACTAACTCACTTGTTTGTTGCCCTGGGCATGTATTGAAATGATGCTCATGTTGTTGTTGCATTGGACTCTGTAGTCTCCCTCTCCAGCCGTCCAGGGAGCAGCTCATCCCTCCTGGATGTTACTCAGCGAAAACACCTGGTAAGACAGTTAAGTTGCTCCATCTGTGAAAGTGTATGTTAAGAGTATTACATCTCAATAGGTGTATTTAGATCTGGTGTTTTTAATTGTTTGGGAGGGCTACATTTCCATTTAGTACCAAATATATTGTTTTTTTATAAGAATTTTATCATAAATAAATGTCAAAAAAATCTGTTTCAGAAACATTTCCTCTTTTACATTAACTCCCCCATGAAATAGGGACTACAGTATTACATCAAGAATTTCAGAATTTGTTGCTGTTTTCATTTTTTCCATTACATCGGACTTGTCAAACGCTTTGTTTCATGACGAAGACTTTGAATATAGGCCTTGTCCTGACTTGGTCTCATTTAAAGAAATAATGATCTGAAAAAAAATATGTGGTCTATTTGGGGGGTGGGGGTTGGTGGTTTTTCTTGGCAGTCTTATTTATTTTATCAGACTTGCAAAAGATTGCCAAAATTGAATAGTTTTTCAATACTAGTTTTTAAAAATGTAAGTTAAACATTTTGCGTGACTTCAAAAAAAAAATGAAAGGCATGTCTTGTGTTTTTCTGTGAACAGAAACGTCCACATAGTGGCAAGGTTTCACCAATGCCTAACACCGAGGATCTAGAGACCATCTAATGGGCATCATCAGGAGACAGTCATTCACAAACAAGACAAGGCAGGCCTGGCAAAGCTGACCACAATTCTACTCAATCGACTGAGAATGGCTGAAACCGTTCGTAGAATTAGCTTGAATTAACACAATTGCAATGAAACCCCACTTTTACCATTTGTTATGAGATTTGACTAATCACCTAGACATGTATCATAAAAGTCATGAAACATATGGCGCCAGACTACTTCTTATGTAGTGTAGTGCTACAAGATGAATAGATATGTCTCACACAGCTTGTCCCAGCCGGCGCTAAAATCCCGTTGGATCAGCCAAAGGTCATGTTGTAGTTTTAAAGTTTGGGACTCTCAATACTGTGTATGAGAGTCCAAAACTAAACGTATTCACATGCAATACAAGAAAATAGACTGGCACCTGAAATAACCAGTCCAACAACCCTTCAGTACTGCATGAATCAACTTGTGTCAATAGAAACATATGGAATGTCTGGTACTAGTCTCTATTTCTACACATTTCTCCATGGTCAGCTACCAGTTGGACCATGGTTGGGCATGTACCAGTCTAGTCTTTGTTTTCAAATTGAAATTACTTGACTTGCCTCTCATGTGCAGAATATTGAAGAAAAGTCTCCGTTTAAAATTGAATTGAGACCTCAAACTTGGCAGATGAAATACGGAGGACTCTGTCTTTGCCTCATGAAAATTTTAGAAAATTTTGTCAGGCAAAGAGTAAGTAAAGTTGACCTGATTTCGTTATGGACGTTTTTCAGCATCAAGGCATGTTTTTGTTTGAAAGTATGTAGAGTTAGGACTCTTACGATTGTAAACCGGCGCAGTAGCTGTGCAATGGTTGCTTGAACTTGTAAGCAGTCTCATCCACTTGCACAGAACTTGGGTTGTAATCTTGTAGTGCATATGTATTTAGCCTTTGCGAATTCTATCAGGCAATACATTTATAGAGAAAATTGTGTCGTAGAAGTCTATGGAATTCTACAGAGAAAGCCAATTACTATAGACACTTCTAAAAAATTAAAGCTCTAGCAAAGCGGCGACTTTAGAATATAAAACTGTATGAGGTGTTCTACTAAAACTATACAACTTTTTTGTGAGAGGTCAGTCAGTCAGTCAGTCCCAGCCCGATAAAAAAATAGTAGGTTGGCGTTCTCTCGGACTAGCAAATTTATATAGATTTTTGTGCGGCATGTCAGTGCATGTAATGTGCACGTGTTAAAGACAACTTTGTATCGAAGACAAAGTTTATCGAACGGATAAGATAAAGTTTACATAGCAAAAGCCAGGAACTAATATTTTTCATATCATTATTAGTATTTAGTTCTGGTAATAGAGCCATGGATTCTTCTAAAGCACCCTAGGCACTGTAGCTCGAAACGCGTAGAGAATGAGAAGACAATGAGAAGAAATTACAGTGTTAGAGCTGGGAGGAAAAACTCTTTCGGTAGCTTGTTCATATCATTGTTATTGCTAAGCTGCAATAACTTCTTAACAACTACACAGATTTTTGCACTGTACAAGGCCAACATTACGAAGTTAGAATATACTTTGAACCTTGATATGGGTCAGAATCTTCCTTGAACAAAAAACCTGAAACCTTTTCATACAAGAGAAGATTTATCCCACAACTACCTCTCCCAAAACAGAAACAATCTCCGCTGGATTGCTGCCAGAGTACACAGCCATTAAAAGTGCATCTCACAAACAGGTTTTCTAAAGTCGCATATAAATAGAAATGAAATAAATAAATGTAACAAAGCTATCATATCATACAATCAAAATACGTGGAATTCGGATAAGAATCGCTAAGATCACTTCGGGTGAAGATTGGAAGTCAACATTGTACCGTGAAACTTAAATGGTTGTCATGCATAAATCTCCCCCGTCCAAGGTCCGTCGTCAAAACAACGTTAAAAGGCTAATTACATTTGGTCACTTATTAACGAGTTGGGTACCCCGCATAGCGATCATTAAAACTACTTAATCAAAGTCTCCGAATTTGAATAGTCTAAACTAAGCAAAAAGGTAGGCACTTGCGCGCCTATATTTAGATTTTAGAAACAGAAAAGTTCCAAACTCAACACATTAAAAGATTTGTTTCAATAACCGGGGGGACCGGGGGAACTTGCCCGCCCCCATTTTTCCAGACCACCAAAATTGCCCCTCTCACGGCTATCAATGTGCCCCCTCGAGATGAAAACAAAACTGCCCCTTAAACGCACACATGGAAGCATATGATCGCGCTACAAATATAATCATATCCTCTCTTGGAATGGAAAACTGCCTCTTAAAAACGCAAGTGCATTAACACAATGTGCGCCTTCTGGAGATTGTAAACTACCCCTGGAAAGCACCAATACCCCTCTCGCAATAACAACAATGTCCCCCTCTCAAGATGGAAAATTGGCCATTAAAAGTAATATTGCTCCTCCTTCGATGAATGGTCGCTCTACATAGGCCTAACTAGTCAAATTCGTGGGCAGATCCATGAATCCAGAAAGTTTACTGCCGAAGGGCCGGGGCGGAGGGTGTGCGGTTTGCCGAAGGCCCAAGGGCTGAACCAGGGGGGAGGGGCAACGGGGCCATGCCTCCCCCCCCCCGAAAAAAAAAACGAACCCAAATTGTTTTTTTTTTTTATTGTAGTGACGTCACAAAAAAAACTAACCACTACGTACACCACCCTCTTTTCCCAAAAAAATGGCTAAGTTAGTCAGAAATTGCCCCACATCACACTACAGATTGTTTAGAATCCATTTTCCCGGGGCCCGTAAGCGGGCCCTGAACCCCACGGCCAGAGTTTCTGGACCCACTTTTCTGGTGACCTTTTTTGGGGGTCTTTCCACTTGCACACCGACGGAAGGTGCCCTTTGTCTGGAGAAGTGCCCCTTTTTGAGTGTTGCCCCCAGTTTGAAAAGCGTTCCGCCGCCCCTAGTTATAAAGACTTCTTTGTCTATGGTTCTCTAAGTAATTATAGGAATGAAACTTTTACAAGGATACTGTATTATGATACGATATAAAATAAACTAAAACAATTGTCTGAAACAATTTCATACGTACGGAGCTAGCTCCAAAAGGGACATTCAATTATTTCGTTTACGCAATTTAAGCAATAATTAAATGTCCCCGTTGGGGCCCCGTGATAATTAATATAATTAATGGAGCGTTTACTATCTGTTTTGAACTTTAATTATGTGTATTTCCCCCATCCGCAAAAAAAAACCCTGTACAATATTAGGTAATTTACAAAAAAGGATTGAATGTAAAATTGATGGGTATATTGTAAGTTGTCAGTTTAAAGTACGGCAGATACTTTCACCAGGTTCCAATTACTTTTCCTGAAAAGTCGTCTTATTCTCGAATCGTCGACCAATCTTAGAGGACAAGTCGCTCGATCGTCGTGTTTTTTCTGTCGGCGCTCCAACTTTTATTTACAATGCACGGCGTCGCGCTGTGTGTCGTGTTCATCATTTGCTGGCCTCGACATGTCTAACGATTCGGATGAATATTCATATTTTATGCGCCCACAGAAATGCATATGCATTACGTTTCCATAGAGAGGCCCAATGATAGCTCATCTGTACCGCCGAGGAAGCATCCATTATGAGAGTGGGGATATCTTTCCGTCTGTTTTAACGTTTCTCTCTTTTTTTCCGTAAGATGTTGATCAGAATTGAAAACTCAGTGGTATAATTATAAACTAGAAAGCATAATATGCCAAGTTATTGTGTTCCAAAGAAGAACATACTGTTACGCCCGCGGATCCATCATTGCTTAAACCACTAAGCTACAAGCGTGTCAGGTGCCATGCGGTATGTCTGGCCATAGAGCAAAGTTTGTGTACAGGAAACCAGAAATCTTTATTTATTTATTTATTTATTTATATATTTCGTGTTATTTTACCAGGGTAGCCCCATTAGTTGTCAATGAACTGTTCTCCCTGGGGGCCGTGAAATCAATGATAGTTATATAAACAGTGTAGCTTTATCAGCCAGATCTTGCGGTGCACGTAAATTATAATTTAAAAATCAAAGTCCTTGAATATCGCAATGTTGTTAGGCCTATTCAGTGTGACAATGTAAATATCCAAATGTGTAAACAGAATTATTAATTTGTAGAATCGGTATTAAAACAGGAGTGATATATTTGAGATTTTGAACACAAATGGAAAATCGGCCTGGTTAATTCCATACCCCTTCGTTATATTGGTATATTTTTGTTCCTTAAAAAAATTGATGTCTTGATTCTGTTGTGCAACTTTGTTTTAGTCGAAGTTGGCAAATACATGCAAATTGCGTGAACTTAGCTTTCCTAGTTTGGTGTATTTTTTAATCGGGGAAGGGGCATGTGTTTTAAAAATAGGGAGGGTGTTATACTGAATTTTGTGTGCAACTAACAAAAATGTAATTCTTCAATCTTTGTATTGTGGGTCAGTTATACTTGTATCGAGAGTGAAGTCGATTTTCCCCTTACATTGGCTGTGTTGTGGTCCACCCTTGATTCATAATGGTATGGTCCTAGCCTGAACAGCGCTCGGGAGCTCACTTGAGCCAAAACCAGTTTGCGCGTCCGGGCGAAAAGTTAACTTCTGTGTAGACCTACAGTGCAAAGTCAGCTCTACTCCAAATCTGTACATCTTAAAAATCGGATACCTATTCGACAATCATCTGGTGTAAGTACATTTAATACTGTACAAACTTACTTTTTTTTCTGGGACTGTTGTAATACGGCGAAATAATGCCAAAAGGACCAAAATAATTTCAAGAGCATATTAGGCCTAGCACTGTAGAGGTGGAAGAAAATCATTTTGTTATGTTGTACCTTGGATACTGGAATTTCATCCTTCTAGTGACTTGTGCAGTACTTTATACACCGTGCTACCTTCAACTTCAACACACACATCGCGCATGTTGCATACCGCGCCGGTACCTTGCGCAAGCACAAGTGAAAGGTGCGTAGTAGGGTCTCTCTCGTGTCGTATTTTTCTGCAATGTCCGGACGGGGGCGTTCACTTCAGTTTTGAAAGGTCACACTGCAGCAATTTAATCATATTTTAATAGCAAAAAACCTTGATCTCTCTTACTTATTAGCACGATAATAATTTATAACAGAACAATGATAATTGTTGACTGATTTGATGTTTATGGCGTTATGACATCAGAGGTGCGCGCATAGCACCTTCTTTGCCTCAGGTGGTGATATATGCTATGTGCTCTCGGGTGTTAGAACGCCATCTCACCTCACAGCCGTCAAAATGTGTTAACTTTATTTTTCTATTCTAATTAATATTACGTTTTACTTCCAATTATGACGTTATTTTGTTTATTTTATTTTCAATCTTTGGACAACAAAGGAGTAAAGAATATCTCATTAGCAGGGGCTGCCCAGGGAAGAGCAGCAGTAAAAAAAAAAACTGTCATCAATTATGTGCTATCTCAAAGTTAATGCTGAATTATGAAGCGGGGTTAGATATAGAATCGGTGACCAAAGGGACGCCGTATTGTTTTAACTTTAACAGCAGCTTGAACATGTAGCCCTAATTATTTATTTTTCATTGAATTGATCTATCGCGCAGATACCTGGATATCTTCCCCACACTTAAGGACTACGTTGCAATGGAGACGGCCGAGATTATTGATTTTTTTTGCAGTATTGCCCATACTTGTATTGGGGTGAGTATACACAGGCAAAGCCCCTGTAATAAACACACGTTAAATGTATTGGCGCAGAAGTTCGTTTCAGTTGCCTCCCCAGGGGCACGTTAACCCCCTTCTCATCCCTAGTGCCTACCCCCCGTGTGCCCCCACACACCCATTAGTGTGTTTTTACTTGCAATCGGGGATCCCTATTGTCCCTCTTTTGTTTGTACTTCAACTTTTTAGGAAGACCTCAATAGGCCTATGTGTTTTTACACGATCGTCAATAATTGTGGACCGTCAGGAATTGTGAACCCAATTGTCCTTTATCGTTCATCATCGGCCCCTGTTGCATGCAGAAATAAACTCATACACAACCCCAAAGTTGTATTTCATTCTATTGACTAGACCACGACGTCTTAAATCAAGACTCGTAAAAACGACTGCAGCAGTCAAACTCTTGTGTCAGTTGTCTCACTTTTCAAAGCTAAAATTTGAATAAACGCAACTTTGCAAGTAAGTCTAAAACAGCTTTTTCCTGCTGAATACAAAACAATCTCTATTAACGTAACGACACGAAGAAGTAGGAGAAATTGTGAAAGACATCCATGAAAGCCATGTTAAGTTGCCAGAAATTGATATAGGCCTAGCTTTAATATTGCCGGTCCAATTTGCACGGGATGTAGGGAGGCTTCATTTTATGGAGATTGCACACATTGGCATTGGTCGGAGTAAATGATACAAATAAAAGCTACTTTTTGCCTCCTCCAAATTCAGAGCATGGTTGTAACTGTTTTTACCAGTCCGCTTTCCGTACAATTAATTACTCCTTCCGTATTTCCGATCCGCAGGTGGCCACCACCGCCTACATCACGTTGGGCAGCGGCGTGCCTTACCCAAGCCTGTTCATAGGGTTGACTTCACTGCAATCTATGGTCTATCTCGCCATTATCGTTTTTGAAATCTGCCATTTGGTGCTAATTTTCTTAAGATTCTGCGATTGCGAGTGCGATTGCCTCAGCGAAGAATGGAAAGAACGTCTCTTTAAAGTGGTAGGCCCGATTTGCAACTTTTCCTGACGTTTCAAACGTCATATATTATGTTGGTTTACGTGCTGTTGATGTCGTCACGGCCCGTATCTTGTGATTGCTCTACACCTTCACAGAAATCGAAAATGTGTCAATTAACTAATTTGTTTTCAGAATAACTCTGTAAATGTCCGGCTTAGATGAGACAAAATCGAATACCCCACCTTGGTTCCGGTCCCCTGGACGAAAGTGTGCTCATAGCTTGCGTGATCTAACGTTCAAATTATATGTTTTTTTACAGTTTTAAAACACTCCAGTTTGGCACCTTCGTAAATCCGATCGACTTTAAACTTAATTCATACTTAGCCCACCACCCACAGATGGTCCTAGACGAAATTCGTGATCGTGACGTCATCAAGTGTCAGGTTACGTCACATTAAAGATGCATTTTTCCCCATAGGGTTTGTACATGTTTTAAAACGCTCCATTTCGGCACTTTCGTAAATCCGATCGACGTTACACTTGGTACCCACTTAGACCATCACCCACAGATGGTCCTTAAAGAAATTCGTGATCTTGACATCATCAGGTGTCACGTTACTTCACATTGAAGATGCACATTTTCCCCACAAGTTTTGTACACGTTTTAAAACGCTCCACTTTGGCACTTTCGTAAATGTGTTCAACTTTTTACTTGGTACACACTTAGACCACTACCTATAGATGGTCCAAGAAGAAATTCGTCGTCGTGGCGTCATGAGGTGTCAGGTTACATCACATTAAAGATGCATTGTTTCCCTATTGGTTCAAACTGAACCTCGGAAGTACAAGTCTGATTGGGTTTAAACTTGGTATGCATATTTACATGGATGTGTTATAGATGGAAATTAAAGTGACATCATCATCAAATGTCATGTGAAGTCCCTTAAAGGGGCATTTTATTCTTTTATAGGTCTATATCTACAAAATGTTCGATTTGGTTGTAACTTGACATGTACATATTAATTGTGCTGTTATAGATGACATTTATGGTGACGTCACTGATTGTTCATCCCGTGCTCAGAGTATTTCAAATATCCGAAACAGCTTTTGTTTGTCCACAAACACATTTCTAGTTATTCTTATTTTTCTTATCATTTCAGTACTTTGGCTTCTTTGCCGGCTCAATCTTCATAAACGTGTACGGACTCGTTTATATTTCCAACATCTACAGAAACAATGTAAGTCGGTGCAACATTATGGTCCCAGACTGGGATTGGGTGCTTGTTTCGCTTTTTATTTCAGCCCTTCTTTTTTAACATTAAAATCAGTGGTGGTTAATATGAACAAGTAATCAAACAATTAGTCTGGTTGTAGATGATAAAGCCCTCTACCATGCAGGGCTATTGACCGTGATTTAGAGACAAGCTTGTTGCATTGGCGGATCAACCTAAAGCCATACATTGTTTGACCACGGATCGGACCAAGTACATGGCACAATTAATGCCGAATAAAGCCCAACCGTACAATTACCAAAACCAAGTCTAGTATAGGTTTTCCATTTACATTCACCCATTGTAAATACTTTTCAATCACCATTCACTTTTTATATAGGTATTACTTTAACACTAGTGTCAATCAAAAAGATACTTACATTTCGTTCCAGAATGTCGTTTCCCTTTCCCCAATATACACCATTTTTATTTGGCCCAGTGTAATTCGCGAATGTAGCGGTAAGATTCATCCTAATCTTCCTTAGTTTCTTTCTGTCTTTCTATTTTCCCGAAGTTAAGAGAAACGATAGAGGATACACTGTCCGAGCAGGTGACGGAGCTCTTTGGGAAGAATGCAAATATCACCAATGCAATCAATGAACTCCAGCGAGCCGTGAGTTATTAAAACCTATTCTGAAAAATGAACGCAGTTAGTTTATTCGTTTTGTTTTCTTAGAAATGAGTCGGGAGTTGGCATCCAGGTAGTCTTGGCCCAAAACGCCTGTGATCGATAATAGCTCGTGCATAAACCTGCGAGCCCGCAGTGCTTGCGCTAACGTCTTGGGAAATTAGCGCTTAAGTTTTCTGGTTGTAAACAGGGCGCTGGGAAGGGCTCGTGATCGCGCCACATGCGGCGATATCAAGCAAACAGCGCGAGCGGGTGTCCAGAGCCACCGTACGGCTTGCTTGTTGGCTCTGGGTTGAAGTTGTACTAGAAGGTGTCGAACTGTTGCCAGGTTTCTTTCCATCTCTGGTCAACCCAAGTTAATGACGGAGGTGTGCATTTGTAAAATTTCTTTCGCGAGTAGGCAGAAGTTTCCGCGTCGTCAGACAGAATCAAGGGCGGATCCAGGGGGGGGGGGGGGGTGGCAACTGGGGCCATGCCCCTCCCCCCCCCCCAAAAAAAACACCCGAATTATTCTGTTTAAATTTTCTGTTTAAAGGCAGGAACTGCGTACACCACCATCTTTTCTTCCAAAAAAATTGGTCAAAGTGCTGGCAGAAATTTTCTCAGATCGCATCGAAGAGCGTCGGAATCCATTTTTTTGTTGTGGCCCTTAAGCGGGCCCGAACCCCTCGCCGTCATTTTTTGGACCCGCTTTTGGGGGACCAATTTTTGTTGGCCCCCCCCCCCCTCCCGAAATTGTGTTTTGGATCCGTCCTTGGGTACGATGGGCAGGAGTATGTCCGATTTATTTTCGTCGGTGAATTGAGGTGCCAGGTGGAAAGGGGGATGCCGATGCATGCCACTGTGGGTATTACATAATGTAATGGTATAACTTTCACTTCGTTATTACATGTTTTCAATAAATTATATATATAAAATATACAATGTTGCTGCATTCTACAGCTAAAGATCGTCCAAAAGGCAATAAGGCCTACTTCCTTTAGAATTTTTTGTTTTCGTGCAGGAAAAGTGCTGCGGTGCTATAGACTATGCTGACTACTTCAACAGTTCCTTTGCTAGCTCGCCATGGTACGGTGGCCGAGTGCTGCCCGTGACGTGCTTCAAAATACCGGAGGACGGTTGTACGGAAGCTAATTCTGGTGATAAATTTGACGAAAGCAAAATTTATGACGAGGTAAACTAAGCTAACTTGATTCGTGAAAGTTGGACGTTGATTGATAAGCAGAGTATTGATTAGGTGTGTGGCCACAAATAATTCAAACACGAATTTTGGTGCAGTGTGTAACTACATGTATTAATGTTTTTACTTTGTAGGGATGTGCTGATGCATTGACGGCGCTGTACAAGAATTTTTTTGATGATATGTTGCTGTGTATCAGCAGCATAATTGTAACTTTGGTAAGCGACAAAGCACATTTGGAAATCCTTTGCTAAAAATGGAAGCAACAAAGTTTTAAAAATCTTCCGTGCTTCGCCTGAACATCTTTCATAATAAAACAGAGAAATCATTTAATAAACCTTTCTGTAGAAACGCTGCCGTTTGCTTGAAATCAGGCTCAGAGGGTCGATGGTCAAAAGCTTCAAATCCCGAGTTAGATTGTCCAGTATTGGCAAGGTCATAATCATATTCATGATTAATAAAACTGTGGTGTCTCAAAAAAGGATTCCTTAACACTTTATTCATTCTGATAAGTTTTAAAAATGATTTTAGAAATGCTTATATTTCAAATTACCTATGCAGTTGCTTGTGAATGTTAGGGGTTCCATTAATTACTAATTTCAATTTCTTTACTACAGGCCGACTTCAGTGTCAGGATCATTTTTCAGTGCTGTTTTGACGGTGACTGCTCAAACTAGGTAAATATACACCAAGCCTCTAATTGTGGGCTTTTCCCGTATATGCCATTCAATACCTGCATACATACACACGAACAGATGTCTCTGTGTCTACTAGGACTCCAGTTTGTTAAGGTGGGGAAACAGTTTCAAGGTGATGCTTCGATACTTCTGATCTTCAGATTTAGATGTTTGCATGGTATAAAGGTAGCAGTAAAGATGCATGGTAGCGCCATGTGACACATCTCTTTTGTGAGTTTGTGAGGTTCTTTTCAGTGCCTCGCAAACCAATAAGAGAGATTCATTGTCACGTGGTTTTAGCGTAACGAATCAATCTTCAGTTTCTCATTCTTCAATCCACTACTTCCCACGACTCCACCTATATTCTACAATTATGAAAGCATGAAAAGGAAATAGGTGGTTTCGTTAAGCATATTCTCTACACGTCATGCAACGATTTTGGTTTTATTTGATGAAACAGATGCCATTCAAAGAACTTTAATAATTATGATGTACAACTTGGCTTTACCGGTGATGTATTTTTAGAGATACAATTATTTAAAGTTTGTAAGTCATGCTAATTAGTCGAAAGTTTGCTGAGCCGCATCACAAAAACTAAGTATCAGTGAAATTGAAAAGAAAGATATCAGTCCATACGGGGGTTTCTTATGGTTTCTAATATAGGCAAATCACACCAAATATCATGTACGAGAATCGGTGAAAAATCGTGTTGAATTGACACAGAATGACCCGAGTGTCGGCGAAATGCATTCGGCAATTTTCGGACATATCTTTTCGGAAACGGGTGGCATTCCCCCCGTTTTGATCACGCGCCTTGGTGGCTACCTGACCTCAGGTTTATCAGAAATAGCCAGAAACGTTTAGTCTGGGATCCAGACTATTCAGTTTAAAACCTGCTAGATACCGGTACTAAATGCTTCAGACTGATATACATGTATTCTTTTTACTGTAAATATTCTGTCATGACCAGAATTTGTGTCCTCGTTTTTCTTGTCTTTACCACAGGTTTCGCCTAGCGATAATGAAGAAGCAGTTACGGAATGATACGGAATTTTTCTCCAGGTGTTTCATATCATATACAAATAATATTTCAGACTTGAAACTTTTAGTTGTTGAATATCACCGCTGATCCAAGGCCGGATCCAAAACACCGGGTTTTTTTTCGTTTTTTTTTTTGGGGGGGGGGGGGGGGGCAGTTTCTTCTTGTTGCCGAAAAGATGGGTCCATAAACATTTCTCCCCGAAACTAATATGATATGCAAGGGGAGGGGTGCTAAGTTATTGCTTATGTTTTGAGGGTGGTGTACGAAATTGCTGCCGTTTTGTGACGTTAGTATCACTCTAAACAAAAAAAAAAAATTGGGGGGGGGGGCGTGGCATATTTTGGGAACGGTTAATAGGAAACCTCAAAAGAAAGAGGGCATGGATTCGAATACGGAATACGAATGGATCAGTTATTCTGAACAAAAGATTGCCGAAATCTATTTTATTAACTGAAAGTGCTTTAATAAGAAAACGAAAATTTACCTTGCTAACCGTATGTCATAAAATGCAACTGTATCTTGCTTTGTTATAAATGCTCCCATAAGAAAGCGCGCATGTAAAAAAAAGTGTGTCGTCATTATGATTCAGATATGTTATGTCTTCAATGTGTCTAGTGTCTGTACATATTCATTGGAATCTCGTGCTTCGTACTTGAGCTTGTGGTTTTGATAAGTCATCAGTCATTAACATTTGGCAATTATTAAATAAGTAGGCAGTCGATTTAGAGTTAGGATATGTGTTGTATACCGGCTAGCCTAAGTAGCTGTCAATCGGTTACAAAAAAAAAACACTCTCAACTACTTGTCCAGAAGTGGCAAGCTTGACATGCATGAAACATTTGTGAATGTTGTCATGCAAAAGATTCACAAAGAAAATTATGTTTGTATATAATTTTGTACAAGAGATCATTTTCTATTGACATTTTCTATTGACACTTAAAGTATATAAACAAACTCTATGATGTGTTCAATAGAATTCTATAGACCGGTACAAAATTTACAGGTAGGCGTCCTCTGTGAGTAGCAAAAATATTGTCGGGCCTGTAAATGTTGTTATTTAGACCTTGTGCCCTTTTTACAAAGTGCACGAGCGCCTTAACGAGTGCCCTTATTAGTTTTTTTTTGTGGGGGGTGGGGGACTTTGTGCGAACGTCGGAAATATTGCCGCCATGAAAAACGACACCTATTTTTTCGATAAAGTGCCCATTTGGGCACAAAGGGCTGCTTTGAACAGCGCCCCTATAAATAAAGCCAAACAATTTTCTGTCTACCATTTCCCCACCCCTATTTTGTCCCAGATCATGGTGTTATGTGCATATAACAGGCTACTTTTAATTATTTGTTTTGATTGACTCAATTTTTTTCTTTATCCAGCACGTTTTTACTGCTCTGGGTTTTTATCTAAGCCTTTTTAACTTTATTCGTTTTATGGACTCGTGTGTAATTGTATTTATGTGATTATATTTTGCAAACTAACCCTTTCAGCTGCTGCTGCTGGTCATTTTTGTTTTTGTATGCCAATAAATAGATAATAATAAGTAATAACAATATTTTGTTCTGCTTGTGGACATTTTCACCTTTTGTATGCAGATAAGGGCCGTGAGGTAAGAAGTGAAAGCGGTCCATTGAAAATGTACAGGGGTCCAAACATTTGGGTTATTTTCTCTCAATTTCTCCTGGATTTCTAGGGTTTTTTCCCTTGTTTTCTGGAGAGAAGTCTCCAAACTCCTAATAAATAATACTGTCCATGGCATAATCGTTTTTTTTTTTATGCACAAATAAAAGCTTTGGGGCTGAAATAGTGTAAGTAATGTAAGACGTGTTCTTCAGGCTCTCGAGCCACGTAGTGCAAAGGGGAAAAACCCTTGGTTTCATTACCAGAAAGAAATAAGGTAATTATAAAAGTATATAGGCATAATTAAGTTTCTTTAGACTGATTCACCAACGAAAATATGTTGGAAAAGTATGGGACTTTTTTTTGAGTTTTTGAAAAAAAAATGTCGACATGTCACTTAATAAAATCCCGGCTCTGTTGAAGTGATAATACAAATATTTAACCATAATCAATAGGGAATCCAAATATGGATACTCTTTAACTTTCACCCACTGTTAAGAGCTATTCACCATTACATTTATTTCAGTTTTTGTAGAAGAAAATATAATTGTACTTGATGTACGCCTATAGGCCTATGCGTAGTCAATAGTTGTTTCGTTCACAATTTCAGTGTAGGCCTACATGTATCATGCGCTTCTTGTATAATTCAGCTGTTGCTCCATGATTATATTTCCTTTAGGAGTTTAAGAATGCCGAAAATCGTAATATATTTGAAGAATGTATTTGACATCACTGTAACTGAATATGAACTAAAGTGGCATAACTGGATAGTAACGTAGATTTGATTCTTGAAATATGCTGGGGGAAATGAGTCTGGAAAAAATACTCAGCTGTTAATTTCGCACACAAGGTAAAAAAAATGAACAGGGATATACCCTATTCTTCTATTTTGTACGGTGGCCCTGGAACGACATTTTAATATTGACCTTTTTAATATGAACCTCGTAACTTCTTAATATTGACGTTGTACCTTCGCAATATGCACCTTGCACGTAGCTTAATATCGCATTGTGGACGTTGTTCCTTCTTAAGCCGTGTCCGCCAGGCGCGGTTCTACGGGGGGCTGGGGGGGGGGCAGCCCCCCCCCCCAAAAAAAAATTGTCTAGCCCCCCCAAATAAATTCAGTAAAAAAAAATTGCAATAGCAAAAAGAATGATTGTGATGTACATGCGAACGGTCGCCCGCTAAAGAAGAAATAGCCGTGACAAGGGTGCATTAGTTAATATATTGTGAATGATATTAGGATTTTATTGGCGCTCCCCATTGAAAATATGGCATGAGGCCCCCCCCCCTCGGGCCCCTCCCCCCTCCCACCTATTGATTTTCGGAGGCCTAAGTGTCTGGAAAAAATAACCGGTCAGCAAAAATTCTTGATCCACCGTGCTAGTCCCCCATAAAAATATTGGTTCTAGAACCGCGCCTGGTGTCCGCACTGGACTTTTTTTGGAAAGGTTTTACCGAGACAATGGTAAAATGAGAAATGGTCAAATGTGACCACTGTCCGCACTTGGACTTTCGACACGGGAAAATTTACCCAGACCGCATGGGAGAAGTAACCGAGCTGTCACCGTGTCAGTATAATGACTCACCGTACACAGAAAACAAATTGCCGATCACATTTCCAGCCGCCGATACGCACAGTAATAATTATTACACACGCCCTTTGCATGCACAACATAATCGTTTACACGATATTATTTCATCTTGACACGCTAAATCGTGACGAAAAGGCATATAATTCTGACGCATTTGTGATGCACGTCGTCGAAGCCATGCCGCTGTACGATGTTCCGTGTGGCAGCAGTGCCATCAGTATTCGTTGGTTCCCATCGCATGCTTACAGAATCGAAGCTATGATGTGGGCCAGGAACCAGTGACTACGGCCTACGTACGGTACCGGACCATGATGTTCCGTGCATGACTACAGTAGCGTATCAGGACGAATTTGGAGCGTAGAAAATAACATACATAGGTGGAGAAAGAGAATTTCTGCAAATTAATTCTCAGAACGTGATCTCTCTTCTCTGTGTATGTATTTGTCCGTTGAAATATATATTTTAACGAGATTTTACCGCTCGGACTTGATGATACACCGCAGCGTGTTTCTACAAAATGTTCGGCCACTGCACGTGCAGGTTCGTGCGGTCTCTGTATGCATAACAGGGCGCTCGGGCCGGATGTACGCTTTCCTGAGCCGCTTTTACCGACGCGCACTGTCCGGACTGGACTTATCGTCTCGGAAAAGTGACCTGGTCAGTTTTCCTGGGCGCGTGGGAAGTTTTCCTTGTTGAACCGTCCTCCTGCGCAATGTGAATCGTGCATTCTAAAAAGTACGAAGTCCTTGTCAAACCCTATAGTTAAACAACCAGTTATGATGGAGTTTCAATCTGACAGCTGTTTAATGTCACGTAACCTGGGTCTACCTTGTAGTGATTTTTATCATGAATCAAGACTCTCTGATTTATTTCACATATCTTTTATAATTCATGTTGAGGCTAATGAGCGCTGTTTCACTAGAAAAGATGTGTTTAATTCATGAGACTAATTAATTTCTTGACGGTATACTCTCCGTCAATTACAATAATGCAAAACAGTGTTCTGTGATCACGTTAAGAAGGCTTTTATCATAATACTTTACATCCTTCAAGCCCTATTCAGATTTTGTTTGTGTTTTTAATCATAGTTACGAGAGATTTCCGTCGAGATCCGAGTATTTAATTAGTATACGAGTATGATGAGGAACATCATTTATATGCGGTGGTACCATTACGAAATATTATCCACGTCTTATAAAGCATGACAACAATAGTAAAGGCATACATTGATATTTATTACTTCGGGGAAATATCGGGGATTTCACCAACGGTCCCATTTCCGTCAATCATTGTAAAAGCGATAGCGCGCGGGGCACAGGTGGCTTCGGTCAATTATTTAATTGTTTATTTAGTGCATACACCCGCAACATACTTGAGCTTGTCTAGGGGCTAGACGTTTTATGGTTGAATAAGTGATCACCCGCCGCAGCGATAACCCGCCACCGCGAATGAGCGCCGCATCACGACCGCACCGTTGCGTTGAGCGCGAATCACGTGTTGCCGGGGCACCCTATACGAAGTTGTTTGCTTGGAGTTCATGCATACATGACTGGTCGTCAGCCAATTGCGAATATTCTTCATGTTGCGGTCAGGCGCGGGTATCCGGGGAGGGGGGGGGGGGGGTTTGGAGGGTTCGACTTAGCAGTAGCCATATTTTCAATGGGGAACGCCAATAAAATCCTAAAATCATTCACACTATATTAATTAATGTAACCCTTGTCACGACTACTTCTTTAGGGGGAGACCGTTCGCATGTACATCACAATCCTTCTTTTTGCTAATGCAATTTTTTTTTTACGGAATTTATTTTTGGGGGGGCTAGACAAAATTGGGGGGGGGGGGGGGCCCTAGGCCCCCGTAGAACCGCGCCTGGTCGGATTCTTCCGTGTACATAAAAAAAAACCACCTGAAACATTTTCATACAATCATCTTATAACTAACCCGCCCCAAACACAAACAAGGTTTTGCTGGATCGGTGCCAGAGTTCAGAAACAATTAAAGCTCATCTCACAAACAGGTTTTCTAAAGTCGCATATAAATAGAAATGAAATAAATAAAGGTAACAAAGCTATCATATCATACAATCGAAATACGTGGAATTCGGATAAGAATCGCTAAGATCACTTCGGGTGAAGATTGGAAGTCAACATTGTACCGTGAAACTTAAATGGTTGTCATGCATAAATCTCCCCCGTCCAAGGTCTGTCGTCAAAACAACTTGAAAGGCTGATTACATTTGGTTATTAACGAGTTGGGTACCCCACAGAGCGATCATTAAAACTATTAATCAAAATCTCCGAATTTAAATAGTCTAAACTAAGCAAAAATGTAGGCACTTGCCCGCCTATATTTAGATTTTAGAAACAGAAAAGTTCCAAACTCTCACACATTAAAAAAATTGTTTCAATAACCGGGGGAACCGGGGAACTCCCCCCCCCCCCCCCCCATTTTCCCAGACAAACAAAATTGCCCCTCTCACGGCTATCAATGTGCCCCCTCGAGATAAAAATAAAACTTCCCATCAAACGCACACATGGAAGCATATGATCGCGCTACAAATATAATCATATCCTCTCTTGGAATGGAAAACTGCCTCTTTAAAATGCATTGCCAAGATTGGGCACCTTCTCGAGACGGAAAACTACCCCTTGGAAGCACAAATACCCCTCTCGCAATAACAAAATTGTCCCCCTCTCCAGATGGAAAATTGGCCATCAAAAGCAATATATGTAGTGCTCCTCTCGCGATAAAATTGGTCTCTCTACATAGGCCTAACTAGTCAAATTCATGTACGCTGGTGGCCCAAGGGCGGATCCGGGGGGTGGGGGCAACGGGGCCATGCCCCCCCCCCAAAAAAAATACGAACCCAAATTGTTTTTTGTTTGTAGTGTTGTCACAAACAAGGCATCCACTACATACACCACCGTCTTTTCCTTTAAAAAAAATGGTTAAAGTGGTCAGGAATTGCCTCAGATCGCACTACAGATCATCTAGAATCCATTTTTTTCGGGGCCCGTATAAGCGGGCCCTGAAGCCCACGCCGTGAGTTTGTGCACCCACTTTTCTGGGGACCAATTTTTTTGCCCACCCCCCCCCCCAACAAAAATCGTGTTCTGGATCCACCATTGCGGAGGCCGAAGGGCTCTCACTTTCCCACAGGCGAGGTGCCCCTTTTTGTCTGGATAAAATGCCCCTTTTTGGTCCCCCCCCCCCCCCAGTTTGAAAAAGCGTTCCGCTGCCCCTGGCTAAAGTATTTTGTGAATTTTGATACAGCGTGAAAAAATATTAATAATTGTCTGAATTTGTAATTGAAAAATTCGTTAAATAAAGTAAATTATCTATCTGGAAAATAGATCACCTTTTGCAGCATGTAGTATAGATTTTTTTTACTTTTGGTGAATACGCAGTTGAATACGCGGCTAGAAATCCGGCCGATTCCGCGGCTATCTTGAGCCAGGTCAAGTTGCTGTGAAAAAAAATTAACGCATGAGTGGGTTTACAACTCGGGCCTGTCGTGAATATTGGCGTCAATATTGGCGCAAATATTTGCGACATGGAGACAATATTGGCGTCAATATTTGCGACATAGAGGCCATGTCGTGAATATTGGCGTCAATATTTGCGGATGATATTTGCGACTTGAAGACCATGTCGTGAATATTGGCGTCAATATTTGCGACTTGGGTCCATGTCGTGAATATTGGCGTCAATATTGGCGTCAATATTTGCGACTTGGGTCCATGTTGTGAATATTGGCGTCAATATTGGCGCAAATAATTATTTGCGACATGGAGGCCATGTCGTGAATATTGGTGTCAATATTGGCGTCAATATATATGTGCGATGTCCCTTTAAAGCTACCATAGTATGATGAATATATAAAAAAAATAAACCAAACGAAATTGTCTGAAACAATTTAATACGTACGGAGCTCCAAAAGGGACATTAATTTTTTTATTCGTGTGCGCGAAATTATTTCGTGTACACAATTTAAACAATAATAGAATGTCCCTGTAAGTGCCCCGTGAATACGGTTTTGATTTATATAATAAATGGAGCGTTAACGATTTAACTTATCTTCCCCCCTCAAAAAACATAATATTACTGTGCAATATTAGGTAATATAACGGAAAAGGATTTTATCAATGTAAAATTTCGGTGTATTATAATTGTCAGTTTTGAAGCACGGCAGATACTTTCCCAGGTTCCAATCCCTCTTTCCTGAAAAGTCCTCTCATTCTCGAATTGTCGTCCAATCTTAGATTTGAGGACAAGTCGCTAGATCGTCGTGTTTTGTCTGTCGGCGCTCCCAATATTTACCAGCACGGCGCTAGCGCCCACAGAAATGCATATGCATTACAATTCCATAGAGAGGACCAATGATAGTTTATACCGCCGAAGAAGCATCCATTATTAGAGTGGGGACATCTTTCATCTTTTTTTAACGTTTCTCTCTTTTTTTTCCATATGATGTTTATCAGAATTGTAAACTCAATGGTATAATTATAAACTAGAAAGCATAATATGCCAAGTTATTGTGTTCCAAATAAGAACATACTGTTACGCCCGCGGATCCGCCATTGCTTAAACCACTAAGCTACAAGCGTGTCAGGTGCCATGCGGTATGTCTGGCCATAGAGCAAAGTTTGTGTACAGGAAACCAGAAATCTTTATTTATTGATTTATTTATATATTTCGTGTTATTTTACCAGGGTAGCCCCATTAGTTGTCAATGAACTGTTCTCCCTGGGGGCCGTGAAATCAATGATAGTTATATAAACAGTGTAGCTTTATCAGCCAGATCTTGCGGTGCACGTAAATTATAATTTAAAAATCAAAGTCCTTGAATATCGCAATGTTGTTAGGCCTATTCAGTGTGACAATGTAAATATCCAAACCTGTAAACAGAATTATTAATTTGTAGAATCGGTATTAAAACAGGAAAGATATATTTGAGATTTTGAACACAAATGGAATATCGGCCTGGTTAATTCCATACTCCTTCGTTATATTGGTATATTTTTGTTCCTTAAAAAAATGATGTCTTGATTCTGTTGTGCAACTTTGTTTTAGTCGAAGTTGGCAAATACATGCAAATTGCGTGAACTTAGCTTTCCTAGTTTGGTGTATTTTTTAATCGGGGAAGGGGCATGTGTTTTAAAAATAGGGAGGGTGTTATACTGAATTTTGTGTGCAACTTACAAAATGTAATTCTTCAATCTTTGTATTGTGGGTCAGTTATACTTGTATCGAGAGTGAAGTCGATTTTCCCCTTACATTGGCTGTGTTGTAGTCCACCCTTGATTCAGAATGGTATGGTCCTAGCCTGAACAGCGCTCAGGAGCTCACTTGAGCCAAAACCAGTTTGCGCGTCCGGGCGAAAAGTCAACTTCTCTGTAGACCTACAGTGCAAAGTCAGCTCAAGTCCAAATCTGTACGTCTTAAAAGTCGGATAACTATTCGACAATCATCTGGTGTAAGTACATGTAATACTGTGCAAACTTACTGTTTTTCAGGGATTGTTGTAATACGGCAAAATAATGCCAAAAGGACCAAAATAATGTCAAAAGTATAGGCCTAGCACTATAGAGGCGGAAGAAAATCATTTTGTTGTGTTGTACCTTGGATACTGGAATTTCATCTTTCTAGTGTCTTGTGCAGTACTTTATACACCGTGCTACCTTCAACACACACATCGCGCATGTTGCATACCGCGCCGTTACCTTGCGCAAGCACAAGTGAAAGGCGCGTAGTAGGGTCTCTCTCGTGTCGTATTTTTCTGCAACCTCGCATTCTCATGTCAGGAGGGGGAGCTAACTTGAGTAATTGAAAGGTTACACTGCAGTGACTTAGTTATTTTTTTAATTGAAAAAAAAACTTGATCTCGCTTCCTTATTAGCATGATAATAATTTCTAAAAGACCAATAATAATTGTTGACTGATTTGATGTTTATGGCGTTATGACATCTGATGTGCGCGCATATAGCACCTTCTTTGCCTCAGGTGGTGATATATACTATGTGCTCTCGGGTGTCTGAACGCCATTTCACTTCACAGCCGTCAAAATGTGTTAACTTTGTTATGCTGTTCTAAATATTATTACTTTTAACCCCATTTATGACGTTATTTTATTGATTTTAGTTCAAATCTTTGGACAACAAAGCAGTAAAGAATATCTCATTAGCAGGGGCTGCCCAGGGAAGAGCAAAAGTTAATAAAAAACTGCCTCATATGTGCTATCTCATTGTTAATGCTGAAGCGGGGTTAGATAGAATCGGTGACCAAAATGGACGCCGTATTGTTTAAGCATTGTAAACAGCAGCTTGAATATGTAGCCCTAATTATTTATTTTGCACTGAATTGATCTATCGCGCAGATACCTGGATTCTTCCCAACACATAAGGACAACGTTGCAATGGAGTGCAACGATGTCATTGGCAAAATCGGTGATTTTTTCAGCACTATTGCCCATACTGTTATTGCGGTGAGTATACACAAGCAAAGCCCCTGTAATAAACACACGTTCATCATCGGCCCCTGTTAAATGCAGAAACAAACTCATACACGAATGCAAAGTTGCATTTCATTCTATTGACTAGAACACGACGTCTTAAATCTAGACTCTAAAAAAACGACTGAAACAGTCAATTTTTCGTGTCAGTTGTCTCACTTTTAAAAGCTAAAATTTGAATAAACGCGACTTTGCAAGTAAGTCTGAAACAGGTTTTTCCTGCTGAATTCAAAACAATCTCTATCAACGTAACGACACGAAGAAGTAAGAAAAATTGTGAGAGACATCCATGAAAGTCATGTTAAGTTTGCAAATTGCCAGAATTGACATAGCTTTATTGCCGGTCCAATTTGCATGGGATGTGGGGAGGCTTCATTTTATGGAGATTGCACACATAAGTATTGGTCGGGGATAAACGATACAAATAAAAGCTATACTTTTTGCCTTCTCCAACTTCTAAGCATGGTTGTAATTGTTTTTATCAGTCCGCTTTCCGTACAATTAATTACTCCTTCCGTATTTTCGATCCGCAGGTGTTCAGTATCGCCTACATCACGTTGGGCGGCGGCGTGCCTTACCCAAGCCTGTACGAAGGGTTGGCTTCATTGCAATATATGGTCTATATTGCCATTATCGTTTTTCAAATCTGCGTTTTGTTGCTAAATTGCTATAAACTCTGCAATTGCGGTTGCCTCAAGGAAAAATGGAGAAAACGTGTCTTCAAAGTGGTAGGCCCGATTTGCAACTTTTCCTGACGTTTCAAACGTCATATATTATGTTGGTGTACGTGCTGTTGATGTCGTCACGGCCCGTATCTTGTGATATAGATCTACACAGAAATCGAAAATGTGTCAATTAACTAATTTGTTTTCAGAATAACTCTGTAAATGTTCGGCTTAGATGAAACAAAATCGAATACCCCAGCTTGGTCCCGGTCCCCTGGAAGAATGTATGCTCATATAGCTTGCATGATCTGACGTTCAAATCTGACGGTATATTATTCAACATAAGCTCACTAATATGATTTTGCTGGACGAATTTGAAATTCACTCATAGGGTGAATCGGAAAGAAAATCGTTTGAAACTAGCCTGAAAACCCTTACTCCAGAACCACAAGCTTGAGAGTCTGTATGTGACACGTCGTATGTACAACGTGTCCAGAAATGTCATACTTTGATCCTAATAACGCGTGTTTTTTTTCCCAATGGAATTGCACCAAATTTCCAGATTATGTAAATAAGACATGAAACATTTTATGGAGCGATTTTCATTAGTTTTGTGCAATAGGGTGATATTGAAATGCCACACGAAAAAAAATACCCTCTTTCAGAATTTGCCACTTTCGACTTGGCGTCCTCCAATGTTGATACAGCGCCGAACACGGTGGCGGAAGGCGCGTGCTGCGGCCGAAAGCTTTATGAAGGATCGCCCCTAATGTTATTGCACACCCCCTAGATGGCCCTTGATCATTGAGACTGTCTTTGCTCAGATGGAGTCTAAATTTGATACAAGCCTATTAAAGGGAATATACAACATTTGCAAACATCAAATTATTATGAAATACCTTATACTGGACTGTAAGTAAATGACAGTCTAAAGCATCCTGTAAATCATGGCACTGGTGTGCTGACATTTTTAAAAAAGAGGCAATTTTTGTTTCAATTTCGTGAATATTTATTCTAGAATGACTAGTTTTGTTCGCAGCTTACCTTAATTTTTTGGGGGGAAGGGGTTGTTTTGTTTTTCTGCTGTATTGATTACTCTGATAATTTATTATTATTCTTATTTTTCTTACAATTTCAGTACTTTGTCTGCTTTGCCGTCTCGTTGACGATAAACGTGTATGCAGTTATTTATATTTTCACCATCTACAGAAACAATGTAAGTCGGTGCAACATTATGGTCCCAGACTGGGATTAAGTTCTTGTTTCCCTTTTTATTTCACCCCTCCTTTTTTAACATTAAAATCAGTGGTGGTTAATATGAACAAGTAATCAAACAATTAGTCTGGTTGTAGATGATAAAGCCCTCTACCATGCAGGGCTATTGACCGTGATTTAGAGACAAGCTTGTTGCATTGGCGGATCAACCTAAAGCCCTACATTGTTTGACCACGGATCGGACCAAGTACATGGCACAATTAATGCCGAATAAAGCCCAACCGTATACAATTACCAAAATCAAGTCTAGTATAGGTTTTCCATTTACATTCACCCATTGTAAATACTTTTCAATCACCATTCACTTTTTATATAGGTATTACTTTAACAGTAGTGTCAATCAAAAAGATACTTAAATTTCGTTCCAGAATGTCGTTTCCCTTTCCCCAATATACACCATTTTTATTTGGCCCAGTGTAATTCGCGAATGTAGCGGTAAGATTCATCCTAATCTTCCTTAGTTCCTATCAGTCTTTCTATTTTCCCGAAGTTAAGAGCAACGGTAGAGGATACACTGTACGAGCAGGTGACGGAGCTTTTTGGGGAGCAGGGATATGCCGATATCACTGATGCAATCAATGCACTCCAGAGAGCCGTGAGTTATTAAAACTTATTCTGAAAAATGAACGCAGTTAGTTTATTCGTTTTGTTTTCTTAGAAATGAGTCAGGAGTTGGCATCCAGGTAGTCTTGGTCCAAAACGCCTGTGATCGATAATGCCTCGTGCATAAACCTGCGAGCCCGCAGTGCTTGCGCTAATGTCTTTGGAAATTAGCGCTTAAGTTTTCTGGTTGTAAACAGGACGCTGGGAAGGGCTCGTGATCGCGCCACATGCGGCGATATCAAGCAAACAGCGAGAGCGGGTGTCCAGAGCCACCGTGCGGCTTGCTTGTTGGCTCTGGGATGAAGTTGTACAAGAAGGTGTCAAACTGTTGCCAGGTTTCTTTCCATCTCTGCTCTGGTCAACCCAAGTTAATGACGGAGGTGTGCGTTTTTAAAATTTCTTCCGCGAGTAGGAAGAAGTGTCTGCGTCGTCAGACAGAATCAAGGGCGGATCCGGAGGGGGGGGGGGCCAAAAAAAAAACACCCCAATTTTTCTGTTTAAATTGACGCCGCAATAAAGGTGGGAACTGCGTACACCACCATCTTTTCTTCCAAACAAATTGGTCAAAGTGCTGGCAGAAATTTTCTCAGATCGCATCGCAGAGCGTCGGAATCCATTTTTTTGTTGTGGCCCTTAAGCGGGCCCGAACCCCTCGCCGTCATTTTTTGGACCCACTTTTGGGGGACCAATTTTTGTTGGCCCCCCCCCTCCCCAAATTGTGTTTTAGATCCGTCCTTGAGTACGATGGTCAGGAGTATGTCCGATTTTTTTCGTCGGTGAATTGAGGTGCCAGGTGGAAAGGGGGATGCCGATGCATGCCACTGTGGGTATTACATAATGTAATGGTATACCTTTCACTTCGTTATTACATGTTTTCAATAAATTATATATACAAAATACAATGTTGATGCTTTCTACAGCTAACGATCGTCCGAAAGGCAAGAAAGCCTTCTTCTTTTACTCTAGGATTTTTTTTGTTTCCGTGCAGGAAAAGTGCTGCGGTGCTGGAGCCTATTATGACTACTTCAACAGTGCCTTTGCTAGCTCGCCAAAGTACGGTGACCTAGTGCTGCCCGTGACGTGCTTCACAATACCGGAGTACGGTTGTATAGATGCTAATTCTACTGGTGATGAATTTGACAGAAGCAAAATTTATGACGAGGTAAACTAAGCTAACTTGATTCGTGAAAGTTGGACGTTGATTGATAAGCAGAGTATTGATTAGGTGTGTGGCCACAAATAATTCAAACACGAATTTTGGTGTAGTGTGTAACTATTTTTTTTTTTACTTTGTAGGGATGTGCTGCTGCATTGACGGCGCTGTACAAGATTTTTTTTGATGGCATTTTGCTGTCTATCGGCAACGTAATTGTAGATGTGGTAAGCGACAGAGCACATTTGGCAATCCTTTGGTATAAATGGAAGCAACTAAGTTTTAGAGATCTTCCGTGCTTCGCCTCAACAACTTTACATAACAAAACAAAGAAATCATTTAATAAACCTTCCTGTAGAAACGCGGCCGTTTGCTTGAAATCAGGCTCAGAGGGTCGATGGTCAAAAGCTTCAAATCCCGAGTTAGATTGTCCAGTATTTGCAAGGTCATAATCATATTCATGATTAATAAAAGTGTGGTGTCTCAAAAAAGGATTCCTTAACACTTTATTCATTCTGATAAGTTTGTAAAATGATTTTAGAAATGCTTATATTTCAAACTACCTATGCAGTTGCTTGTGAATGTTAAGGATTCCATCCCATTAATTTCAATTTCTTTTGTTTCTTTACTACAGGTTGACTGCATCAGGCTTATTTGCTGTACGGACGTTTACCGCTCAAACCAGGTAAATATACACCAAACCTCTAATTATGGCTTTTCCGTATATGCCGTTCAATACCTGCATGTATACACACGAACAGATGTCTCTGTGCCTACTAGGACTCCAGTTTGTTAAGGTGGGGAAACAGTTTCAAAGTGATGCTTCGATACTTCTGATCTTCAGATTTAAAGGTTTGCATGGTATAAAGGTAGCAGTAAAGATGCATGGTAGTACCATGTAACACAACTCTTTTGTGAGTTTGTGAGGTTCTTTTCAGTGCCTCGCAAACCAATAAAAGATATTCATTGTCACGTGGCTCTAGCGTAAAGAATCTGTCTTCAGTTTCTCCACCTGTATTCCACAATTATGAAAGCATGAAAAGGATATCCATGCAGCATTTAATTGGCTGAAATCCAACAATAATGTGATTGTGTCTTCGTTGTCGGGACAATATCTGACACACTTGTCCCATTGACTTTGCAGCATGCACGCGTGTAAATATATGCAAATTATTTTTTTTCTGGACAAGCTATCTTAAAAAAACAATGCTCAGGAAGGCCAAAAATAAAATAAATAGTCGGTCTTTGGTCAGCGTGCGCGTCGATTTTAATCATGCGTGTCAACCTTTTTTTTTCTTCAATTGTCTGCGGTGGCTTCAACAGCGCCCTCTATTGCCGCAACCTCTCAGATTTTTGTACCAAGGAATGGGGAAACCGCACCAAGGCAAATTATGGAGGACACCAATGTATATGAGGAAACAAACAAGCAAAAAATAGTACCCACCTTGTCTGTACAATTCATGCTTAAAAAAAAAAAAAAAAAAAACCGCGTCGCCGCATCGATTCCAGAACTTTGGTTGACCAGAGACCGACTTTTTTTTTTGGGGGGGGGGCCTAAAAAAACTTCAAGAGCGCCCATCACAAAAATCTTCAGGAGTGTTGCTTACATCATAAGCTAGCATCTGGAAAACATATTACCAAAGCTAATACTTTTTTTTAAAAATCAATGTCAAAGGTTGTTTCATTACGCATATTCCCTGCACTTCATGCTACGCTTTTGGTTTTATTTTATGAAACAGATGCCATTCAAAGAGCTTTAATAATTATGATGTACAACTTGGCTAGATCCTAGAGATACCATATATTTTATATACAATCCTATCCTAGAGATACAATTATTTAAAGTTCGCAAGTCATGCTAATTAGTCGAAAGTTTGCTGAGCCGCATCTCAAACACTAACAGCGAAATTGAAAAGAAGAAATCAGTCTATACGGGGTGTCTTATGGTTTCTAATATAGGCAAATCACACCAAATGTCATTTTAATGTTCGAGAATCGTTGAAAAATCGTGTTGAATTGACACAGAATTACCCGAGTGTCGGCGAAATGCATTCGGCAAACTTCGGACATATCTTTTCGGAAACGGGTGGCATTCCCCCCACCCCCCACCCCCCGTTTTGGTCACGTGCCTTGGTGGCTACCTGACCATAGACTTATCAAAGATAGTCGGAAACGTTTAGTCTGGGATCCAGACTATTCAGTTTAAAACCTGCTAGATACCGGTACTAAATGCTTCAGACTGATATATTCTTTTTTACTACAAATATTCTGTCGTTACGAGAATTTGTGTCTCGTTTTTCTTGTCTTTACCACAGGTTTGGCCTCGCGAAAATGAAGAAGCGGTAACGGAATGACACTGAATTTTTCTCCAGGTGTTTCATATCATATACAATAAATGTTTTAGACTTGAAACTTGAATATCACCTCTGATCCAAGGCCGGATCCAGAACGCTTTTTTTTGGGGGCGCAGGGGGAATTTTCTTGTTGTTGCCGAAAAGATGGGTCCATAAACATTTCTCCCCGAATTTGATATAAAATGCAAGGGGAGGGGTGCTTAGTTATTGCTTGTGTTTAGTTTTGTGGGTGGTGTACGAAATTGCTGCCGTTTTGTGACGTGAGTAACACATAAAAAGGGTTCTTTTTTTGGGGGGGGGGTGGCATATTTTGGGAACGGTTAATAGGAAACCTCAAAAGAAAGAGGGCATGGATACGAATACGGAATTTGAATGGATCAGTTATTCTGAACAAAAGATTGCCGAAATTTATTTTATTAACTAAAAGTGCTTCAATAAGAAAACGAGAATTTACCTTGCTAACCGTATCAACATGTCATAAAATGCAACTGTATCTTGCTTTTTTTTTTATAAATGCTCCCATAAGAAAGCGCGCATGTAAAAAAAAAGTGTGACGTCATTATGATTCAGATATGTTGTCTTCAATGTGTCTAGTTTCTGTACATATTCATTGGAATCTCGTGCTTCGTACTTGAGCCTGTGGTTTTGATAAGTCATCAGTCATTAACATTTGTCAATTATTAAATAAGTAGGCAGTCGATTTAGAGTTAGGATATGTGTTGTATACTGGCTAAGTAGCTGTCAATCGGTTACAAAAAAATGCAAGCACTCTCATCTACTTGTCCAGAAGTGGCAAGCTTGACATGCATGAAACATTTGTGAATGTTGTCATGCAAAAGATTCACAGAGAAAATTATGTTTGTATATAATTTTGTACAAGAGACCATCTTTGACACTTAAAGTATATAAACAAACTCTATGATGTCTTCAATAGAATTCTATAGACCGGTACAAAATTTACAGGCTGGCGTCCTCTGAGTAGCAAAAATATTGTCGGGCCTGTAAATGTTGTTATTTAGACCTTGTGCCCTTTTTACAAAGTGCACGAGCGCCTTAACGAGTGCCCTTATTAGTTTTTTTTGTGGGGGGTGGGGGACTTTGCGCGAACGTCGGAAATATTGCCGCCTTGAAAAACGTCACCTATTTTCCGATAAAGTGCCCATTTGGGCACAAAGGGCTGCTTTGAACAGCGCCCCCATAAATGGAACCAAACAATTTTCTGTCTCCCATTTCCCCACTCCTATTTTGTCCCAGATCATGGTGTTATGTGGATATAACAGGCTACTTTTAATTATTTGTTTTGATTGACTCCGTCTATTTTTTTCTTTACACTGTAAAATAGTTGGGCAAAATGGGTTGCTAATTCGACCAGTGCTGGTCGAATTACCAGCTGCCTACACTCTTGGGCAAATTCAAGCCAATAGTTTGATAGTTTTCACCCAATTCAACCCAATATGAGGTAATTTCATACCAATGTCGGGTAAATTACATTGCCCAACAGTATTTCACCCAACGTTATTACGGTGTATCCAGCACGTTTTACTGTCATGCGTTTTTATCTAAGCCTTTTTAACTTTATTCGTTTTATGGACTCGTGTTTAATTGTACAATTATTTTTTGTAAAGTGACCCTTTCAGCTGCTGCTGTTGGTCATTTTTGTTTTTGTATTCCAATAAATAGATAATAATAAGTAATAACAATATTTTGTTCTGCTTGTGGACATTTTCACCTTTTGTATGCAGATAAGGGCCGTGAGGTAAGAAGTGAAAGCGGTCCATTGAAAATGTACAGGGGTCCAAACATTCGGGTTATGTTTTTCTCAATTTTTCCTGGATTTCTAGGGTTTTTTCTCTTCTTGAGAGAAGTCTCCAAACTCCTAATAAATAATACTGTCCATGGCATAATCGGTTTTTTTTATGCACAAATAAAAGCTTTGGGGCTGAAATAGTGTAAGTAATGTAAGACATGTTCTTCAGGCTCTCGAGCCATAGTGCAAAGGGGAAAAACCCTTGGTTTCATTACCAGAAAGAAATAAGGTAAATAAAATGTATATAGGGCCTAGGCCTAATTAAGTTTCTTTAGACTGATTCACCAACGAAAATATGTTGGGAAAGTATGGGACTTTTTTTGGAGTTTTTAAAAAAATTGTCGACATGTCACTCAATAAAATCCCGGCTCTGTTGAAGTGATAATACGAATATCTAACCATAATCAATAGGAATCCAAATCTGGATACTCTTAAACTTTCACCCACTGTTAAGAGCTATTCACCATTACATTTATTTCAGTTTTTATAGAAGAAAATATAATTGTACTTGATGTACGCCTATAGGCCTATGCGTAGTCAATAGTTGTTGTTTTGTTCACAATTTCAGTGTAGGCCTACATGTATAATGCGCTTCTTGTATAATTCAGTTGTTGCTCCATGATTTAACTTCCTTTAGGAGTTTAAGTATGCCGAAAATCGTAATATATTTGAAGAATGTATTTGACATCACTGTAACTGAATATGAACTAAAGTGGCATAACTGGATAGTAACGTAGATTTGATTCTTGAAATATGATGGGCGAAATGAGTCTGGAAAAAATACTCAGCTGTTAATTTCGCACACAAGGTAAAACATGAACAGGGATATACCCTATTCTTCTATTTTGCTTTCACTTTTATTCTAGTAACAACCAAACTAACCATAAAACTTCTGATGTGAATATTAAATATACACCTGTGCTGTGGAATATAAAAGTTAGGATCACAATTATTTTGGATAATTCTAACAAAATTGGTTTCATCAGTTTTAAACATTGTTTTAATAAACTACTCATTTTTGAATATCAATATCTTTCGAACAGCTCCGTTGTCTTGCTTTCTTTTTATAGTTTCAATTTACAAGAGATACCAGCAGCCGTTTGTCAGTTGTTGCTAGATCAAGACACGTCATTGTAGATGGTACAAAGCAAATTCTAAAAATTAAATTAAACAAGTTGGCTTTGAACTCCGTATCTTACTGCAAGTATAAAAACTTCCCTATCAATTAAAACAAAATAGAGTTAGAGTCGAAGATTTACAGATGCCATTCATCACAACCGATTTCAAACAGCTGACAAAAACTCAACTTAACCGCACTAACAAAAAATATTTGACAAATTTCAACAAATCAGCTGGCCTCAGGGAATCCTGCTGTACGTTGCGGTGGACTTGTACATGTACGTCCGTTGTTCTGTGCGGTTTTGTACCCGCTGTGTTTGGGACTTCAGCTTCGCCGCTGCACACGGCCTGTCATCGTAGCAAATATTGCTCGGTGCAGTGGCGCGGCCTCGGAGTATTGCAAAGTACAAAGTTTCGGTAATAAGTGCACAAAATATATTACAAATGACTTTCAAGAGTCAAGTATTATTTTGTGGTGTTTGACTTGGTTCCTTTCAAAAATGGTTGTTTTTTTTGGATAAAATAATCCTCCGAGCGCCCCACCCCACTATAATATCCAGGCCCCTCGCCTCTCTCGCCCAAATGGTGAGAAACCTGGGTACGCCGCTGCAAAAAGTGGAACTACGTCAATAGGCCTTTAGCTCCCTCTACGTCCAGCCCGGAGCAACCAACACTTGAAGAATCAATCATTGATTAGTTGATCTCGTACAAAAGGTTATACAAATTCTAACACAATAGAAATACAAATAAACAAATGCAACAAAGCTCATCATTATAACAAATTAAATCAGATAAGAATCCTCAATCTCAGTTCTTGAGTTCGTAAGTCAACATGGTGCAGTCCGTGATACGTTTGAATTGCTATTTACACAAGCTTCCTGCATGTCTATAAGGTTCGTCATCCGCCGCGTCGTCCAAGGTCCATAATGTGATAGGGCTCAATACATTTTTAGCACTTATTGAGGGTTGGGAACCCCACAGCGATCATTAAGACTATCAAAACTAAAATCGTCGATATTGGAAAGTTTGAACTAGTTCCAACCGGGTTTTTTTTGTCGCCTAAATGAACATTTGGGAGACACCATTCCTATATTCTGTATGATCGTATGTTAAAGGTTTGAGGAGACAAAAAATGTATAACTTCTACATGCTTTCATTGATTTTGATGAAACTTGAATGCAGGGACCGAGAGCCAGTCTGCTCACAAAGCGGATCTGTTTGTGCCCTAAACAAAATCTATTTTCTTTTCTGAGAGTTTCAGCAGACGTCCAAAAGTGGGAACAATGAGGTTGTTTGGTTGGTAAATAGAAACTAGGAAATTCCCTTCGTGCACGTCATGGAATATTTTATCGATCCTAAATATAGTGTACATGTATATAAGTCAAAGGATCTCAGTTGTAGTCAGATTCAAATAAAATCAAATCAAATTGAATAAAATAAACCATCGGGAGGCAGCCAAGAACCATCCCCGATTTACTCAAGAAGTGGTAGTCGCGGCGAGTCGGCTTAAAAATCGGGAATGTGTGACCCCAGCATTAAAAATATATTCTATTGGACTTTGTCAATACAGGAATTTTCAGACAGAGCGAGTCAACATGAACCGCAAAGGGCTGCGGGATCAATTCTTTGCCATCGTTATACACGTCTGTGGCATGGTGAGTATTTGCTAAAAAAAAACACTACACACTGCATGTACATGTAGGACCATGCATCAGCACTACTTAATACTGCTTTTTGTGCAAATTTCCAACGACCAGGTTTTTGCCATCACAGCCGTGCACAACAGAACCATTCGGTACGTAACCCTCTTCCCTTTGCTAACAGATTTTCGCGGTGGCACGGCGTAAACTGTGAACATGTTCACAACTTCCGCAGTGCCACCGCGGGTTGGGCCAATCCGCAGTGGGATCGCCGCGGCACCGCCATGACCGCCGTGGCACCGTACAAGGACCGCAGTATAGGACCTCTATCACCGCCGTGCCTCCGCAGTACAACCGCCGTGCAATCGCGAAGGTCCGCGGTTTTGACAGTTTTCCGCGGTGCTACGGCGATCAATGACGGAACCACTGCGGAACCACGTCGATCATGGCGGTGCCACTGCGGTTTATGCCGTACAAGCACCGCAGTGGCACCGCACCTCCGGTGTGCCGGGGGTAGTGACGGGTAGGGGAAAACTATGAAAAACTACTGCCGGTGTCACTACGGTGATGGCGGTTTTGACCAAAAACCGTAGTGGCACCGCGCCTCCGGTGTGACGGGGTTATTATTAGTCTTTGTACTTGTGCAAGTTAGTAGCCATTCTGCTGCAGAGGGGTGCTGATAATGGCACGCCAAAGTGGAATTTATTCAACCCTGCACGGCAACCGACTGTCAACATTATGAAATACATCACAACTTTAAAAAGAAAACTAGAGCTATGTCTGTTCGATGAACAGAACATAGGGCTTTTTCGCATTTAAAAAATGTTTATCCTCTTGCAGTCACTTTTGAGAGTGCTAAATTTACTGACTTTTGAGAGTGCTTTACTGACTTTCTCTGTGTTTGTGAAAGGCGATCGTACATCAGTGCCGGTTACATTCAGTCTGCATCATCTGGAAGTAAGCGATGATAATTTTTCCTTTCCTTTTGCCTAATAAGTACACTATCGATTTGGATCTAAGATTACTGTTCTTGAGAAAGTGTGTCTTACTTCAGTAAAGCACGAAGTGAACATTTTTGTTAAAATTTCAAATAACTTTTATTTAATTATGTAATGCTGATGTAACTGGGCAAGATATCAACACAATTTTTTGGAAGATCACAATTTTTGACATCTTCGGATTGCATGGTTCGGTGAACATGCATACAAGCTTAAGGTTTTCTAAATGTCAAACCAGTGCCTTAAAGTATTTCCCTTTTTTCAATTTTTAGAATGTGAATGATGAATCAATGAAAGGCGAGAGTGCAACCGTCAACATCAGCAGACACTCATTATGTGCCTTTGTGGATGACACGGATGACCAAGAAGTGTAAGTTCCTGATTGCTGTCTTCTTCTATGTGGTGAAATTATTTTGAGGGGGCTTATGGTTGCGACATAGATAACGATCAATAGAGGGCGCTAAATATGATTACCAGTCGGTCCCGATGCAACCTCGACCCCAGGGTGTCGAGCAGTACGCGCCCACCACTACCTGCTCTCTCACCCTGGTATTGGATCATTTGCATGTGCAAGATTTTTGCAGACGTATGCAAATGAGGAACAGTCTGGTGCCTGGATATGCGTTACACATTAGCGTTTGTTTTTGTATGCGGTGTCTGGGGTAAGAACAGAGTCAATTCGTAGCAGCGCGAGCACGGCGTGAGTTACGAAAACACGATTTTTGAAATCAAACTGTTACGATCTTATCAAGACACCATGCAGTATCATATTTCATATTAATATGAGCAAATTGGAAAGGAAATTAGTATTTTCGAGAAGGCGTGGACGAATGATCGCGAAAACACGTACTGCACGTTGTGAATATATAGCACCAAGTACACGATAAAAATCCATTACTAGCCAATTGCGGTATCCAATCAGGATACAGGAAGAAAGTTTCCTATCCAGGGTTTACTATTGGAAACGCGGTTGGAAATAAAGTAAGCACTGGGGACGAGGTTGGTCCCGATGCCGATCTAAAAATATACCGGTATCTGGGCAGACGGGCCGAGGTCACTGGGTCAGACCACAGGTGGCCGGGGACTAAGTTGTTACAATTGTATTTACTTGAGATGGCTAGGAGGGTTGGAGCGTGGAGTATGGTTGGAAGAATGGAGGAAAATGGAATAAAGAAAATGGCTCCAAAATAATTGTGAAACAGAAACAGCGTGACTGTGTTTTTTGTTCGAGTTCAGCGAAGACCTATACCCGCCCCGCGCTTCACAGCAATATACTACATCTAGAAAGGGGGAGGGGTGGGTGGGCTCAAAGCCTTAAAATTTCCGTTTACAGTAGATTAAGAGTATTGGCCGACTGACCTATTATTAAGGGAATAAATGTGTGCTCCGGAGGTTTTTATCACCCTGTTTAAGACTGCTTAGAGTCTGGGTGCTGATAATTACCGGAGGCGAGGGTAATTATTTATTCCCATTCATAAATACCTTTTCGGTAAAAAACAAACAAATAATTCGTTCAAAAATCCCGATTTTGTTCAACAGGCTCACTTCATGCTTTTTGAAACATCCCTCTAGCAAAATAATGGAGTGTTCAGCTGGCGAGTAAGATGTAAACAACCCTTTCATGGAGATTGACGCGCGCGTAGCATGTTCTGCGCGATGTCGCGCAGAATGCACCTGGGGCCTTGCGTTTTGAATTTAGAACTATAAAATTCTGACTGGCTGGTAGTGTTGCGCATGCCTACGTGAGGATTGTGAAAGTTCAACCAATGAAACGGTAAGAGACACTCGATTTTTAGGAGTCCACATTTCATTGTGACACTGGAAAAGTGTTTAAGACCAGCTAGCCATGTCTTTATCATCCGTTTAAGACCGGCCACGTGACGGGCTCTCGACCAATAGGAATAGCTAAACTGTCTGAGGTATTTATGAAATGGAGATAAATCTAATTGAGATATCAATTCACACATGTACAAATGAAAAGCTACGTTTTTTAAAGTGTACTGATCAGTGGCGTAACTAGGGTTAAACATCTTGGGGTGGGGGTGCACACATTTTTCAGGGGGGGGGGGTTCTGAAGGCGGGTACATATTTCTGTTAGATTCAAGATTTTACAATGGGGGTGGCGTGGGGAGGGGGGGGCCACGGATATCCACTGGGGAGGGAACACGTGCCTGAAGAACATAACTAGGTTTAAACTTGGAAGAAGGACACACCTAGGGGTGCACACAAAAATTTCGGGAGTGGGATTGAAGGCAGATGATGCATTTGTGTTCAATTCAGGATTTTGAAATGGAGGCGGGGGGGGGGGGGGTCATGCCTGTAGAACTTTCCAAAACAACTTTTTGTCTTTGTCAATATTTGCTTTGGACATTTCTATTTTAAGTTTTGGGTTATGTACTTTTCCCTTAGGCAATGGTCATCGTGGGGTTGCAAAGTGCTATTGGACAGATCAACCAGCAAGTGTACCTACTGCACCTTTTCCCTTAGGCAATGGTCATCGTGGGGTTGCAAAGTGCTATTGGACAGATCAACCAGCAAGTATACCTACTGCACCTGCAACCATTCCACTAGCTTTGCCGTTCTCATGCAAGTTACGCCCTTCAAGGTACACAAACCTTTGCAATTTTGTTCGGCATTTTTAGAGAAAAAAGAGGTTTCTTAAAGAATGTCAATTGTTCATAACATATCTTCCAAATGATTTAGAAAAGAATGTTTATTGTTTTCCTTTTAAAATCAGCGAAAAAGTGATATAGGCCCTTATAAGTTCATCGTGCCAGAAGGAAGCAAATACTTTAGTTTCATTGTGATATTTTCTGTTGAACTCAAATGAATGGGCTTCAAATGAAATTAGCTTGAAGTATAACTTTGCTAATGTTAAAACCTTTGCCTTCAACAAAATCCTGTTCTTAATTGAAACAAATTCAAAAGAAATTTTAGTGTCGAGATTGCAAACTTAAACAGTGTGCAATGGTTGCATATTGCAAGCTGCAGTGCTCAAATTATTGCACTTCTAAGCCGAAGGTTTTATTTTTGCAGTAGCTCGTGAACATTTCGGTTAGCTCTTAGAAAGCACTGCATAAACTGCTTATAATAATACATCAGTGACTAAAGGAAAGCCCCTATTTTAATTTATGACTACCATTGTATTTCAAAATGTTTGATTTTTTCCTCTTGTCCAGCTGTTGGCTTGACACATCCTCTGGCCTGATCTGGGCATTTTGTGGCCCCTGCTCTCCTCGTCATTGTGGTAAGTTTTGACATTTTTTTCCCAGTCATAATTTATCATTAACATAATGTAATTTAGTACAAAAAACACAAGACAATCCAAAAGAAAACCATATGGGTCTGGTCATAGGTATAACAGCTCGAATTGCAAATGTTGTTTGGCATATAATCACAAAGTTATCACATAAATGGAATAGCTGAAACCATTTTCAGATGGCAAAGTTACAATTGTGGATTCAGGATTGAGCAGGGGGGTGGGATTTTGCCACACCCCACATTTTTGCTATATTAGCCCCTCCTTTTCCACAACCCTGTCTGAAGGACACTTCTTCCAGAATGCCTACTTGCAGAATTGATTGTCTCATATTAATATCATTCCACAGATTAACATGATAGCTCTGGCGATGGTTGTGCGCATCATAATCAAATCTGCCCACTTAAGACGGAAGAAGAAGTTCGATCACATCAAGTAAGTTCCTTTTTTTGTGATAAACAAAAGTTAAGTTTGCATTAAAGATGTACTTTCCACGCTCTCCAACAAATTTGACAATTTGGTTCTCCTCACAAAACTTTCAAATTGTATGTTTTATTTTAACAAAAAACAACTTAAATTCTATTTTAGGCATATGTAACTCTCTAAAAGCTCTCACTAGCTGTGGGTTGCTTTTGCACACAGATAGATCCACCCTGCTTTTAACATCAGTGATGGTTATGAAAATAATTGCTGCCGAACCCTCCCACCTGTGAGAGTTCTGAGTATTTTTAAAAGAATTTTGAAGTATTGGCATTAAGCACTAGTGTCTATGGGAATTTATTTGCAGGGTTGCATCCCTAGATCGACACGAACATGAAAGTCATGAAACATGGCACCAGACTACTTCACATGTAGTGTAGTGCTACAAGATACATAGATAAGTCTCGCACAGCTTGTCCCAGCCGGCGCTAAAATCCCATTGGATCAGCCAGATTTATAAGTTCCCAGTAGGTCCTGTTGTAGTTTTAAAGTATGGGACTCTCAAAACTGTGTATGAGAGTCCCAAAACTATTCACATGCAATACAAGAAAATAGACTGGCACCTGAAACAACCAGTCCAACAACAAGCAGTCCAGTACTGCATCAATCAACTTGTGTCAATAGAAACATATGGCATGTCTGGTACTAGTCTCTATTACTACACATTTCTCCATGGTCAGCCACCGGTCTTTTTAAACAGTTGGACCATGGTTGAACATGTACCCAGTCTAGTCTTTGGCCTCAAACTGATATCCTTTGTTTTTCCTCTCAGATGCAAAACATTGAAGGAAAGTCTCCTTTCAAAATTGAATTGAGACCTCAAACTTGGCTGGTGAAATACTGAGGAACTTGTCTTTGCCTCATGACAATTTTAGAGAATTTTGTCAGCCAAAGAGTTAGTAAAGTTGGCCTGATTTCGGTTTGCATGTTTTTCAGCATTCAAGGTCCCAGTCTTTTTTTTGTGAGAGGTCAGTCAGTCAGTCCGATGCCAGCCCGGTAAAAAAACTTAAAAGGCTGGCGTTCTCTCGGACTAACAAATTTATATAGAATTTTGTGAGGCATGTCAGTGCATGTAATGTGCACATGTTAGGCAACTTTGTATCGAAGACAACATTTATCGAACAGATAAGATAAACTTTACACAGCAAAAGTCATGAACTTATTTATCATTTTTTGTAGTATTTATTTCTGGTAATGAAACCAAGGATTCCTCTAAAGCGCCTTAGGCACTGTAGCTTAAATGCCTAAAGAAACACGTAGAGAATGAGAAGACAATGAGAAGAAATTACAGTTTTAGAGGTGGGAGGAAAAACTCTTTCGGTACCTTTTTTATATCGTTGTAATTGCTAAGCTGCAATAATTTCTTAACAACTACACAGCTTTTGTACTGGCAGAGCAAAATGTTACGAAGTTAAATATACAATGCAATTTGAACCGTGAGATCGGTCGGAATCTTCCGTGTACACACCCCCCAAAAAATAATAACCACCTGAAACATTTTCATACAATCATCTCACAACTAACCCGCCCCAAACACAAGGTCCTGCTAGATTGCTGCCAGAGTACACAGCCATTAAAAGTTCATCTCACAAACAGGTTTTCCAAAGTCACATATAGATAGAAATGAAATATATAAATGTAACAAAGCTATCGTATCAAATACAATCGAAATACGTGAAATCCGGATAAGAATCAACACGACCACTTCGGGTGAAGATTGGAAGTCAACATTGTACCATGAAACTTAAATTGTTGTCATGTATAAATCTCCCCCGTCCAAGGTCCGTCGTCAAAACAACGTAAAAAGGCTGAATACATTTGGTCACTTATTAACGAGTTGGGTACCCCACAGAGCGGTCATTAAAACTATTAGTCAAAATCTCCGAATTTAAATAGTCTAAACTAGTAAACAAAGTTTAGGCACTTGCGCGCCTATAATATTTAGATTTTAGAAACAGAAAAATTCCAAAGTCTCTTCACATCAGTGCATCAATTAAGTTGTGTCAATAGAAACCTATGGCGTGTCTTGTACTAGTCTCTATTTCTACACATTTCTCCATAGTGCGCCACCAGTCTTGTCAAACAGTTAGACCATGGTTGGACATGTACCAGTCTAGTCTTTGTCCTCAAACTAATATCACTTGACTTCCCTCTCAAGTGCAAAATATTGAAGACAAAAAAACTCCTTTAAAAATTGATTGTTGAGACTTCAAACTTGGCTGATGAAATACTGAGGACCTTGTCTTTGCCTCATGAAAATTTTAGAAAATTTGTCAAGCAAAGAGTAAGTAAAGTTGGCCTGATTTCGTTATGCACGTTTTACGGCATTCAAGGTCCCAATTTGAAAACTGTAATGGAACTGTAGGCCCCCCCCCCAAAAAAGTCTCCGGTTTCTGGTATGCGCGCGCGTCGCCGTAGCCATGCGCGTCGGCAAAATGAAAAAGTTTTTTTTTCAATGAAAGATGATGTCTCAAAACCGCCAAACTCACTGATTTGACTGGAATCCTGCTGCTGCACAATTTTAACGTGTTTTTAGGTGGGGTTATGATCGAGAATAAGCTTTATGTGGCCTCTCCGGACTCCCATATATTTGCACTAAGTTTAGTCGGACACCATTTGCAGTCATCAGCCGACATTTGAAGCAAAAAAGTCGGGTAAAAAAAAAAAAAAGCCGCGTCGCCGCATCACTCTTTGGACAAGCTTTATACCAGAAACCGGAGATTTTTTTTTTTGGCCTTAATGAGACTTAACTGGAATTGTCTGCTGGTTTAGTCACAAGTGACAGTCAGTGAGATAGGTAACCAGTCTAATTGACACATGACAGTCAGTTAGTCAGTCATATTTGACAATTATTTAATCAGTAGACTTGCATTGACTTTTGAGTCTATATGTTTTGTTTGAAAGTAGGTAGACTTTATGAACTGGTTGCTAAAACTTGTAAGCAGTCTTAACCACTTGCACAGAAGTGGCAAGCCTTTGCCAATTTTATCAGGCAATGCATTCATAGAGAAAATTGTGTCATAGAAGTCTACGGAATTCTACAGAGGAAACCAATTTCTATTGACACTTCTAAAAAAAAACGACATTGTAGAATTCTATCAAACTTTATGAACTGTTTTAAACAACTTTTTTTGTAAGAGGTCAGTCAGATGCCAGTCGTATACAAACAAATAGTAAAGCACTAACTGTGAAGCACTAAGATGACTTTGGGTCGTAGAAATGGTTCTTAGAACAGATAAGATAAACATCACAAAGCAGAAGTCATGAACTTATTTCTCATATCATTGTTATTAGTTTTTGAATGGTAATGAAACCAAGGGTTCCTCAAAAGCGCCCTAGGCACTGTATAGATCGAGAGCCTGAAGAAACGTGTTGAGAAGAAATTGCGGTTTTAGAGCTGGGAGGTAAACTCTTTCGGGTAGCTATTTCATATCATTTTAATTGCGAAGCTGCAATAATTTCCTACCAGCTTCACAGCTTTTGTTTCCTATATTTTTCCTATGTTCCCAATACCGATGGTCCCCGAAATGCTTACCCTATCCCTAGCTATAACCCTAATCCTAAGGATTTCGGAGAACTTCGGTATTGGGGAACATCGGTATTGGGGAACATAGGTATTACGCCGTATTGGGGAACATCGGGTAGACCCCCTTTTGATCCAGTGGTAAAGCAAAACATTACATATCTCGAACCATTAATGCTTGGTCTGAATCTACCGTAAGTTCATGTGCAACAAATACACCCAACATTTTCATACAAGGGAAGCTTAGATCATCTCATAACAAACCCTCCCCAAAACAGAAACAAGCTCCTGATGCTGGATCAAAGTACAAATCATTAAAAGTTCGACTCACAAAAAGTTTGTTAAAGCCACATATAATTAGCAATCAAATGACCAAATGTAACAAAGCTATCATATCATACTATCGCAATACGTGGAATTCGGATAAGAATCGCTAAAATCACTTCGGGTGAAGATTGGAAGTCAACATTGTACCATGAAACTTAAATGGTTGTCATGCATAAATCTCCCCCGTCCAAGGTCCGTCGTCAAAACAACTTGAAAGGGCTGAAAACGTTTTGGTCACTTATCAACGAGTTGGGTACCCGAAATAGCGGTCATTAAAACTATTAGTCAAAATCTCCGAATTTGAATAGTCTAAACTAGTAAACAAAATGTAGGCACTTGATCGCCTATTATATTTAGATTTTGGAAACAGAAAAGTTCCAAACTCTCAACACATTAAAAGATTTGTTTCAATAACCGGGGGGACCGAGGGAACTTGCCCCCCCCCCATTTTTCCAGACCAACAAAAGTGCCCCTTTCATGGCTATAAATGTGCCCCCTCGAGATGAAAACCAAACTGCCCATCAAACGCACACATGGAAGCATATGATCGCGCTACAAATATAATCATATCCTCTCTTGGAATGGAAAACTGCCTCTTAAAAACGCAAGTGCCCCTCTCGCATTAACACAATTGTGCGCCTTCTCGAGATTGTAAACTACCCCTGGAAAGCACCAATACCCCTCTCGCAATAACAACATTGTCCCCCTCTCAAGATGGAAAATTGGCCATCAAAAGTAATATTGCTCCTCCTGCGATGAATGGTCGCTCTACATGGGTCTAACTAGTCAAATTCATGGGCAGATCCATGAATCCAGAAAGTTTACAGCCGAAGGGCCGGGGCGGAGGGTGTCCGGTTTGCCGAAGGCCTAGTGGCGTAGACAGGAATGTGTCAGGGGGCGGAGGCTGGGGGGGGGGCTGATTCTAATCTGAAAACTATAATGGAACTTTAAATGGGACTCAACTGGAATTGTCTGCTGGTTTAGTCACAAGTGACAGTCAGTGAGATAGGTAACCAGTCTAATTTACACATGATAGTCAGTCAGTCATTAATACTTGACAGTTATTTATTCATAGACTTTTTAGTCTCTATGTTTTTTTTTGAAAGTATGTAGAGTTTATGAACTAGTTGCTAAAACTTGTAAGCGGTCTCATCCACTTGCACAGAAGTGGCAAGCTTGTAGTGCATTGCAATAAGCCTTTGACAATTTTATCAGGCAATGCATTCATAGAGAAAATTGTGTCATAGAAGTCTACGGAATTCTACAGAGGAAACCAATTTCTATTGACACTTCTAAAAAAAAAGACATTGTAGAATTCTATAAAACTTTATGAACTGTTTTAACCCTAAGATCTCGGCCATCGAGTGACGAAAAATTTTGAAACTCGGAACATGCATAGAGCAACTCTTCCTAAACATACCAAAGAAATTTCATGGCTATAGGTCAAAGGGTTTTGGAATTATGGCTCATTAATTATTCATATGTACGAATGGCAATCCTGCTCTGTGTACACGACGTATATGCGAAAATTCAGTTTTCACGGCGCGTAGCGCCGGAAAATTTTTCGCTACCCGGCAACCCGTGGTCCGATTTTTATGTTTTTGGTATCAAAAGATGCGCAAAGCTCGAGGCTAAAAAGTCATAACAGCTCGGGTCGCGAATTTTTTTTTTTAGAGGCTATCACGGAAAATGTTGAGGGGGGGGGGGCGGATTCCGCCCCCCGGCCCCTTTAGGGTTAAACAACTTTTTTGTAAGAGGTCAGTCAGATGCAGTCGTGTACAAACAAATAGTATAGCACTAACTGTAAAGCACTAACAAGACGACTTTGGGTCGTAGAAATGGTTCTTAGAACAGATAAGATAAACATCACAAAGCAAAAGTCAGGAACTTATTTCTCATATCATTGTTATTAGTATTTAAATGCTAATGAAACCAAGGGCTCCTCAAAAGCGCCCTAGGCACTGTATAGCTCGCGAGCCTGAAGAAACGTGTAGAGAAGAAATTGCGGTTTTAGAGCTGGGAGGTAAACTCTTTCGGGTAGCTATTTCATATCATTTTAATTGCGAAGCTGCAATAATTTCCTACCAGCTTCACTGCTTTGTTTCCTATATTTTTCCTATGTTCCCTAATACCGATGGTCCCCGAAATGCTTACCCTAACCCTAGCTATAACCCTAACCCTAACCCTAATCCTAAGGATTTCGTTGAACTTCGGTATTGGGGAACATCGGCATTGGGGAACATAGGTATTACGCCGTATTGGGGAACATCGGGTAGACCCCCTTTTGATCCAGTGGTAAAGCAAAACATTACATATCTCGAACCATTAATGCTTGGTCTGAATCTACCGTAAGTACATGTGCAACAAATACACCAAACATTATCATACAAGAGAAGCTCAGATCATCTCACAACAAACCCTCCCCAAAACAGAAACAAGCTCCTGATGCTGGATCGTTGCCAAAGTACACATCATTAAAAGTTCAACTAACAAAAAGTTTTTTAAAGCCACATCTAATTAGCAATCAAGTTACCAAATGTAACAAAGCTATCATATCATACTATCGAAATACGTGGAATTCGGATAAGAATCGCTAAAATCACTTCGGGTGAAGATTGGAAGTCAACATTGTACCATGAAACTTAAATGGTTGTCATGTATAAATCTCCCCGTCCAAGGTCCGTCGTCAAAACAACTTGAAAGGGCTGAATACATTTGGTCACTTATTAACGAGTTGGGTACCCCAAATAGCGGTCATTAAAACTATTAGTCAAAATCTCCAATTTGAATAGTCTAAACTAGTAAACAAAATGTAGGCACTTGCGCGCCTATTATATTTAGATTTTGGAAACAGAAAAGTTCCAAACTCTCAACACATTAAAATATTTGTTTCAATAACCGGGGGGACCGGGGGAACTTGCCCCCCCCATTTTTCCAGACCAACAAAAGGGCCCCTCTCACGTCTATGAATGTGCCCCCTCGAGATGAAAACAAAACTGCCCATCAAACGCACACATGGAAGCATATGATCGCGCTACAAATATAATCATATCCTCTCTTAGAATGGAAAACTGCCTCTTAAAAACGCAAGTGCCCACTAAACATTAACACAATTGTGCGCCTTCTCGAGATTGTAAACTACCCCTGGAAAGCACCAATACCCCTCTCGCAATAACAACATTGTCCCCCTCTCAAGACGGAAAATTGGCCATCAAAAGTAATATTGCTCCTCCTGCGACGAATGGTCCCTCTACATAGGTCTAACTAGTCAAATTCATGGGCAGATCCATGAATCCAGAAAGTTTACTGCCGAAGGGCCGGGGCGGAGGGTGTGCGGTTTGCCGAAGGCCCAGTGGCGTAGCCAGGAATGTGTCAGTGGGGGGGCTGATTCAAATCTGAAAACTATAATGGAACTTTAAATGAGACTCAACTGGAATTGTCTGCTGGTTTAGTCACAAGTGACAGTCAGTGAGATAGGTAACCAGTCTAATTTACACATGATAGTCAGTCAGTCATTAATACTTGACAGTTATTTATTCATAGACTTTTTAGTCTATATGTTTTTGTTTGAAAGTATGTAGAGTTTATGAACTAGTTGCTAAAACTTGTAAGCGGTCTTAACCACTTGCACAGAAGTGGCAAGCTTGTAGTGCATTGCAATAAGCCTTTGCCAATTTTATCAGGTAATGCATTCATAGAGAAAATTGTGTCATAGACGTCTACGGAATTCTACAGAGGAAACCAATTTCTATTGACACTTCTAAAAAAAAGAAGACATTGTAGAATTCTATAAAACTTTATGAACTGTTTTAACCCTAAGATCTCGACCATCGAGTGACGAAAAATTTTGAAACTCGGCACATGCATAGAGCAACTCTTCCTAAACATACCAAAGAAATTTCATGACTATAGGTCAAAGGGTTTTGGAATTATGGCTCATTAATTATTCATATGTACGAATGGCAATCCTGCTCTGTGTACACGACGTATATGCCAAAATTCAGTTTTCACGGCGCGTAGCGCCGGAAAATTTTTCGCTACCCGGCAACCCGTGGTCCGATTTTTATGTTTTTGGTATCAAAAGATGCGCAAAGCTCGAGGCTAAAAAGTCATAACAGCTCGGGTCGCGAATTTTTTTTTGAGAGGCTATCACGGAAAATGTTGAAGGGGGGGGGGGCGGATTCCGCCCCCCGGCCCCTTTAGGGTTAAACAATTTTTTTGTAAGAGGTCAGTCAGATGCAGTCGTGTACAAACAAATAGTATAGCACTAACTGTAAAGCACTAACAAGATGACTTTGGGTCGTAGAAATGGTTCTTAGAACAGATAAGATAAACATCACAAAGCAAAAGTCAGGAACTTATTTCTCATATCATTGTTATTAGTATTTAAATGCTAATGAAACCAAGGGCTCCTCAAAAGCGCCCTAGGCACTGTATAGTTCGCGAGCCTGAAGAAACGTGTAGAGAAGACATTGCGGTTTTAGAGCTGGGAGGTAAACTCTTTTGGGTAGCTATTTCATATCATTTTAATTGCGAAGCTGCAATAATTTCCTACCAGCTTCACTGCTTTTGTTTCCTATATTTTTCCTATGTTCCCTAATACCGATGGTCCCCGAAATGCTTACCCTAACCCTAGCTATAACCCTAACCCTAACCCTAATCCTAAGGATTTCGGGGAACTTCGGTATTGGGGAACATCGGCATTGGGGAACATAGGTATTACGCCGTAATGGGGAACATCGGGTAGACCCCCTTTTGATCCAGTGGTAAAGCAAAACATTACATATCTCGAACCATTAATGCTTGGTCTGAATCTACCGTAAGTACATGTGCAACAAATACACCAAACATTATTATACAAGAGAAGCTCAGATCATCTCACAACAAACCCTCCCCAAAACAGAAACAAGCTCCTGATGCTGGATCGGTGCCAAAGTACACATCATTAAAAGTTCAACTAACAAAAAGTTTTTTAAAGCCACATATAATTAGCAATCAAGTTACCAAATGTAACAAAGCTATCATATCATACTATCGAAATACGTGGAATTCGGATAAGAATCGCTAAGATCACTTCGGGTGAAGATTGGAAATCAACATTGTACCATGAAACTTAAATGGTTGTCATGCATAAATCTCCCCCGTCCAAGGTCCGTCGTCAAAACAACTTGAAAGGGCTGAAAACAGTCACTTATCAACGAGTTGGGTACCCGAAATAGCGGTCATTAAAACTATTAGTCAAAATCTCCGAATTTGAAAAGTCTAAACTAGTAAACAAAATGTAGGCACTTGCGCGCCTATTTTATTTAGATTTTGGAAACAGAAAAGTTCCAAACTCTCAACACGTTAAAAGATTTGTTTCAATAACCGGGGGAACTTGCCCCCCCCCCCCCATTTTTCCAGACCAACAAAAGTGCCCCTCTCACGTCTATAAATGTGCCCCCTCGAGATGAAAACAAAACTGCCCCTTAAACGCACACATGGAAGCATATGATCGCGCTACAAATATAATCATATCCTCTCTTAAAATGGAAAACTGCCTCTTAAAAACGCAAGTGCCCACTAAACATTAACACAATTGTGCGCCTTCTCGAGATTGTAAACTACCCCTGGAAAGCACCAATATCCCTCTCGCAATAACAACATTGTCCCCCTCTCAAGATGGAAAATTGGCCATCAAAAGTAATATTGCTCCTCCTTCGATGAATGGTCGCTCTACATAGGCCTAACTAGTCAAATTCATGGGCAGATCCATGAATCCAGAAAGTTTACTGCCGAAGGGCCGGGGCGGAGGGTGTGCGGTTTGCCGAAGGCCCAGTGGCGTAGCCAGGAATATGTCAGGGGGAGGGGCGCTGGGGGCTGATTCGAATCTGAAAACTGTAATGGAACTTTCAATGAGACTCAACTGGAATTGTCTGCTGGTTTAGTCACAAGTGACAGTCAGTGAGATAGGTAACCAGTCTAATTTACACATGATAGTCAGTCAGTCATTAATACTTGACAGTTATTTATTCATAGACTTTTTAGTCTATATGTTTTTGTTTGAAAGTATGTAGAGTTTATGAACTAGTTGCTAAAACTTGTAAGCGGTCTTAACCACTTGCACAGAAGTGGCAAGCTTGTAGTGCATTGCAATAAGCCTTTGCCAATTTTATCAGGTAATGCATTCATAGAGAAAATTGTGTCATAGACGTCTACGGAATTCTACAGAGGAAACCAATTTCTATTGACACTTCTAAAAAAAAAAGAAGACATTGTAGAATTCTATAAAACTTTATGAACTGTTTTAACCCTAAGATCTCGACCATCGAGTGACGAAAAATTTTGAAACTCGGAACATGCATAGAGCAACTCTTCCTAAACATACCAAAGAAATTTCATGACTATAGGTCAAAGGGTTTTGGAATTATGGCTCATTAATTATTCATATGTACGAATGGCAATCCTGCTCTGTGTACACGACGTATATGCGAAAATTCAGTTTTCACGGCGCGTAGCGCCGGAAAATTTTTCGCTACCCGGCAACCCGTGGTCCGATTTTTATGTTTTTGGTATCAAAAGATGCGCAAAGCTCGAGGCTAAAAAGTCATAACAGCTCGGGTCGCGAATTTTTTTTTATGAGAGGCTATCACGGAAAATGTTGAAGGGGGGGGGGGGCGGATTCCGCCCCCCGGCCCCTTTAGGGTTAAACAATTTTTTTGTAAGAGGTCAGTCAGATGCAGTCGTGTACAAACAAATAGTATAGCACTAACTGTAAAGCACTAACAAGATGACTTTGGGTCGTAGAAATGGTTCTTAGAACAGATAAGATAAACATCACAAAGCAAAAGTCAGGAACTTATTTCTCATATCATTGTTATTAGTATTTAAATGCTAATGAAACCAAGGGCTCCTCAAAAGCGCCCTAGGCACTGTATAGTTCGCGAGCCTGAAGAAACGTGTAGAGAAGACATTGCGGTTTTAGAGCTGGGAGGTAAACTCTTTTGGGTAGCTATTTCATATCATTTTAATTGCGAAGCTGCAATAATTTCCTACCAGCTTCACTGCTTTTGTTTCCTATATTTTTCCTATGTTCCCTAATACCGATGGTCCCCGAAATGCTTACCCTAACCCTAGCTATAACCCTAACCCTAACCCTAATCCTAAGGATTTCGGGGAACTTCGGTATTGGGGAACATCGGCATTGGGGAACATAGGTATTACGCCGTAATGGGGAACATCGGGTAGACCCCCTTTTGATCCAGTGGTAAAGCAAAACATTACATATCTCGAACCATTAATGCTTGGTCTGAATCTACCGTAAGTACATGTGCAACAAATACACCAAACATTATCATACAAGAGAAGCTCAGATCATCTCACAACAAACCCTCCCCAAAACAGAAACAAGCTCCTGATGCTGGATCGGTGCCAAAGTACACATCATTAAAAGTTCGACTCACAAAAAGTTTTTTAGAGCCACATATAAATAGCAATCAAATGACCAAATGTAACAAAGCTATCATATCATACTATCGAAATACGTGGAATTCGGATAAGAATCGCTAAGATCACTTCGGGTGAAGATTGGAAGTCAACATTGTACCATGAAACTTAAATGGTTGTCATGCATAAATCTTCCCCGTCCAAGTCCGTCGTCAAAACAACTTGAAAGGGCTGAAAATTTTTTGGTCACTTATTAACGAGTTGGCTACCCCACAGCGATAACTCAAACTATTTGAGCCAAAAAATCTGATTTGGAATAGTAGAAATGCAGAAAGAGAAAAATTTCTGACTCTCCTCACATCAGAAGAGGTTTGTTTCTTTTAAACTGACTAATGATTGTTACATAGACTTCTCTAATTCTCAAAGTAATACTCAAAGGGTTCACAAAGGTTTCTTAAGAACATATTCTGTGCCGCTTTTTCCTCTATTACGGAAATGAAAAAAACTATTTGATATCCCTTTTTGGTTAATTTTGTTGAAAAGTGCACTTCTTATAACATGTAACAAAGGAATGCCATGCTTTTCGGACAACTAAGGGCGCTGGAAATGGATTTTTTTTTTAAACAGAATGCACCAAAAATAAGCTTCCAAATCGTAAAACAAAAATTAACAATAAGGTTAGTTTGGACACCAAGGTGCATTTTCAAGGGTTGCATGGGCCCTCAAACTGACTTCTGCTTGAAATGACGTCACGCATGCTTATATATAATTTATATCAGACGTTAGATAGACAGGAGACTGTGCTCCGTGGATAAGGGTGATTCTCAGACTACGTTGTAATACGATTTCGGACGAATGTTCGTTGATGCGCCCATCGATGATAGCACCTGATGATAGCTATTGATGCACTTGTATCGCTGAGGAAGCACATAATTATTAGAGTGGAATTTCCTTTTTCTTTTTTTATCAGTGTACGTTTCTCTCTTTTTGTTTCCGTAAGATTTTGGTATAATTATATTAAATTTGAAAATGATTATGTTGGAGTACCAAACGGTCTAGCCCCATAAATGTGGCCTATTTACTGTACTGCCTCCGTAAACATAGGCCACACATCCACATGTACAAAAACGTGTCGATTTTGCCAAATTTTGATTTTCACATTTAGGCTTACTTTGTAGGTTTTTTTTGCTTTAGAAGCATTCTCACCCTCTATATAGGCTAATCAGAAAGTGCTGCCTTTTTCAGATGTATATTTTTTTGTGAAATTTCATGTTGAAATTTTGATACGAAAACGTGTAAAAATGAATCTGGAAATTTCACGAAAAATATACATCTGAAAAAGGCAGCACTTTCTGATTAGCCTATATAGAGGGTGAGAATGCTTCTAAAGCAAAAAAAACCCTACAAAGTAAGCCTAAATGTGAAAATCAAAATTTGGCAAAATCGACACGTTTTTGTACATGTGGATGTGTGGCCTATGTTTACGGAGGCAGTCCAGTAAATAGGCCACATTTATGGGGCTACAAACGGTCCAGGAATTAGCTTTTGACCCCTCCAGGAATGAGATTCACTCCATCTACATACAGTGTTGCATTCACCACAAACGTACACACGCACGTGTATGTTCTGTTTAAGTGCAAAATACGCGTTAAGGTATAACGCGTATAAGGTGTATATCTTTAGGGTGTAATATGAATATTCACTTCACACGTTGTCCAGAAAGGCCGAGAACAAATTATTGTCTGTAATTGGTATCGACCGCCATACCTCACGCTAGCGCTACACGTCATTGCACAACATGCATGCACGGTTGGCGAACTAAACCAAGCCCAAACAACTGCCACTGGGAGTAAAAAAAAAGCGTGTCAGGTGCAGTATGTATGACCATAGGCTTAGAGCAAAGTTCGTCTACAGGGGACCAGAAATCAAAGATCGCTTATTGGATATTTATAAACATTTTAGCTTATCAGCCAGATCTTGCGGTGCACGTAAATTATAATTCAAAAATCATTGTAAAAGCAATTTCTGATGGTAATAGGCCTATTCAGTGTGACAATGTAAATATCCTAACTTGTAAATAGAATACTTAATGATTTGTAGAGGACATCGGTAAACATGTTTCTCATAAACAGAAATGAAATATGGTCCCAGGGAATACCACACTCCGTGTTATCCCCCTGGCTTTTCAGCCAGAAAGTGGGATATTGGGATAGTGTCAGTTTCCGTCTGTGTGTCTGTAAATTTGCTAACAAGAGGATTTGCGAACATAAGCCTCTGCTCGCACCTTTAATCACATTTGATTACCCAACCTATCATAGTCACTTAATCTCTTATGTCCGCCCACTCTACATTTCAATCGGACATAACCGGCAAAGACTCAGTCATGCTTAAAACCATACTAAGCCATACAAGTCACCAGGAGAAGAAGTGTCACTGAATGGGATAGTGCCATCCCTTTTCAAAACCACACAATAATCGTTGAGTTTGGGGAGACCTCAGATGACTTGAGACATTTGAGGACAAAAGTCATTTAAGGGTCAAATGAGGTCATTGTTGATTTTGCTTAGTACACTGAAAAGTGTGCTTCCTATTAAAGGGAAAATACAACATTTGCAAATATCAAAAAATAACTACCAAATCATTTTGAAATACTTTGCTGGACTGTTAGTGAATGACAGTGTAAATTATCCTGTAAAATCATGGCACCTGGTAAACTGTCATTTTCAAGAAAAGTGGTATTTTTGTATCAATTTCCAACGCTGATCGGCCGATCAGCGTTGGAAAAAAACTGGCTTTTTTCAAATACAGGCCCCAATTGACCATCGCACTTGTTTGCAATCGATTACACACCTATGAACGGGTAGCGTAATTTTTATTCCTAGGAGGGTTAGGGGCAATGTCATGAATAATTCATGTTTATCCATGAGAACGGACAATGACATCAACAGCATTGTTGTTAGTTACTCAACTAGTTACAATACATTAAAGCATTTTAAAGAACGGTTGTCGTCGAGCTACCACACAGTAGCCTAGTGGATAGCGAGATGAGCTATAGATACAAAGATCCCTGGTTCGAATCCACGTCGTCACTGCTCATTTTCATCAGCCATTTTTCTTCTCCAAATTTATCACTGAGATAATTTTAAATTAATGGCAAAATAGAACGAGAATCTAAGTCTTGCAATGATTAAAAGGAAAAACTGAATTATTCATGACATTGCCCCTAACTCTCCTAGGAAAAAAAATTACGCGAACGGGTACAAGCCAGCTAGACTGGTTCCCTGACCTTTCAATTCCCCAATGTATGTAAACTGCTCTGTTTCTTCTTAAATGGAGTCAGGGAACCAGACTACAGGAAAATGATTGTTTTTCTTGGTTTCTGAAAATTACAGCAAACGCGTAAAGAATGAGAAGACAGTGAGAAGAAATTACAGTGTTAGAGGTGGGAGGAAAAAACTCTTTCGGTAGCTTTTTCATATCATTGTAAGTGCTAAGCTGCAATAATTTCTTAACAACTTTTGCACTTTACAAAGCCAAACATTTCGAAATTAGAATATACTTTGAACCTTGAGATGGGTCAGAATCTTCCTTGTACAAAAAACCTGAAACATTTTCATACAAGAGAAGATTTATCCCACAACTACCTCTCCCAAAACACAAACAAAGTCCTATGGATCGGTGCCAGAGTACACAGCCATTAAAGGCATATCTCACAAACAGGTTTTCCAAAGTCGCATATAAATAGAAATGATATAAATAAACGTAACAAAGCTATCGTATCAAATACAATCGAAATTCGGATAAGAATCGCTAAGATCACTTCGGGTGAAGATTGGAAGTCAACATTGTACCGTCGAACTTGAAGGTTGTCATGCATAAATCTCCCCCGTCCAAGGTCCGTCGTCAAAACAACGTGAAAGGGCTGAATACATTTGGTCACATATTAACGAGTTGGGTACCCCACATAGCGATCATTGAAACTAGTATTAGTCAAGTCTTCGAATTTGAATATTCCTTACCAGTGTTTTTAAATAAATAAAAATGTAGGCACTTGCGCGCCTATAATATTTAGATTTTAGAAACAGAAAAGTTCCAAACTCTCTGCACATCAACACGTTTGTTTCAATCACATTGATTATTCCTGTTATATAAATTTCTTAATTAAGAACGGCAACTTTTAAGAGGAAATTGTATGATAATACTATGTCAATTTTTTTTTTTAGACCAATTTATTCGTACGGAGCCCCAAAAAGGGCCATTTAATTCTTTCTTAATTCGTGCAATCTTGTGCGCAAGGGTTCGATTAAGGGAGTGTTAAATTGTGCAGTCTGTTATGAACTTGAGTTATATATATAATTTCTTTTAAAAAAAAATTTAAAAAGTAATAAATGTGCAATATTATGTAATGTAGGCAAGAAAAGGTTTCTATCAATTTAAAACGTACAAAAGTTGTTGAGTTGTCAGTTTTATAGCACGGCAGATAGACTTGATGACAAGTCGCTAGAAATGCATTTGCTTCATGCTGTATTGCATTCACCAGACACCGAAAGTGTACTAGAATTTACGTGCAAACACGAGTACTTTAAGGTGTAATACGAATATTCACATTCTTCTTAACCAATCGGATTGCTCCGTCCAAATCTGATAGCGATTGCCATACGTTGTCTAGAAAGCCGAGAACAGATTATTCAAGTCTGTAATTGGTATCGAGATACACGCATTATTCTGGGGCCGAGGATATACGCAAAGCGTCCCCGCAAGTTAGTGCCATACCACACGCTACACTTATACCCTGGGACAGTATACTGTATCAGTGGTCCATGCCGGTGGTTGACCGACTCGATTCAAGTCTCACCAATCTTGACAAAACAACAACAACAGCCGCTAGGCGTAACCACTACAAGCGTGTCAGGTGCAGTAGGTAAGGACCATAGAGCAAAGTTCGTGTACAGGAAAACAGAAATCAAAGATCACTTACTGGATTTTTGTATACATGTAAATATTTAGCTTTATCATCTTGATCTAGCGGTGCACATAAATTGTAATTTAAACATCATAGTCACTGAATTTTCTAAGGTGTTAACTTGTAAACAGAATAATTAGCGATTTGTAGAGGACATCTAAAAACGGGGTGTTTTATTTGAGAATATAAATTTGAATGGATAGGCCTAAATTCTAAACTCATAATTGAAACGTATTTTCTAATTCTGTTCCCTAATAACATTTTATGTTCTGATTCTGCAACTTTTTAGTCGAAGTCAGCAAATACATGTCAGTTACGTGAACTTCAGTTTTTTGGGGTTGTATTATTTGGGGAGGGGCATCTGTTGGAAAAAAAAGTTTCGAAAATAGGGGTGGGTGTTATTAAATCTGTTATGCATGTAAAATGTGTAAGTCATCAATTCTTTTATGATACTCGTATCGAGGGTGAATTCGATTTTCCGCTTACATTTGGTGTGTTGTGGACCACCCCTGATACATAATGGTATGGTGTATTATCTTCCAGTGATGTCATAATAGTCAGTACAAGGCTCAAACTAGCGGGCTATTTTAAAGGTAAAGTCCATCATTTGTAATTTGTGCATTTTGTTCGTTTGAAGCAACACAAGTGTTAAAAATCTAAAGATGGGTACTGAACAACTAACTTGATGAAGTTTCAGCTCAGCTTCAGCTGTACATTTTGAGATAAACAGCATTGTAGGATCTCGATTTCAAATCAAAAGTTGCTGAATCATGTTTTGAATTGGGCCTGAATTCAGCGTTCGAGACACGTTCTCTCTAAGCCGTTTACAGCTACGCGATGTCGCGCAGCGATCCGACGAATTATAGCAGCCGCACGCACGTGTGCGTCGTGCCAACGTTTCACCGAATAAAAAACGAACTACTAACACAAATTTCCAACGTTGGAAAGGCCTTCTTTCGTTGATTTCTTCTAAATGACAGCTTGCCAGAGAGAATAATTTCAAAGGGAGTTTAGTTCCCTTACTATCTTTCAACCAAGTATGTTTTTCAACAATAATTACGTCAGTTACTTTTTGGATAGTTGCAAATGATGGACTATAGCTTTAACTACCGGCGCGTCGATTGTAAGGTCGACCTGTAAACATGGAGGTCAACCTAATTTCAATTACTACATGCACTAGCATGATTCTGCAGAAGAAGTCCAATCAAACTAAAGGAGGCGGCATAGCCAAAACATATATTAACCAATGATATAATAGAAGCACGAGTCGTTGCCTGTCGTCATCAAGTGTGTTGTGAGGCTGGGGTCTCCCTTCTCTAGGGCAACTCACTGTAAAACCAGCTTGCGCTTCGAAAAGTCAAGTTATCGGTAGGCCTACAGTGCAAAGTCAGCTGAAGTCCAAGTTTTGTGTCATCGTACAGCTTTCTGAAAGCTAAGTTGATCCGTCTAGGATACCCATTTGACTATCATAACAATGTGAGTAATGTTCGAACTTATTTTTGGGGATGCTTTTCGCACGCTGGCAAATATATTGTCAAAAGAACATAGTCTCAAAGGGTAGACTAGCACTAGGAGCAGTAGAAAATCGTTCTTTATCACTTTTATGAACTGTTCCTCACTTGTATTTTGTAAGAAATTTACTAGAGCAGAGTAACAAGCCTGCGACCTCCCGAACGCCATACCAAACAATTCCTCACATGTGTATTTGGTCACAGTGGATTGTATCTTTATCTGTATTTTGATGCATTGCTGCCAAAATGTGAAGCATTGCCACCACCATTATCCATTATTTGTCAGCGCGCATACAGTTGACTCTCACGAGCGAGTACAGAATCAGATTTTTGGTCCCGGCAAAATTGTAAATTGGGAATCGACTGTATATCAAAATGAAACACTGCAACCAGACAGATCTGGAGCTATTTTTGTGTTGTCTGTCCTTCCGTCCGTCCGTCTGGTGTACTGTAGTGAGGTGCTGACCTCCCCCCCCCCCCCAAGTTTTAAGCATAACGTTTTACTGGTCTTTGTCAATACAGGTGTTGTCAGGCAGCAGAAGAGGACGACAATCAGCGGAATGATAAAATTGAAAAATTATTTGTCATGAGTTGTCACATCTGTAACATGGTGAGTACATTTGCTAATAAAAGACCACGTACTGAATTACTAATTCTGTACCCACGCATCACGCTTCGGGGGGGGGGGGGGGCTCATTTTCCGCAACTTTGCTGAAAAAGCCATTGTTTTTCTTCCCTGCAATCTTCGAAAAAAAACTTTTGTTTTTCTTCTGATTCGCTTTTCCGCATTGTTGCTGAAAACCTTTGTTTTTCGTCTGAAGTTGGGGCGATTGTGAAGTTTAGGACACTTTTCCTCATGAACATATTGTACATATGTACTAACTCCGGGATGTGTTATATGTGAAATTTGAGATGACGAATGATTGGCTATTCCGCAACTGATTTTTATGCCCCGTGGCGAAGCCGAAGGGGCATACTGTTTCCGCCTTGTCCTTCCGTGGGTGGGTGGGTGGGTGCGTGTACAATCACTGCCTTCTGGGGTACCGGAACAATGGTAGGTACCCCAGAAGGAACGCCCATCGACTTGCGGGGTACCGTTTTGGTACCCCACAAGTTTTTCACGAAATAGATATATGGATTTTACTAAAAAACTAGGAATTTCCCAGGTGGTTTGATTTGTCGCAAATGGAAGAGTTTTAGAAATAAAAAGGGATATTAAGTCCGAATTTCAGCCCAGGAAATTAACTTTGGTTAAATAAGAGCATTTTGACATAAGTGTGCGACGTTGCAAATTTTTTAGTACACTTGAACAAAGCAAGTACCCCACTTCTATGCCTTTGTAAGTGTGGGTGTGTGTGTCCGGACAAATCTTGTCAGCGCGATAACTTGAGAAATACTTAACATACGAACTTCAAATTTGGTTTGTGGATTGTTCTTGGTAATCCTAAGAAGCCTTGTGCATTTGGGGCCGAAAGATCAAGGGTCAAGGTCACAGTGGCTAAAACATTAGAAATTTTGTCAGCGCTATAACTTGAGAAATACTTTACATGTGAACTTCAAATTTGGTTAGTGTTTTGTTCTTGGTAATCCTAAAAAGCCTATTGCATTTGGGGCCGAAAGGTCAAGGGTCAAGGTCACAGTGGCTAAAACAAAAGACATTTTGTCAGCGCGATAACTTGAGAAATACCTTACATGTGAGCTTCAAATTTGGTTTGTGGATTGTTCTTGGTAATCCAAGGAAGACTATAACATTGGGGGTCGAAAGGTCAAGGGTCAAGGTCACAGTGGCTAAAACAATAGAAATCTTGTATTTATTCTGAGATCATAGGGATTAATTCATATAAAACCTACAGAAAACACTAATGCTGTCAATGAACGTTCCATGTGACCAAGGTACAGGTATATGTTGATGTTAAAAGAGTGGTGTTATGTCATGGGAACAGTCACGGTTGCGGGGCATTTGTGTTTGTAAACACACCTGACTTTTTTTTATTAAGTTGCAAAATGTAATGTCTTTTTTTAATTGCAAAATGTTTACATGAAATGCGTTCAGAATGACTTCAACCTAGGCATGGATTAAGACCCTAAGCTAAAGTTGGTCCTAAACAAGGGACATGATGACGTCATTTGTCATGTGACGTCATCATAAAGGTGCATAATAAGTTCTATATCTAGAGATATATTAGGCCAATTGGGTTGAAATTTTGTAAATACATATTCAGGTATTTGTTATAGATGATAAAAAAATGACGTCGTGGTGATGTCATCGTGTGATTTTTTATTGATTTAATTATACGAACGGAAGAGGCTAAATTCTTTTGTAAGAGAGGATGGAAGTTCAACGATATATGCACAAAATTCGGAAAAATTTGTGGCGTCATCATGCGATTTAAATAAAACTGGAATATCCATTTGTCCTAAAACTTGGTAGGTAGTTGGATTGTCTGACAGTATGCACAATGACGTTACGATGACCTCAATGAGTTTCTTAATGGATTTTTAATTTTTTTTCACTTCTAGAAGTGTTCAGTGTTCCAATTTAGACTTTTCTTTACAGTGCTTTGAAATATTTTGAAATGAAATAAATGTTTTAAGTCTTCTTTCAAAAATTAACTACATGTATCAGTAAACAACTGCGCAGACAAGCCAGTTTGCGTTGTCCACAGTGGACTACCAACTATTCTAGTTTCTTTTTCCTCCCTTCCTCCTATACTTTTCTGCACCTTTCCGACAAGCAGATTTTTGCCATCCAAGCCGTGTTGCTAAACACCATACCGTACTCGAGCCTCTTTGTTTGGTTAACGGATTTTACTCAGATCTACGCCATTGTCCTCATCGTCACCGAAAGCCTTGTGTTGTTGACACATTCCTTTGCATTTGTGAAGTGCTTCGTTGAATGTTTTTGCGCTAACTGTATTGATTTGATGGTAAGTCTTATTTAGTGTGCTGTTAATTTGGTAGCAGTAGACCCTTTGCACGGTGCACCATAACAGTGGGAAGGTCTTTCTTCCTGTGTGACATATACACTTAAATAGGCACTAGAATTACGGGGGAAATGAAAATGAATATGATATTCTTGTAGAATATGAAAGCTTCAGCTACTCAAAACGATGTTGTGAAGTGAAATGAAATTATCCACTGAACTTTCTATAGAAAAAGTGGCCTACCGGGAAATACACTCGTTTATTTTCTAAACTGGAACTGTAGGCTACTGTGTACATCATTTCCCACATTATTTTTATCAATACAATCATTAATGTGTTCTTGATGTGAAGATTGCACGAGATAAGAAACCGTTTGGGCAATTACATTATTTGGAATAAAATGTAAAAATAAAATGTAATCACGAAAGGACGATGGAAACATTTATTCCGATGTTAAATGTTCAGTTATCTTCAATTATATTTGTGTGCAGTCACGAAATGTTATGCATTTACCCTTTATTGTTTGTTTGAATTTTTCTTCTGTTTGCTGTTTTCACCAAAGATTTTCCTCGCTCTTGTCGTCGCGCTTGGGGCTCAGATAGGACTTTTCAGTCATGCGATGACCCACGTTAATAGGGTAAGTAAATCATACGACTTTGTACAATACGGCAGATAGGTGATGGGATCATTGTGCCTTTGATGATTCATGCATGGCATTTACAAGGGCCGCGAGGCGGATCCAGAACACATTTTTTTTTGGGGGGGGGCCACAAAAGTGGGTCAAAAAATTACGGCGTGGGGTTCTGGGCCCGTTTAAGGGCCCCGCAATTTGTTTGGATTCTAGATGCTCTGTGGTGCGATCTGAGGCAATTGCTGACCACTTTAACCAATGGGGGTTTTTTTTGAGGAAAAGATGGTGGTGTACTCATTGCCTGCCTTTATTGCAATGCCACATAAAAAAATGTTTTTTGGGGGGGAGGCCCCCCCCCCCGGATCCACCCTTGGGCATTTAGCACACAGAGGCTACAGAGCTATCGCAGATTTGTCCTTTGATGAAATAAAGGTAGAATAACAAGCAATGGCAGCCATGTTGAAAATTTGCTTGTTATTCTACTTATATTATTTCAAAGGACAATCTGCGATGGCCTTATAGCCAAATATATTTATTAAGACATACGCAGACTGAGTGTCAAATGCCCCAACAAATTTTCCGTGCCCCCATAGGTACCCCCCCCCCCCCACCACCAAAATAATGACAATATCCCCTTTTCCTTCCCGGCAACCAAAAATGGTTTTTGTACGTTTTTTTTTTCAGTTAGCCAAAGGCTTACTGTTTACAATTTCTTATGTCAATGGATATATCGAGGCATTATGTGGCACAACTGGGGAAAACTGCAATGGACGTTTGCGATATGTACCCTCCATGATATTCTAATGCCCATCCCCTTGTGCCCCCTCCCCCACTAAAAAAATCCCAGCTACGCCACTGCATTAAAGGCACACTTCCCCCAAATATTTCCCCTATCTGCCCAACTGTATGCCTGATGTTATCAATTACATTTCTGACTCTTGCCGTGAGTTTACAAATAAGCGATTTAAGGGCAAAATTTGACAAAATAGTTGAACTATAACTGTTGAACTAAATACACTGTCCGTGTTCGTATTTCGTGAGGTGTTAGACGGTGCCTTGTGCAACATGTCTTATTACTGGGTACGAAACTACTTGACCTTCACTTCCGGTGTTACCGGAAATGCAACAGAAATTGAATGTTACTCGAAAACGGAAACATTTACTACATATAAATACATTATGGAAGTGTTAGTGAGGAATGCCAAACACACAAAAAAGGATGATGACGTCATTTTAACAAATTACTCCCATATATTTTTTTGAGCAAACACAAATGATTTTGCAAGGTTTCATAATCGTTACGTCATCAGCCTGGACGTTACAGTGGGGGGAATTTGACAATTATCATCTTGTTTTTTATTTTAATCCATTATGATCCTGTCTCATGACTTTATTCGTAGCCAAAATAATGACCTCTGTTACACTTAATGTTGACCTTCAGCCTCCAAATACTGTGACGTCATCAAACTGGAAGTTGGATGTTTTTAATACATGCACCTATACTTTCCATATTTTGATACGTTATTTTTACTAAATGATAGTTATCCTCTTTGAAATAAATCAGTATTTCCTTCCTTTTTTGACTGATGACACCATCAAACAAGAAATAACTTGTACGATCATACCCAACCGATGATTTTGTTTTTAAACTAAACAAATTGTTGTACTGGACAGGCTAACGTTACTAGAATTGGGCAGTGTCTAACGAAATAGTTGTCTGCAAACGCGAACCGCCAGTTCAATCATCTTTTCACTATGAGGACTTTGCTATGAGCACTGTCAATACGTGTAACTTGTGTATAAAAAGTTAGTTATTGACACCAAAAAACATATCATAAACGACCACGAAAGAGAAACGTCAATCTCCACCTGAGACGAATTTGGAAGAGTCGCCATTGACAATCACCCAAATATGTTTCTCGCGTATCAAGTTTTATCGAGCATTTATCACATCATACGTTCTTGACTGTACTAGAATGCTTCTTTGAAGATTACCCTGTATAATTGTGTAATACATGGTCATTGTTTCAAATGCATGGAGTATTAAGGTCTAATTTCCGAGGCATATATTGCTAACAAACAGGGCGGCGCAAATATACTGTGTGAGGTGAGTGACTTTCGCAAAGTTACAGCAGTTTGACACTCTTATATAAATGGATAGCAAGCAAGAAATTCCCCGAAACATCAATTATCATTCTAGGTAGATCATGTCTCATTGTATTTTCAAAAAGTATCTTATAAATAAAACCAAACAATAACAAGTTAGTGGATGAACTGAAGTTTCGGTGTTGGTTTATCCCGCGTAGCACCGCCATCATAGTGACGTCAAGACTTTCTATTTTCACTTTTCCATCCGCTACTTTTTGTGAGCCTAAACTGAAATAGTCTTGATAAGAATGTCTTGATTTTTTTCTCATAAAGATAAGCGAGAGGATGGATGACGACCTGTACGATGAGATAACCGAGTTGTATGGACTGCCAGATTATGTATCTATTACTGAGACAATAAATAAACTACAGAGAAATGTGAGTTCTAAAATTTAATGATGTTCTATAGTAATGTTAAAAAACAAAAGTTGTATTTTCTTTTCGGTAAAAAAGGTGTTGGAACTGGGGGCAATACTGCAATGATCCGGCGATGAAACATGGACAATTCACATTAACTTGACGTGTAGTCGTGTAGGCTATTATAAAATCGTGAATATTGGAGAAGAAAAGAAAATGAAATCGTTAACACAAACGATCCAAGTTAACCTTTCAGAATCTGTTTGTGTTTCCTCACAGGAAGGATGTTGCGGTGTCTATGACTATGTTGATTACTACAACAGTACCTACGCCAACTTGCCGAATAATGGTGGCCGAGTTGTGCCCTTGACTTGTTTCAGGATTCCAGAGGAAGGCATCAACGCAGGTCCAGAAATTGATGAAAGTAAAATTTATGATAAGGTAACGCAGCTTACGTTGCTTTTCCTTAATTACAATGCAGGTGATTATAGAAGAATTTCGTCCAAAATTTGGACTCCTAATTCTGTGTATGAGAGTCCCAAAAATTAAGATATTAAAAACTGCAACATAAGACAATAGACTGGCACATGAAACAACTAGTGACACTGTCCCAGATTAGAGAAGAAATTCAAAGAAATTCCCAACATCATGCCATCAGACTATCGAATGGTAAAAATTGGAATGCACCAGTCTAGTCTTAGGCTTCAAATTGAAATCACTTTGCATCACTCTCAGGTGCAAAATGTTGAAGACTGAAAGTCTCCTTTAAAAATTGAATCGAGACCTCAAACTTGGCTGGTGAAACACTGAGGACGGTTACCTCATCTTTGCCTCCAGCTGAGTAACCAGGGCTTTGTTTGCCCATTGCAGTGACGTAGGCCTATGATATGGCAAGGTCGACTGGTTCCATTACCCTAACATTGGGACCGGTAGCTTGTTCCCGTTTAAAGCCATTGATTGGATCGCCTTGTGGGCGCGGGCGGGCGCGCGCAATATGATGTTTTTATTTTTGAAAATGATGGTCAGCTTTGCGCATGGATGACATAGTTAAACACATGGCGACACCTCGCCACATTGTGAACAGAGGCAACTTTCAAGCATTTCAACTGCATTTATTTCAGATACTCAAGGTAGTGCCAGAGACACTTATCGAAACATATCACCACACAAACTAGTAATTTCATTTCTTGTTGCTATTTTGCGCAAACATTGTCGTTGTGATTTTGTATTCAGGGGGAGGAATCAGACCTATGCAAGTCCTGCACTTAATTTGCATACATTAGGAAGAAATCCTCCTAATGTACTCCCAATCGATTACCTGCTACTGGTCCCTATATTCGAAGTCCGAATGACAATGGAGGGACAAGGAACCAGTCTGAGGTCTTTTTCGGACCGGAACCTGGACAATAGGTTGCGCTTTTCAAGGCGGCACAGGTTACAAACTTTCGTGTGACATAAACAAGGGACTCGAGAAAAATTCACTCGTGATTAAAGAACAACCATAACAAGATATTGAGTTGCCACATAGAATTGTCGTCGCGTTACTCATTTTCACCGTTCCGATTTTATTTCTATCAGCGTCCTGATTTGGCTTTCAGTAAAACCTCCATCCCGTTACTATCTCCCACTCTGCACCCTCCCTGGTTACGCAACCGTTTGCCTCATAAAGAATTTGGCGAATGTTGGCGGATACTATTAATAAATGTATTAAAAGAGTGAATAAAGTTTGGCTTGTTTTGTTTTGCATGTTTTTCGGCACTGGCAAGGTCCCACTCTGAGACGAATCCAAAATTCTGACTTTTTCTGACAAAATTCGGATAATATAAGCAGCCACGGCTAAAAGTAAACAAGTCGAACCCAAAACGGGCAGGATCATTGGCTTCAGCTCCGTCTTCGGCTGGCTCTGTTTATTACTTGGGAAGTTTGTTTGGAAGATAAAAACCAAAAGACTGAAGACCCTAATCCTTGGCTCAATATCATACACACATTTTGATGCCCGTTTTGCCTCATCTCAGTTAGGTTAGCTGGTAGCCACCATGCATACTTTTTTTTTGCGTGGTGGCTACTAGCTGACTTAAGATCGTCAGAATGTTAAATAACCAGACTTCAGACAAAAACTGAGCACGAGGCCTTCTTCATTGGAGACACCATTGTGCATGTTATTGTACAAAGCAACTGCCCGTGACGGATTATCTGAACAATAGCTAGCACAATGCTTTCGACATTGAAGGGGGCCTTCACGATAGAATTGACAGCAGGCTGTATTGGTCTATATTGAGGACTGTACTATTAAAGTGTCTGCTATATGCAGACAGCAACGAAAATATAGTAAAACATTTTGTCACCAATAATTATTTTAAATTTTGAATTCGATTTTCTTTAAGTAAAAATCCGGTGCTCCCGTGGCTTGTACATTAAGCGTTGATGTATTTACCTGTATTTGTATGTGTAGGTAATTTCCGGATACTTTATAATAAGTAAAAACAGATCTAAATAGCTTCTTATTTTGTTACACAGGGATGTTTGGAGGAATTGATAGAAGTGTACACTCAGTATTTTCATAAAATTTGGAACTACATTACATCAACGGTATTGGATTTTGTAAGTGAAAAACAAATCGTTTTATATTTAAAGGTAGGGTATATCATTTGTCATTAACTGTGCGTATTTTTGTTTGTTTGAAGCAACAAAAGTGCTCAAAATCTAAAGAACGGGTGCTTAACAGCTTACCCTATGAACTTTAGCTCTGTGAATACTGTATATTCAGACAAAACAGTATTCTAGGATCTCGATTTCAATTCGGGCGATTCACAATGCAGTGCGCCACCAAGAGTTTGCCACGGAGAGTTCATTTTCTCCAGTGCATTGTGGGAGATGGTCGACAAATTCGCAGCACGGGACATTTGAAATCGTTAAGTTTTCCGGTCAGTGGTTTTGTAAGCGTATGATTCGAGGCTGTGTTTGCCTATTTCTTTTCTTGTTATCAAAATGGTATTTTTGGTAAGCGGCAGAACCCTATGCTCCAATCTATGACATATTTACTCAAGTTGTCCACCGACACTCATTCAAATGGGCCATGTTTTGTCGACCGTAAACTTGAAAAAAAAATGTCTCTCCGTGGCAAACTCTTGGTGGCGCACTGCATGGTAAATCGCTCGAATTCAAAAGTTGCTGAGTCACGTTTTGAATTGCACCCGAAGTCATTGTCCGGGACACGTTCTTATTCAGCCGATTGCAGCTACGCGATGTCATGCACTGAACCAACAATTTGTAGCAACCGCGCATGCGTGTGTCGTATCCACGCTTGCGCACATTCATTCACGAATTCGCCCAATTACAAACCAACTAACGGAAATTTCCAAAAAGAACCGGTCACTTGATGCATCTTTGGAAATGACCTTCTTTTGTTGTTTTCTTAAAAGTGACAGCATGCAGGAAAAAAAATAATTTCACAAGGAGTTTAGTGCCATTATCTTTAAACCAATTAAGTATGCTTTTCAACAATAATTTCGTCAAAGACTATTTGGATCGCTGCAAGTAATATACTTTACCTTTAAGTGCAGTTGGCCATATACATTATAATTCAATGTTTCTGATTTCTGTCATTGATACAAAAGTTTTTGAATGAAAGTTCAGTTCATGTCTGAATTTGGATCTTTCATTTCAATTCGTAATGGGCTAACTATATACCAGTTGAAATATGGCCACGAAAAGGGCATCTTTAGACTTGTGTCTGTAATTCTAAGTCTCTCAAAATGAAGTCACTGCCTACACATAACCACGTGCATCTGCAGATTTCGAGCAACATGCGCGCGTGTTTAAAAATGTTACCCTAGCTTTTTAACATTTTGCACACTGCGCGTACACGTACCTGGTGGTGTTGAACATGCAATTGTACTTTTCCTATACGAAAATGACTGTCTATGAGAGGGGTCTATTGGCACACGAGACGTGAAATGTCAAAAGTGTCGGTCAGCAAAAAAGGGGAAAACGAGTCTACATGAAAATTTTGATAAAACAAGAAAAACGAGAAGCTGAAATAAACAATCTGAGTGAAACAATGGCGAAATAACCAAACCACCTCGTACTTACTGAATGCAATGGGTCTGGATGGCGGGTCGTCCAATCGTTAATTGCTCATTCTTGTAATTTCATTTGTCTTTGTTATACAGGCGGACCTCGCTAGGGTGGTTTATAGACTGTGTAATAAGAACGAGGTACGTATAAGCCTTATTGAGAAAACTCCACATACGTAAACATCTTGGGAGCTTATTATCTGTTTGAAATTGCCGTCCGTCATAATTACTACTTTCACAACAATGGAATTGTTGACAATTTAATTAACTTAGTTATTTTGGCCCGTTCTCAAGCTGCGCCGTACTTCCGGAAAAAAGATTGAAAGGGGCTCAGAACATTCGTCCCGGAAAATTAGGAAACAAGTTTGTGATATTTCATTTGATTGTGGGAATGGTATCGAGTGGTTTCCACCTCAAAATGAAAGTCAGAATGAATATGAAGGAATCACTTCTGGAACCGGCGCGTATTTTCAGTATTGTTGTTTGCACAGCACTGTATCTAGATTATACGTTATGGGATTCCGTTGGAGCCATAAGTCCGCTGCACACGAGAGAGCTACATGCTGAGCAAAAAGTCTTTCGATGTCGTTTGCTCAGCACGTAGCTCACAAAATATCCCCGTGTGCAGTGAACCTTTGCTGAGTTTTCTGCCCCGAGAGGACGTGAGGCAAATATCTCCCCTGTTTGATTTTGTTCGCCTCACGAATTGAAAGTCTCACGGTATGCGGTCAATCTGAGCTAGCTCTCGTGTGCGGCGGGCTTTATATCTGCCTTTTCCCATCCACTCCGTTTACAAGTACCGCCGGCACCGGCAAACTAAGTACAGTTGGGGGTGACCGACCGACGCCATCTTGCTTGACTGCAATTTTGCTGCAACGCGCGGCCGTACCACTGCGTGTGCATAGTCCCCTGGTCATCGTGTATAACGTACACCCATATGCGGATGTCATTTGGGAGAAAACAATACGCTGCTCGGCCAGGCCGTTGTTATATTACAAAAACACTGCATCCAAATTGACCAATCAACGACTTAGTCTAGATTTCGAAATGAAATGACGCCACGATTTATGTGAATAATAATTTGACCCCGATTGGCTTGCGCGCGGGGTCGCATAAATTCGCATGCTATATCAGACGTTGGACCGAAGACAGGACTCCGTAAACATACTCAGACTGTGTGGGAATGGTATCGATTGGTTTCCTCTCCATAATGAAAGTCATAACGGAAATGAAGATATAGGAACCAGTGTGTACTTTCAGTGTTGTTTATACTCAATGGTCAATAAGCTATCGAGAATTTACGCGACGAGGCACGGGTCCAGACGAAACTTTATCTCTGCCGTTTCTCTTGTGAAGCAAAGATAACTGCATCTTTGAGGCAATGCTCTGTCTGTTCACTTGCAAATTTTCTCGTCTTCCTACAGGTTGGTCCCGAATCGGTGTTGATAAGAAAAGCCAAGTCGGAGGTTAAAGAGGCACATTTCGTACAGGCAAGACCTTAACTGTTTATTATTAAAACAAACAGCGTTGAAAGACCATAACGATTTAATGAAAGTAGGCTTACATTAACTATCCAATCTCCCTTGAAAAGTGCCCAAACATTGTTTTAAAAACGAATTCTTTAATACTGAAACCAAATTCTCGGGAATGCAGATGCAATCCAGACCGACCTTGCATTTCATTCCAAAGAACAAGAAACTATCAGCAGTGTGAGTAGCATACAGATTTCATGTGACTTTATTTACAAACTTGTCTCAGTCTTCAAGTTAAAACCCCAGAAAAAAAGGAATAAACAAGCCATCCTCGACAAAGGAAAAAGAAACTGCACATGAAATAAATAAATATTTACCAAATGATACGTGTATCAGCCTTGACAATGTTCCATGTATAGGCCTATGTCAGTAACTAATGACATGACATTTATTTGCTTGGCAAGGATTTCTTATTTCGTTGTAACAAAAACAAAAACAAAACAGCTCTTATAAAAAAAGTTAGGGAGTTACAATTCAGGATAACAACTGAATGATGTTAATAACAACCTTTTAATTTGACTGGAAAGAGCTCATTATTAGGTTCACCTTTGAAACGGTTTTGTAAAGAAGCCGAGCTAAGATTATAGATGAAACGAAACGCTCAGTTCCATTTCAGTGGGTTTAGAGGTAGTCTAACCAATCTACATGTATATTTGTGCACATGTAAGCAAAGTGGATTTAATAGCACTCTCCTTCAATCCATTCTTATCTTGTTTTCATTTGAGTATGAGAGTTATCATTACGAAAAGTGAAGAAAAAAAAACCAAGTGACTGCGCGGCATTCCCGCACAAGTCACGTTTGTGCACATGCCGCAAAATCTAATCCTCTTTTCCACGCATGCGTGTATGCGATAGGAAACGCCGTATTCGTACACGTCTCGCGTACGCGTACAGTTTCTATTGGTCCCTTTTATTTTCCCCTCCCTGCCTCGAGCAGTGCGGTAGCTCAGTCGATACACTAGAGGATTTTGTACCGCGAGGTTGCGGGTTCAAGCTCCGTTTGGCGCCCAAATTTTTTTCTTTTCTAATATGAGGCTTTGGAGGGTGTGTGTGTGTTTTTAAGGGAAATGAAGTCTGAATTTCATAATGCTCGAAATATTTTTTTTTTCCCAATTTTATATTTTCTTCTCGTGTTTGTAGAAAAGGTCAGTCCAAAACGCCATAGCGTACGCCCATATGCGGATGTCATTTGGGAGAAAACCATACGCTGCCCGGCCAGGCCGTTGTTACATTACAAAAATACTGCATGAAATTGATCAATCAACGACTTAGTCTAGATTTGGAAATGAAATGACGCCACGATTTATATGAATAATAATTTGACCCCGATTGGCTTGCGCGCGGGTCGCATAAATGTGCATGCTATATCAGGCGTTGGACCGAAGACAGGACTCCGTAAACATACTCAGACTGTGTGGGAATGGTATCGATTGGTTTCCTCTCATAATGAAAGTCATAACGGAAATGAAGATATGGGAACCAGCGTGTACTTTCAGTGTTGTTTATACTCAATGGTCAACTATCGAGAATATACGCGACGGGGCACGGGTCCAGACGGAACTTTATCTCTGCCTTTTCTCTTGTGAAGCAAAGATAACTGCATCTTTGAGACAATGCTCTGTCTGTGCACTTGCACATTTCTCGTCTTCCTACAGGTTGGTCCCGAATCGTGGGACTGGGTAAGAAAAGCCAAGTCGAACGATCAAGAGGCACAACATTTCGTACAGGCAAGACCTTAACTGTTTATTATTTAAACAAAACAACGTTAAAAGACCATAACGATTTAATGAAAGTAGGCTTACATTAACTATCCAATCTCCCTTGAAAAGTGCCCAAACATTGTTTTGAAAACGAATTCTTTAATACTGAAACCAAATTCTCGGGGATGCAGATGCAATTTATACCGATCTTGTATTTCATTCCAAAAGAAAAGAAACTATCAGCAGTGTGAGTAGCTTACAGATTTCATGTGGCTTTATTTACAAACTTGTCTCAGTCTTCAAGTTAAAACGCGAAAAAAAAAGAAAAAGAAAAGGAAGTAAACAAGCCATCCTCGAAAAAGAAAAAAAACTGCACATGAAATAAATAAATATGTACCAAATGATACATATCAGCCTTGACAATGTTCCATGTATATATCAGTAACTAATGATATGACATTTATTTGCTTGGCAAGGATTTCTTATTTCGTTGTAAAAAAAAAGCTCTTATAAAATAAGTTTAGGGAGTTACAATTCAGGATAATTACTGAATGATGTTAATAACAACCTTTTACATTTGACTGAAAAGAGCTCATTATAAGATTCACCCTTGAAACAGTTTTGTAAAGAAGGCAAGCTAAGATTACGAAACGCTCAGTTCCATTTCAGTGGGTTTAGAGGTAGTCTAACCAATCTACATGTATATTTGTGGACATGTAAGCAAAGTGGATTTAATAGCACTCTCCTTAAATCCATTCTTATCTTTTTTTCATTTGAGTATGACAGTAATCATTACAAAAAGTGTGGGGGAAAAAAACAATATTAATGCAATGTAGCCCGACATTTAGTGGTATTGAAGTGACAGCGCGGCATTCCCGCACAAGTCACGTTTGTGCACATGCTGCAAAATCTAATCCTCTTTTCAACGCATGCGTGTACGCGATACGGAAACGCTGTATTCGTACACGTGTCGCGTACGCGCACTGTTTCTAATGGTCCCTATTATTTTCCCCTCCCTGCGTCGAGCAGTGCGGTAGCTCAGTCGATACACTAGAGGATTTTGCACCGCGAGGTTGCGGGTTCATACTCCATTTTGTGCCCGAATTTTTTTTCTTTTCTAATGTGAGGCATTGGAGGGTGTTTATTTTTTTTTAAGGGAAATGAAGTCTGAATTTCATAATTCCCGAAATCATTTTTTTTTCCAATTTATATTTTTTTCTTCTCATGTCTTGAGAAAAGTAAAGTCCAAAACGCCATAGCGTACACCCATACGCGGATGTCGTTTGGGAGAAAACAATAAGCCATTTGCGAGTAACCTACACCCTTTGGGATTTACATTTGAAAAACATCTGGTACACTGACTTGCTCAGAATGCTTGGCACATTTTAACTTTGAATTCTCCAGACCAAAGACACTGTTGCTAATCACATGATTCGGGGCAAGCTCTTGCATAGTTACGTAAAGGACGCTCAGCACCAATACATTGTTCACAATGGGTGAGAATGGCACAAAGACACCAGACCATGCCGGAGCTGGGAGTTGCTAGCATAAGGCTTGCCCCGAATCACGTGATATAGAAACGGTGTCTTTGGTCGGGAGAATGCAAAGTTAAAACGTGCAAACCATTGGATTAAGTCAGCATACCAGATTTTATTATGCCCCGGCGAAGCCGAAGGGCATACTGTTTCTGTCATGGCCTTCCTGGGTGGGTGGGTGGGTGTGTGTGGGTGGGTGTGTGTGTGTGTGTATGTCACACTTTTGCTTTCATCACGATAGCTCAAGATAGACTTGATGGATTGTCATGAAACTTGGCATTTAGTTTGATAGTGGATTCCCCAAGAAGCCTATTGAATTTGAGGGCTACATGTACAAGGTCAAGGTCAATATGGCTAAAACAAAAGAAAATGCTTTCATCAAGATAACTCAAGATAAACTTGATGGATTGTCATGAAACTTAGCAGGTAGTTTACTAGTGGGTTCCCAAAGAAGCTTATTGAATTTAGGGGTTACTGGTCAAAGGTCAAGGTCAATATGGCTAAAACAAAAGAAATGCTTGTCATCACGATAACTCAAGGAAGACTTGATGGATTGTCATAAAACTTGACAGGTGGCTTGCTAGGGGTACGCCCAAAAAGCCTATTGAATTTGGGGGTTACCAGTCAAAGGTCAAGGTCAATATGGCTAAAACAAAAGAAATGCATTATGATAACGTAAACAAAAGAAATGCTTGTCATCACGATAACTCAAATTAGCATTGATGTATTGTCATGAAACATTAAAGATGGCTTGCTAGTGGAACCCCCAAGAAGCCTATTGAATTTGTGGGTTACCGGTCAATGGTCAAGGTCAAAATGGCTAAAACAAAAGAAATGCTTGTCATCACTATAACTCAAGGAAGACTTGATGGATTGTCCTAAAACTTGACAGGTGGCTTGCTAGGGGTACGCCCAAGAAGCCTATTGAATTTGGGGGTTACCGGTCACTGGTCAAGGTCAATATGGCTAAAACAAAAGAAATGCTTGTCATCACTATAACTCAAGGTAGACTTGATGGATTGTCATAAAACTTTAAAGATGGCTTGCTAGGGGTACGCCCAAGAAGCCTATTGAATTTGGGGGTTACAAGTCAATGGTCAAGGTCAATATGGCTAAAACAAAAGAAATGCATTATGATAACGTAAACAAAAGAAATGCTTGTCATCACGATAACTCAAATTAGCATTGATGTATTGTCATGAAACTTTAAAGATGGCTTGCTAGTGGAACCCCCAAGAAGCCTATTGAATTTGTGGGTTACCGGTCAATGGTCAAGGTCAATATGGCTAAAACAAAAGAAATGCTTGTCATCACTATAACTCAAGGAAGACTTGATGGATTGTCCTAAAACTTGACAGGTGGCTTGCTAGGGGTACGCCCAAGAAGCCTATTGAATTTGGGGGTTACCAGTCAAAGGTCAAGGTCAATATGGCTAAAACAAAAGAAATGCATTATGATAACATAAACAAAAGAAGTGCTTGTCATCACAATAACTCAAATTAGCATTGATGTATTGTCATGAAACTTTAAAGATGGCTTGCTAGTGGAACCCCCAAGAAGCCTATTGAATTTGGGGGTTACAGGTCAATGGTCAAGGTCAATATGGCTAAAACAAAAGAAATGCTTGTCATCACTATAACTCAAGGAAGACTTCATGGATTGTCATAAAACTTGACAGGTGCTAGGGGTACGCCCAAGAAGCCTATTGAATTTGGGGGCTACAGGTACAAGGTCAAGGTCAATATGGCTAAAACAAAAGAAACGCTTGTCATCACAATAACTCAATTTAGACTTGGTGTATTGTCATGAAACTTGTCAGGTAGGTTTCAAGTGGTACATCTCTTTCTACTTCATTCTGTAGGATCTTGTTGTTTTTCACTTCACATTTAATTACACAACACCTACCCTGTGAAACCAGTTTTAATTCAGAGGGAGGGGGGGTGCCACAGGTCAAGATCAGTGGTTACTAAACAAATCAATGGCTATGTAACTGAATAGTCCCACAGAACCAGATAGCTCGTATAAATTATCGTATCAAGAGGATGGCAGTGTGTCAAGTTATGGGACGATTATGGTGGAGGGGCATTTGTGTTGGAAGACACACTTTTCTTGTTCAAATTTAACTCGCAAATGGCTTATTCGCTGCCCGGCCAGGTCGTTGTTATATTACAAAAAAACACTGCATCCAAATTGACCAATCAACGACTTAGTCTAGATTTGGAAATGAAATGACGCCACGATTTATATGAATAATAATTTGACCCCGATTGGCTTGCGTGCGGGGTCGCATAAATTTGCATGCTATATCAGACGTTGGACCGAAGACAGGACTCCGCAAACATACTCAGACTGTGTGGGAATGGTATCGATTGGTTTCCTCTCCATAATGAAAGCCATAACGGAAATGAAGATATGGGAACAAGCGTGTACTTTCAGTGTTGTTTATACTCAATGGTCAACTATCGAGAATATACGCGACGGGGCACGGGTCCAGACGGAACCTTATCTCTGCCTTTTCTCTTGTGAAGCAAAGATAACTGCATCTTTGAGACAATGCTCTGTCTGTTCACCTACACTTTTCTCGTCTATCTACAGGTTGGTCCCGAATCGTCGAAGTTGGTAAAACAAGCCAAGTCGATAGTTAAAGAGGCACATTTCGTACAGGCAAGACCTTAACTGTTTATTATTAAAACAAAACAGCGTTAAAAGACCATAACAATTTAATGAAAGTAGGCTTACCTTAACTATCCAATCTCCGTTGAAAAGTGACCAAACATTGTTTTGAAAACAAATTCTTTAATACTGAAATTCTCGGGGATGCAGATGCAATCCAGACCGACCTTGTATTTCATTCCAAAAGAACAAGAAACTATCAGCAGTGTGAGTAGCATACAGATTTCATGTGGCTTTATTTACAAACTTGTCTCGGTCTTCAAGTTAAAACGCCCAAAAAAAGGAATAAACAAGCCATCCTCGACAAAGGAAAAAGAAACTGTACATGAAATAAATAAATATTTACCAAATGATACGTGTATCAGCCTTGACAATGTTCCATGTATATGTCAGTAAATAATGACATGACATTTATTTGCTTGGCAAGGATTTCTTATTTCGTTGTAACAAAAACAAACAAAAAACAGCTCTTATAAAAAAAGTTAGGGAGTTACAATTCCGGATAATTACTGAATGATGTTAATAACAACCCTTTACATTTGACTGAAAAGAGCTCATTGTTAGGTTCACCTTTGAAACAGTTTTGTAAAGAAGGCGAGCTAAGATTATAGAATAATGAAGGGTTTGCGGAAACACCGTGCGAATAATTTCTCAACTAAGAGAATGGTTCTGAAGAGAACCAGAGGTATAAAAAATAAATAAATTCTCTTAGTTGAGAAATTATTCGCACATGGTGTTTCCGCAAACCCTTCATTATTTAGTATCTCCACCATGCAAAGCCTCAAATCTTACTTAAGATTATAGAAGGAATGAAACGCTGAGTTCCATTTCAGTGGGTTTAGAGGTAGTCTAACAAATCTACATGTATATTTGTGCACATGTAAGCAAAGTGGATTTAATAGCACTCTCCTGAAATCCATTCTTATCTTTTTTTTTCATTTGAGTATGAGAGTAATCATTACGAAAAGTGAAGAAAAAAAACCAAGTGACAGCGCGGCATTCCCGCACAAGTCGCGTTTGTGCACATGCCGCAAAATCTAATCCTCTTTTCAACTCATGCGTGTATGCGATACGAAACGCCGTATTCGTACATGTCTCGCGTACGCGTACAGTTTCTATTGGTCCCTATTATTTTCCCCTCCTTGCGTCGAGCAGTGCGGTAGCTCAGTCGATACACTAGAGGATTTTGTACCGCGAGGTTGCGGGTTCAAGCTCCGTTTGGCGCCGAAGTTTTTTCTTTTCTAATATGAGGCTTTGGAGGGTGTGTGTGTGTTTTTTTTTTAAGGGAAATGAAGTCTGCATTTCATAATGCTCGAAATCATTTTTTTTTCCAATTTTATATTTTCTTCTCATGTTTTTAGAAAAGGTCAGTCCAAAACGCCATAGCGTACGCCCATATGCGGATGTCGTTCGGGAGAAAACAATTCGTTGCCCGGCCAGGCCGTTGTTACATTACAATAATACTGCATGAAATTGACTAATCAACGACTTAGTCTAGATTTGGAAATGAAATGACGCCACGATTTATATGAATAATAATTTGACCCCGATTGGCTTGCGCGCGGGGTCGCATTAATTTGCATGCTATATCCGACGTTGGATCGAAGACAGGACTCCGTAAACATACTCAGACTGTGTGGGAATGGTATCGATTGGTTTCCTCTCCATAATGAAAGTCATAACGGAAATGAAGATATGGAAACCAGCGTGTACTTTCAGTGTTGTTTATGCTCAATGGTCAATAAGCTATCGAGAATATACGCGACGAGGCACGGGTCCAGACGGAACCTTATCTCTACCGTTTCTCTTGTGAGGCAAAGATAACTGCATCTTTGAGACAATGCTCTGTCTGTTCATTTGCACATTTCTCGTCTTCCTACAGGTTGGTCCCGAACCGTCGGTCTGGGTAAGAAAAGCCAAGTCGAACGATCAAGAGGCACAACATTTCGTACAGGCAAGACCTTAACTGTTCATTATTAAACAAAACAGCGTTTAAAACCATAACGATTTAATGAAAGTAGCCTTACATTAAAGGGAAAATACAACATTTGCAAACATCAAAAAATAAAACTACCAAATCATTTTGAAATACCTTGCTGGACTGTTAGTGAATGACAGTGTAAAGCATCCTGTAAAATCATGGCACCTGGTAAACTGTCATTTTCAAGGAAAGTATTATTTCTGTATCAATTCCAACGCTGGTCGGCCGATCAGCGTTGGAAAAAACTGGCCTTTTTTTCAAATACTGCAGGCCCAAATTGACCATCGCACTTGTTTGCAATCGATTACACACCTATAAACGGGTACAAGCCAGCTAGACAGGTTCCCTGACCTTACAATTCCCCAATGTATGTAAACTGCTCTGTTTCTTCTTATATGAAGTCGGGGAACCAGACTACAGGAAAATGATTGTTTTTCTTGGTTTTTATAACATTTTTGAACCCAAAATCTCAAAAAAGTCAGTGAAACTATATTCGCTATATATTTCCACCCCCCCCCCAATTCCATCCATTTCTGAAAATTACAGCAAAAGCAAATGATGTATATTCCCTTTAACTTTTCAATCTACCTTGAAAAGTGCCCAAATATTGTTTTGAAAACGAATTCTTTAATACTGAAATCAGTTCCTCGGGGATGCAGATGCAATCTAGACCGACCTTGCGTTTCGATCCAAAAGAACAAGAAACTATTAGCAGTGTGAGTAGCTTACAGATTTCATGTGGCTTTATTTACAAACTTGTCTCAGTCTTCAAGTTAAAACGCCAAAAGAAAAGGAAGTAAACAAGCCATCCTCGAAAAAGGAAAAAGAAACTGCACATGAAATAAATAAATATTTACCAAATGATACATATCAGCCTTGACAATATTCCATGTATATATGAGTAACTAATGATATGACATTTATTTGCTTGGCAAGGATTTCTTATTTCGTTGTAAAAAAACCCCCAAAAAACAGCTCTTATAAAAAAAGTTAGGGAGTTACAATTCAGGATAATTACTGAATGATGTTAATAACAACCTTTTCCATTTGACGGATAAGAGCTCATTATAAGGTTCACCCTTGAAACAGTTTTGTAAAGAAGGCGAGCTAAGATTATAGATGAAGCGAAACGCTCAGTTCCATTTCAGTGGGTTTAGAGGTAGTCTAACCAATCTACATGTATATTTGTGCACATGTAAGCAAAGTGGATTTAATAGCACTCTCCTGAAATCCATTCTTATCTTTTTTTCATTTGAGTATGAATGTAATCATTACAAAAAGTGAAGAAAAAAAAACAAGTGACAGCGCGGCATTCCCGCACAAGTCACGTTTGTGCACATGCCGCAAAATCTAATCTTCTTTTCAACGCATGCGTGTACGCGATACGGAAACGCCGTATTCGTACACGTCTCGCGTACGCGCACCGTTTCTAATGGTCCCTATTATTTTCCCCTCCCTGCGTCGAGCAGTGCGGTAGCTCAGTCGATACACTAGAGGATTTTGCACCGCGAGGTTGCGGGTTCAAGCTCCGTTTGGCGACCGAATTTTTTTCTTTTCTAATCTGAGGCTTTGGAGGGTGTTTATTTTTTTGAGGGAAATGAAGTCTGAATTTCATAATGCTCGAAATCTATTTTTTTTTCCAATTTTATATTTTCTTCTCATGTTTTTAGAAAAGTTAACTCCCAAACGCCATAGCGTACACGCATATGCGGATGTCGCTTGGGAGAAAACATTCGCTGTCCGGGCAGGCCGTTGTTATATTACAAAAACACTGCATCCAAATTCACCAATCAACGACTTAGTCTATATTTCGAAATGAAATGACGCCACGATTGACATGAATAATAATTTGACCCCGATTGGCTGGCGCACGGGGTCGCATAAATTTGCATGCTATATCAGACGTTGGACCGAAGACAGGACTCCGTAAACATACTCAGACTGTGTGGGAATGGTATCGATTGGTTTCCTCTCCATAATGAAAGTCATAACGGAAATGAAGATATGGGAACCAGCGTGTACTTTCAGTGTTGTTTATACTCAGTGGTCAACTATCGAGAATATACGCGACGGGGCACGGGTCCAGACGGAACCTTATCTCTGCCTTTTCTCTTGTGAAGCAAAGATAACTGCATCTGTGAGACAATGCTCTGTCTGTTCACTTGCACATTTCTCGTCTTCCTACAGGTTGGTCCCATATCGTCGGTCTGGGAAAGAAGACCCACCACGTCGAACGATCAAGGGACATATATCGTACAGGCAAGACCTTAACTGTTCATTATTAAAACAAAACAGCGTTAAAAGACAATAACGATTTAATGAAAGTAGGCTTACATTAACTTTTCAATCTCTCTTGAAAAGTGCCCAAACATTGTTTTGAAAACGAATTCTTTAATACTGAAATCAAATTCTCGGGATGCAGATGCAATCCAGACCGACCTTGTATTTCATTCCAAAAGAACAAGAAACTATTAGCAGTGTGAGTAGCTTACATATTTCATGTGGCCGGATTTACAAACTTGTCTCAGTCTTCAAGTTAAAACGCCAAAAAAAGAGGAAGTAAACAAGCCATCCTCGAAAAAGGCAAAAAAAAAACTGCACATGAAATAAATAAATATTAACCAAATGATACATGTATCAGCCTTGACAATATTCCATGTATATATCAGTAACTAATGATATGACATTTATTTGCTTGGCAAGGATTTCTTATTTCGTTGTACCAAAAAAAAATTAAAAAACAGCTCTTATAAAAAAAGTTAGGGAGTTACAATTCAGGATAATTACTGAATGATGTTAATAACAACCTTTTATATTTGACTGATAAGAGCTCATTATAAGGTTCACCCTTGAAACAGTTTTGTAAAGAAGGCGAGCTAAGATTATAGAAAAAAATGAAACGCTCAGTTCCATTTCAGTGGGTTTAGAGGTAGTCTATTAAGCAATTTACATGTATATTTGTGCACATGCCGCAAAATCTAATCCTCTTTTCAACGCATGCGTGTACGCGATACGGAAACGCCGTATTCGTACACGTCTCGCTTATGCGCACCGTTTCTAATGGTCCCTATTATTTCCCCTCCCTGCGTCAAGCAGTGCGTTTGCTCAGTCGATACACTAGAGGACTTTGCGGGTTCAAGCTCCGTTTGGCGCCCGAATTGTTTTCTTTTCTAATCTGGGGCTTTGGAGGGCTTTTTTTGAAGGGAAATGAACTCTGAATTTCATAATGCTCGAAATCAATTTTTGTTCCCAATTTCATATTTTCTTCTCATGTTTTTAGAAAAGTAAAGTCCAAAACGCCATAGCGTACACCCATATATGCGGATGTCGCTTGGGAGAATACAATTCGTCGCCCGGCCAGGCTGTTGTTATATTACAAAAACACTGCATCCAAATTGACCAATCAACGACTTAGTCTAGATTTCGAAATGAAATGACGCCATGATTTATATGAATAATAATTTGACCCCGATTGGCTGGCGCGCGGGGTCGCATAAATTTGCATGCTATATCAGACGTTGGATCGAAGACAGGACTCCGTAAACATACTCAGACTGTGTGGGAATGGTATCGATTGGTTTCCTCTCATAATGAAAGTCATAACGGAAATGAAGATATGGGAACCAGCGTGTACTTTCAGTGTTGTTTATACTCAATGGTCAACTATCGAGAGTATACGCGACGGGGCACGGGTCCAGACGGAACCTTATCTCTGCCTTTTTTCTTGTGAAGCAAAAATAACTGCATCTTTGAGACAATGCTCTGTCTGTTCACTTGCACATTTCTCGTCTATCTACAGGTTGGTCCCATATCGTCGGACGGGTAAAGAAAAGCCAGGTCGAACGATCAAGAGGCACATATCGTACAGGCAAGACCTTAACTGTTCATTATTAAAACAAAACAGCGTTAAAAGTGGACAAATGTTGCAACCTGACGCCACTTTCGCACTTGTGTACGAAGTCTACGGAGAGTCATTTTAAGTATTTTCTAACAAAATTTGAAACATTCCTCAGTCCCAGATTCATGTATTATCATCATTTTTTGCAACGAATGACCTTCATTGAGATGATATATGAAGCAAAAAGTGGCGTCAGGTTGCAGCATTCTGTCCAATACTTCTGTTGACGCAATGGTTTAAGTCGAAGAATACACTCGCAAGTGTGGATTCTTAATTTACGAATCCACACTTTCTCGTGTATTCTCCTTCACTTAATATATCTGGTAAAACGTCAAAGTTGAGGCATATCACGTTATTAAAATGTTTTTTGTATATCATTATATTTCCTGTTTAAAACATTTGCTAATAATGTTTTGACAATACCGCTTTAACATACCAAATAAAACGTCAAATATGAGGCATTTCAATCACGTTATTAGAACGTTTGTGTATATATCATGATGTTTCATTCTTAAATCCTGTTTAAAACATTTTGGAATAACGTTTTGATAATATCGGTTTAACATACCCAATAAAACGTCACATGTGATACATTTATATCACGTTGTAAAAATGTTTGTGTATATATCATGATAATTCCTCCATAAATCCTGATCAAAACATTAGGTTAAAACGCTTTGATAATATCGCTTTAACATACGTGACAAAAATAAAACGTTTGAAATTGAGGCATTTTAATCACGTTATTAAAATGTTTTGTACATATCATGATATTTCATCCATAAATCGTTTTAAAAGCATTTAGTAATAACGTTTTGATAATAACGCTTTAACATACCTGATAAAACGTCAATTATGAGGCATATAAATCACGTTATTAAAATGTTTTTGTATCATATATTTCATCGACAATTTTTTTTAAACATTTGGTAAATACGTTTTGATAATAACGCTTTAACATACCTGATAAAACGTCAAATTTGAGGCATTTAATCACGTTATTAAAATGGTTTTGTTTATATCATGATATAGAAAGTCATAAAAATGTTATTTTCGAATTGTTTAGAGGTTGGAAATAAAGTTAGCCCAATCGCGAGGTTTAATAAATAATCCAAGTTGCAACAAAGAGCAAAGAGTCGTCTCTACTGCCTTTTATTGAGTGTATCGGAGTACATGTATAATACTTCAATTTTGAATGGTTGGTATGCAGGTAAACAACACTGTTCAATAACTTTCGACTCGATGCCGGATATTGGAAACGTATTACACGTATACATATTTAAAGGTATTTTAGAAAGATTCGGCAAACTCAGAATTCAAGCCCCTATCACGTATCCGTGTGGATTCTGTGTCCCGTAAGCGCCAATCCAGAGGAGGAAACCCCCAGCTCCGACTCGAAAAATTGTTTTTCATAGAACTATATAAAAAATAATGCCCCCCCCCCCGCTCGGACACCCCAACAAAATTCTGACGATCAAACTGACAATAATGTCCGCCTTTGCACAACATTTGGACAGATCCAGCGGGGGTACGTTGTTACGTTTGTATTCTGTAATAGTGTTCATGATCGTCGGATTTGAACACCGCCCCCATTGAAAGTATTGTACGAGTCCCCAACACCAATTGATTTTATGGAGGCCAAGTGTCCGGGAAAAAAACCTGTCTACATTTCAGCGCTGATTTGCTGATGAAACACCCCCCTAGAAAATCCTGGATCCGCCCGTGTGACGTCATCAGTTTTGTGCCCTTTCATACGTCTTGTACGTGATGCGGGAAATTTGATACGAAAAGCACGTGTGAAAGCCATCTTATACGGGAGCGGTACGTATGTAAGTTTCTCGATTTTACACGAAACTGGTGCCAAACTGATGTCTCTAATAACCTTTAACCTATAATTACATGACGCATAATACATCTCGTATTGCTCTAGGGGTGATTTTGAGGGTAAAAGTTGCAGGAAATGTAAGGATTTCGTAGATTTTGAGGCATGAAAGTTGTCTGGTTTATGCATATCGTTTGTGCGTTAATCAAATGGAAGCTCGAGGCCAGCGAAGCGTGGTGTTATGTACAACGTACTCTAGGCCTACGTGTTGTAGTTCAATACAGACACGTACTACTACTAGACGGTGTCCGAGGCTTGTTGTTTGTAGACATGTTTTATGGTCCTCTGAAGTTCCCTTAATTGTAAATGTAGGTCATTTGTTTCAGAAACAAATCTAACAAGTCCTCATTAGAAGAGGTAAGCTCTTTCAATGTTTCTACTCACTTCTGAGAGAAGGTAATTTTTAAAAACAAAACAAGTTCTTTCCAACGAGAGCTTAAAGATATTACGTTATACATCCAGAAGAAATTAGCCCTTCCCAGGGCCCTGTTTGGGTGGTGAGTACGAGGGAAAGGGCCGCTTTGAACAGCGCCCCCTAGGAAGATGGGGCCAGGTAATATCATCAGCATAACTTCTCAACAAAATGGCGATTCTATTTTCCTCTTTCATTTACCAATGTAACCTGGCAATAATTGTTCTGATGATTCTCAAAAATTCATGATCTCTTGCTTTGTTTTGTTTGGATTTGTGTGTTGTTTCCCCCAACGAAATGTATCTGTTCCCAACTTCGCCTGTGTCGTTAACATAAACTGCCTAACATGCATCCTCATGACTCGGACTTCAAAACGAGACTTAGTTGTCTCACTCTGGGGATGTGGCGTTGAAACTCGCCCAGTTTGACTTGGAATCAGACGACATTAGGCCTTAGCCTAACCTCTACCCCTTGATCAAGAATGTGTAATAATAACCTTTGGTGCGCCAGCAGCTGAACTTGTATGTTGTCTTTTAAAGGAGCATTCCATGACTCACCTTGTATTTCATTTGTCTTTTAAAGGAGCATTCCATGACTGACCTTGTATTTCATTTGTCTTTCAAAGGAGCATTCCTTGACTCACCTTGTATTTCATTTGTCTTTTAAAGGAGCATTCCATGACTCGCCTTGTATTTCATTTGTCTTTTAAAGGACCATTCCATGACTGACCTTGTATTTCATTTGTCTTTTAAAGGAGCTATGACTGACCTTGTATTTCATTTGTCTTTTAAAGGAGCATTCCATGACTGACCTTTTATTTCATTTGTCTTTTCATTTGTCTTTTAAAGGAGCCTTCTATGACTTACCTTGTATTTCATTTGTCTTTTAAAGGAGCATTCCATGACTCGCCTTGTATTTCATTTGTCTTTTAAAGGAGCATTCCATGACTTACCTTGTATTTCATTTCTCTTTTAAAGGAGCATACCATGACTCGCCTTGTATTTCATTTGTCTTTTAAAGGGGCATTCTAAGACTGACGTTGTATTTCATTTGTCTTTTAAAGGAGCATTCCATGACTCGCCTTGTATTTCATTTGTCTTTTAAAGGGGTAATCTAAAACTGACCTTGTATTTCATTTGTCTTTTCAAGGAGCATTCCATGACTCGCCTTGTATTTCATTTGTCTTTTAGAGGAGCATTCTATGACTGACCTTGTATTTCATTTGTCTTTTAAAGGAGCATTCCATGACTGACCTTGTATTTCATTTGTCTTTTCATTTGTCTTTTAAAGGAGCCTTCTATGACTTACCTTGTATTTCATTTGTCTTTTAAAGGGGCATTCCATGACTCGCCTTGTATTTCATTTGTCTTTTAAAGGAGCATTCCATGACTTACCTTGTATTTCATTTCTCTTTTAAAGGAGCATTCCATGACTCGCCTTGTATTTCATTTGTCTTTTAAAGGGGCATTCTAAGACTGACGTTGTATTTCATTTGTCTTTTAAAGGAGCATTCCATGACTCGCCTTGTATTTCATTTGTCTTTTAAAGGGGAAATCTAAAACTGACCTTTTCATTTGTCTTCTAAAGGAGCATTCCATGACTCGCCTTGTATTTCATTTGTCTTTTAAAGGAGCATTCTATGACTGACCTTGCATTTCATTTGTCTTTTCATTTGTCTTTTAAAGGAGCATTCTATGACTTACCTTGTATTTCATTTCTCTGTTAAAGGAGCATTCCATGACTCGCCTTGTATTTCGTTTGTCTTTTAAAGGAGCATTCCATGACTTACCTTGTATTTCATTTCTCTTTTAAAGGAGCATTCCATGACTCGCCTTGTATTTCATTTGTCTTTTAAAGGGGCATTCTAAGACTGACGTTGTATTTCATTTGTCTTTTAAAGGAGCATTCAATGACTCGCCTTGTATTTCATTTGTCTTTTAAAGGGGAAATCTAAAACTGACCTTTTCATTTGTCTTCTAAAGGAGCATTCCATGACTCGCCTTGTATTTCATTTGTCTTTTAAAGGAGCATTCTATGACTGACCTTGCATTTCATTTGTCTTTTCATTTGTCTTTTAAAGGAGCATTCTATGACTTACCTTGTATTTCATTTCTCTGTTAAAGGAGCATTCCATGACTCGCCTTGTATTTCATTTGTCTTTTAAAGGGGCATTCTAAGACTGACGTTGTATTTCATTTGTCTTTTAAAGGAGCATTCCATGACTCGCCTTGTATTTCATTTGTCTTTTAAAGGGGCATTCTAAGAAAGACCTTGTATTTCATTTGTCTTTTAAAGGAGCATTCCATGTCCTTTGTGTACACTACTAAACTTGAAACAAATGCTGAGAACACGTCGGCACTCTGACCATAATCCGAAGGAGCGCAACACCGACATCACCTCGCTTTGTTCAGGTGAAATAAACTTCAGTTTTATTGTTCGCTTGTTTTCTTTACGAATTTGTTATCATGCTTTATCGAGTCCCTCCGGTTCTTTTAAGAACCTCATATACTCAGAAAAGAAATTTATTCACATGGTGCTACCACAAACTTATCTTGTCTTAGTATCTTTCCACCATGCAAACCTTCAAATCTCCGATGCTTTATGGCTTGACATAATCTCATCTTAACTGTCTGGATTAGAGACTAACTCACTTGTCTATTTCCCTGGGGCTGTATTGAAATGATGTTCATGTTGTTGTTGCATAGGACCTTGTCGTCTCCCTCTCCAGCCGTCCAGGGAGCAGCTCATCCCTCATGGATGTTACTCAGCGAAAACACCTGGTAAGACAATTAAGTTGCCCCATCTTTGAAAGTGTTATGAGTATTATCTCAAGAGGTGTATGCAGTTCTGGGATTTTTAATTGGTGGGGACGGCTACATTTCCATTTAGTACCAAATATATCAATTTTATCAAAAAACAAATGTCGTAAAATCTAAAACATCTGTTTTAGAAATTATACCTCCCTCAATGAAATTAAATACAAAAGACATTTATATTTTTCTGTGAACAGAAACGTCCACATAGTGGTAAGGTTTCACCAATGCCTAACACCTAGGATCTTGAGACCATCTAATGGACATCATCAGGATGAGACAGGCATTCATAAAGAAGACATGGCTTAGCATAGCTGGTCACAATATTTTACTCGATTGATTCAAAATGGCTGAAACGTCTGTAGAACTAGCTTAAGCACAAGTGACAGTCGGTGAGTAAGGTAACCAGTCTAATTCATAGTGATAGTCAGTCAGTTATGAGTAAGTGACAATTATTAAATAAGTATACTTTCATGGATTTTTTAGTCTATATGTTTTTGTTTGAAAGTATGTCGAGTTAGACTCTCTTATGATTGTAAACCGGCGCAGTAGCTGTGAACCGGTTGCTTAAACTGTCTAGAGGTGGCAAGCTCGTGCATGAAGCCTTTGCAAATTTATCACGCAATAGATCAATAGAGAAAGTTATGTTATAGAAATCTGTATAATTATCTATAGAGGAAACCAATTTCTATATCACCTCTAAAAAATTAAAGACATGTATAGCGAAGCGGCGGCATTGTAGAATTCTAGAAAACTGCATGAAGTGTTCAAAATAGTATTAAGGGTCATGCAGATGCCAGTCGTGTACAAACAAATATGCTTGCGTTCTCTTGGACTATGATACATAGACGTATGTTAGGCCTGTAAATTTGCTGTAAAGCCACTTACAATACTTCTCTAGATCGTAGAATGGTTCGTCGAACAGGAAATATTAAGTTTACATAGCAAAAGTCATGAGCTTATTTTTCATATTATTATTATTAGTATTCATTTTTGGTAATGAAACCAATGATTGTTCAAAAGCATCCTAGGCACTGTAGCTCGCAATCCTGAAGAAACCTGTAGAGAGGAGACGATGAGAAACAATTACAGTTTTAGAAGTGGGATGAAAACCCGAGAAGAAAATTCTGGGGAAAACCCACGAAATCCGGTAGGGACTGAAAACCCTATCCACATGTTGGCTGAGGCATGATTCGAACCCGGGTCACAGCGGTGCAAGGTATAAATAGAAACACTTTTTTGAGGTAGCTTTTTCATATACACAGCTTTTGCACTGGCAAAGCCAAATATAACGAAGTCACAATATAATTTGCACCGTAAGATGGGTAAGAATCTTCCAAGTACACATAAAAAAACCAAAAAACCTGAAGCATTTTCATACAGGAGAAGATTATCCCACAACTAACTCTCCTAAAATACAAACAATCTCCGCTGGATTGCTGTGAGATAGAGCACACAATCATTAAAACACATATCACACTCGAAGGCCACATAGGCCTATAATTAGAAATGAAATAAACAAATGTAACAAAGCTAATATATCATACTATCGAAATACGTGGAATTCGGATAAGAATCGCTAAGATCACTTCGGGTGAAGATTGGAAGTCAACATTGTACAATGAAACTTAAATGGTTGTCATGTATAAATCTCCCCCGTCCAAGGTCCGTCGTCAAAACAACTTGAAAGGGCTGAAAACATGTTCGTCGCTTATTAATGAGTTGGGCAACCAACATAGCGATCATTAAAACTATTAGTCAAAATCTCCGTATTTGAATAGTTAAACCTAAACAAAAATTTAGGCACTTGTGCGCCTATAATATTTAGATTTAAGAAACAGAATGGGCGGATCCAAAGAGTTTACTGCTGGGGGCGGAGGGTGTGTTGTACTGTGCCGAAGGCCCAAGGACGGATCCGGGGAGGGGGGGGGGTGGTAACGGGGCCATCCCCCCAACACCCCAACCCCCCAAAAAAACCAAATTGTTTTTGTTTCACCAAACGTACACCACCGTCTTTTCTAAAAAACATTTGGTTAAAGTGGTCAGAAATAACCTCAGATCGCGCTACAGATTGTGTAGAATCCATGTTTTTTTTACCGAGGCCCGTAAGCTGACCCTGAACCCCACGCCGTGAGTTTGTGGACCCACTTTTCCGGGGACCAATTATATCCCCCCCCCCCCAAACAAACACTGTGTTCTGGATCCGCCATTTCGGCGGCCGAGAGGCTCTCACTTTCACACCGACGGAAGTTGCCCCTTTTTTCTGGATGAGTGCCCTTTTTGGTGTTGACCCCAGTTTAAAAAGCGTTGCGATGCGCCTGGTTATAAAGACTTTTTTGTATTTTCTAAGTAATTAGGAGTGACTTTTTTTACAAGGATACTGTATGATGATATGATATAAAATAAACCTTAAAAAATTGTCTGAAACAATTTAATACGTACGGAGCTCCAAAAGAGACATTCATTTTTTTATTCGTGCGCACGAAATTATTTCGTGTACACAATTTAAACAATAATTGAATGTCCCTGTAAGGGCCCCGTGAATGAGGTTTTGATTAATATAATTAACGGAGCGTTAACGATCTGTTTTTAACTTATCTTCCCCCTCAACAAAAAAAAACCAACTGTGCAATATTAGGTAATATACCGGAAAAGGATTTTATCAATGTAAAATGTCGGTGTATTGTAATTGTCAGTTTTAAAGAATGGCAGATACTTTCACCAGGTTCCAATCACTTTTCCTGAAAAGTCCGCTTATTCTCGAATCGTCGACCAATCTTAGACTTGATGACAAGTCGCTAGATCGTCGTGTTTTGTCTGTCGGCGCTCCCAATATTTACCAGCACTGCGCTGTGTATCGTTTTAATCACTTGCTGGCTTCAACATGTCTAAAGATTTGGACGGATACCGGTATTCATTTATGCGCCGGCCACAGAAATGCATATGCATTACGTTTCCATAAAGAGGGCCAATGATAGCTCATCTGTACCGCCGAGAAAGCATTCATTATTAGAGTGGGGATATCTTTCCGTCTCTTTTAACGTTTCTCTCTTTTTTCCGTAAGATGTTTATCAGAATTGTAAACTCAGTCATTATAAATCAGAAAGCATAAAATGCCAAGTTATTGTGTTCCAAAGAAGAACATACTGTTACGCCCGCGGATCCATCATTGCTTAAACCACTAAGCTACAAGCGTGTCAGGTGCCATGCGGTATGTCTGACCATAGAGCAAAGTTTGTGTACAGGAAACCAGAAATATTTATTTATTGATTTATTTGTATATTTCGTGTTATTTTACCAGGGTAGCCCCATTAGTTGTCAATGAACTGTTCTCCCTGGGGGCCGAGAAAATCAATTATATTTATATAAACAGTGTAGCTTTATCGGCCAGATCTTGCGGTGCACGTAAATTATAATTTAAAAATCAAAGTCCTTGAATATCGCAATGTTGTTAGGCCTATTCAGTGTGACAATGTAAATATCCAAACCTGTAAACAGAATTATTAATTTGTAAAATCGGTATTCAAACAGGAGTGATATATTTGAGATTTTGAACACAAATGGAGTATCGGCCTGGTTAATTCCATACTCCTTCGTTATATTGGTATATTTTTGTTCCTTAAAAAGTTGAAGTCTTGATGCTGTTGTGCAACTTTGTTTTAGTCGAAGTTGGCAAATACATGCAAATTGCGTGAACTTAGCTTTCCTAGTTTGATGTATTTTTTAATCGGGGAAGGGGCATGTGTTTTAAAAATAGGGAGGGTGTTTTACTGAATTTTGTGCGCAACTTACAAAAATGTAATTCTTCAATCTTTGTATTGTGGGTCAGTTATACTTGTATCGAGAGTGAAGTCGATTTTCCCCTTACATTGGCTGTGTTGTGGTCCACCCTTGATTCATAATGGTATGGTCCTAGCCTGAACAGCGCTCAGGAGCTCACTTGAGCCAAAACCAGTTTGCGCGTCCGGGCGAAAAGTCAACTTCTCTGTAGACCTACAGTGCAAAGTCAGCTCAAGTCCAAATCTGTACGTCTTAAAAGTCGGATAACTATTCGACAATCATCTGGTGTAAGTACATTTAATACTGTGCAAACTTACTTTTTTTCAGGGATTGTTGTAATACGGCAAAATAATGCCAAAAGGACCAAAATAATGTCAAAAGTATAGGCCTAGCATTATAGAGGCGGAAGAAAATCATTTTGTGTGCGCTCGGGTGTTAGAACGCCATCTCACCTCATATCCGTGAAAATGTGTTAACTTTATTATGCTATTCTAATTAATATTACTTTTCACTTGCCATTATGACTATGTTATTATTTTATTTTAAATCTTTGGACAACAAAGCAGTAAAGAATATCTCATTAGCAGGGGCTGCCCAGGGAAGAACAAAAGTAAAAAAAAAAAAAAACTGTCATCAAAATATGTGCTATCTCATGCTTAAATGCTGAAGCGGGGTAAGATATAGAATCGGTGACCAAAGGGACGCCGTATTGTTTAACTTTAACAGCAGCTTGAATATGTAGCCCTAATTATTTATTTTTCACTGAATTGATCTATCGCGCAGATACCTGGATTCTTCCCAACACTTAAGGACTACGTTGCAATGGAGGACGACGATGTCATGGAGATTATCGTTACTTTTTTCAGCACTATTGCCCATACTGTTATTGGGGTGAGTATTTTTAATGTATTGCCGCAGAAGTTCGTTTCAGTGGCCTCCCCAGGGGCACGTTAACCCCCCTTCTCATTGCTAGTGCCCCCCCCCCCCCCGTGTGACCCCACACACCCATTAGTGTGTTTTTACCTGCAATCGGGAACCCCTATATTGTCCCTCTTTTGTTTGAACTTCAACTTTTTAGGAAGACCTCATTTTTTTTTACACGATCGTTAATAATTGTGGACCTTCAGGAATTGTGAATCCTATTGTCCTCTATCGTTCATCATCGGCCCCTGTTGAATGCAGAAACAAACTCATACACAACTGCAAAGTTGCATGTTATTCCATTGACTAGAACACGACGTCTTAAATCTAGACTCTAAAAAACCGACTGCAACAGTCAATTTTTCGTGTCATTTGTCTCACTTTTAAAAGCTAAAATTTGAACTAACGCGACTTTGCAAGTAAGTCTGAAACAGGTTTTTCCTGCTGAATTCAAAACAATCTCTATCAACGTAACGACACGAAGAAGTAAGAAAAATTGTGAGAGACATCCATGAAAGTCATGTTAAGTTTGCAAATTGCCAGAAATTGATATAGCTTTATTGCCGGTCCAATTTGCAGGGGATGTAGGGAGGCTTCATTGTATGGAGATTGTATAGAGATACAAATAAGAGCTACTTTTTGCCTTCTCCTTGTTTTTTTATGAGTCCGCTTTCCGTACAATAAATTACTCCTTCCGTTTTTCCGATCCGCAGGTGTTCAGCATCGCCTTCATCACGTTGAGCAGCGGCGTGCCTTACCCAAGCCTGTACAAAGGGTTGGATTCACTGCAATCTACGGTCTTTGTTGCCATTATCATTTTAGAAATCTGCGTTTTGTTGATACATTTCTATAGACTCTGCAATTGCGGTTGCCTCAACGAAAGATGGAGAAAACGTGTCTTCAATGTGGTAGGCCCGATTTGCAACTTTTCCTGACGTTTCAAACGTCATATATTATGTTGGTGTACGAGCTGTTGATGTCGTCGTGGCCCGTATCTTGTGATAGCTCTACATCTTCACAGAAATCGAAAATGTGTCAATTAACTAATTTGTTTTCAGAATAACTCTGTAAATGTTCGGTTTAGATGAGACAAAATCGAATACCCGAGCTTGGTCCCGGTCCCCTGGACGAATGTGTGCTCATATAGCTTGCGTGATCTGACGTTCAAATCTGACGATTATTATTCAACATAAGTTCACTAATTTGATTTTGCTGGACGAATTTGAAATTCACTCATAGGGTGAATCGGAAAGAAAATCGTTTGAAACCAGGCTGAAAACCCTAAGTTCCAGAACCACAAGCTTGGGAATCTGTATGTGACACGTCGTATGTACAACGTGTCAAAAATGTCATACTTTGATCCTAATAACGCTTTATTTTTTCCAATGGAATTGCACCAAATTTCCAGATTATGTAAATAAGACATGGAACATTTTATGGAGCGATTTTCATTAGTTTTGTGCAATAGGGTTGTCACCCCCGTCTGGCTAAAGCAATTTAAGTGAGTCACGTTTGGAGACCCCAAACCACTTGCAAAAGACAGAAAGAATTCAATCACACAAAAAATGATATAAATTTCAAGAAAAAAATTATTAACAATATTTACAAGTATAATTTGTACAGTAAATATAGCCAACCTGGCGAATTGTGACATTTGTAAATAAACAATCTAGAATACTTGTAGGCCTCTGTTGGAAGCTGATAGGCCCAACGTATTAAATATTCAAACAAATCAACCAATCAATTAAATGTACCAAGAAAAAGGAATGATAAAGAATTAACCGTAAATACAAAATATATGTGTATATCGATTAAACTCAGAATTAACCACAAAGTGTACTTCGGTAATCACTCAAATCGATCAGTAAATAATCAATTAAACCTACAACTTAATAGTATATTGTTAGCTTAATTCAAGTACTAATTAACTAAACAATAAACAAATAAATAAAAACATATTCCGGAATAATATGCGACTTTCTAACTAAATGGGCCCACCGCGATTTTGTCGCACCAGACTATTCTGGGTTCAGTCGAGAGTCCGGCGATCCCCTTGCGTCGGCTCTCTATAGCTATCTCGATCGTCACAAAGTCGGACGATCTCTGCTCCAATGAGCATCAGCCAGCCACGTCCGGCGAACTTCCCGGCTGATGAGCGTCACTCGTCAGTCGCCCTGGACGTCTTTGCGGTGCGCTCGGCACCCGACTATGTGGACTTTATGGACCTGTCTGTCTCATATGTCGCTGGCGTCACATCAGCTCCGGCTAAAGTGCCGTCTACAAATAATTAAATGTTACACAATGCAAATAATACCAATCTATCTCCAATTATCATAAACATGTGTATCAAAAGACAAACACTTATTGAAAGCTATCACTCTCATTCGTGGAGCAAATCCTCATAAAATGAATCTAGCATCACAAAGTGCCTCAGAATAAATCACATCTTCTCCTTATCGTCATTTTAAGAATTAAGGAGCAAACATTAAATTACAATTACACTGCTAATCTCTAGCAAAACGAATATCTTATCGTGATGAGCACAAAGCAACTTAGTCACCAGACTATTCTTTTGTTCAAGCCAGGTTTCCGACAATACATTTCAAAATTTCAAATTCGTCATAAAAATCCAAATACATCATAATAATGAAATCAACCATACTTACAGTCAGATAGGGTCTTGGTCCCTTGGACTTCTGGCCCTTCACGACCGATCCCGGTTTCAAATCAGCGAAAATGTCGCTCATAAATGCATCGCAATTGCGGATCAACCTTTCCGGTTATTTTCTTTCGCGGTGATCCCTCTCTCTTTCATCACATGACTACGGCACTTATTTACATTACAAATACTTACTAAGACACACGCAAAAAACCAAAAGTTTCTACGGCTTTATTCATCAACTTATAAATGTTCATATACATGGTTCGCTGACTCTTTCAGCGTACAGGCTATATACAATTGTATGCGCACGTAGGTATTGTTCTCTACGTACGCCATTATACACAAACACCGAAAGTGAAAAAAACACAAGAAAAACCAACGAGTAGCCATACTTACCTGACCTTGCACGACAGAAAAGGAAAGGAAAGTAAGAAAAGGAGTTACTTGAAAATAAGGGGGAAAAGATGGAATTTGGCATCAACTGTGACAAGGGTGATATTGAAATGCCACACGAAAAAATACCCTCTTTCAGAATTTGCCACTTTGTTCGCGGCTTACCTTAATTTTTTTGGGGGGAAGGGGTTGTTTTGTTTTTCTGCTGTTTTGATTACTCTGACAATTTATTATTATTCTTAATTTTCTTACCATTTCAGTACTTTGTCTGCTTTGCCGTCTCGTTGACGATAAACTTGTACGGACTCATTTATATTTCCACCATCTACAGAAACAATGTAAGTCGATGCAACATTATGGTCCTAGACTGGGATTAAGTTCTTGTTTCCCTTTTTATTTCAGCCCTTCTTTTTTAACATTAAAATCAGTGGTGGTTAATGTGAACAAGTAATCAAACCATTAAGTCTAGTTGTAGATGATAACGCCCTCTACCATGCAGGGCTATTGACCGTGATTTAGAGACAAGCTTGTTGCATTGGCGGATCAACCTTAAGCCCTACATTGTTTGACCACGGATCGGACCAAGTACATGGCACAATTAATACCGAATAAAGCCCAACCGTACAATTACCAAAATCAAGTCTAGTATAGGTTTCCCATTTACATTCACCCATTGTAAATACTTTTCAATCACCATTCACTTTTTATATAGGTATTACTTTAACAGTAGTGTCAATCAAAAAGATACTTTAATTTCGTTCCAGAATGTCGTTTCCCTTTTTCAGATGTAGGCCTACACCATTCGTAATTCGCGAATGTAGCAGTAAGATTCATCCTAATCTTCCGTAGTTCCTATCTGTCTTTCTATTTTCCCGAAGTTAAGAGAAACGGTAAAGGATCTACTGTACGGGCAGGTGACGGAGCTTTTTGGGGAGCAGGGATATGCCGATATCACTGATGCAATCAATGAACTCCAGAGAGCTGTGAGTTATTAAAACTTATTCTGAAAAAGGAACGCAGTTCGTTTATTCATTTTGTTTTCTTAGAAATTAGTCAGGAGTTGGCATCCAGGTAGTCTTGGCCCAAAATGCCTCTGATCGATAATGGATTGTGCATAAACCTGCGAGCCCGCAGTGCTTCCACTAACGTCTTGGGAAAAGTTTTCTGGCTGTAAACAGGGCGCTGGGAAGGGCTCGTGATCGCGCCACATGCGGCGATATCAAGCAAACAGCGCGAGCGGGTGACCAGAGCCACCGTACGGCTTGCTTGTTGGCTCCGGGATGAAGTTGTATAAGAAGGTATCAAACTGTTGACAGATTCCCTTCCATCTCTGGTCAACCCAAGTTCATGACGGAGGTGTGCGTTTTTAAAATTTCTTTCGCGGAGAGGAAGAAGTGTCCGCGTCGTCAGACAGAATCAAGGGCGGATCCAGGCCCCCCCCCCCCAAAAAAAACACCCCAATTTTTTCTGTTTAAATTGACGCCGCACTAAAGGCAGGCACTGCGTACACAACCACCTTTCCTTCAAAAAAATTGGTCAAAGTGCTGGCAGAAATTTTAATGCGCCCCCCCCCCCCATTGTGTTTTGGATCCGTTCCTGGGTACGATGGGCAGGAGTCTGTCCGATTTTATTCGTCGGTGAATTGAGGTGCCCGTGCCAGGTGGAAAGGGGGATGCCGATGCATGCCACTGTGGGTATTTCATAATGTAATGGTATACCTTTCACTTCGTTATTACATGTTTTCAATGAATTATATATAAAAATACAATGTTGATGCTTTCTACAGCTAACGATCGTCCAAAAGGCAAGAAGGCCTACTTCTTTTACTCTAGGATTTTTTTGTTTCCGTGCAGGAAAAGTGCTGCGGTGCTGGAGCCTATTATGACTACTTCAACAGTGCCTTTGCTAGCTCGCCAAAGTACGGTGACCTAGTGCTGCCCGTGACGTGCTTCACAATACCGGAGTACGGTTGTGTGAATGCTAATTCTACTGGTGATGAATTTGACGAAAGCAAAATTTATTATGAGGTAAACTAAGCTAACTTGATTCGTGAAAGTTGGACGTTGATTGATAAGCAGAGTATTGATTAGGTGTGTGGCCACAAATAATTCAAACACGAGTTTTGGTGTAGTGTGTAACTATTTTTTTTTTTACTTTGTAGGGATGTGCTGCTGCATTGACGGCGCTGTACAAGATTTTTTTTGATGGCATTTTGCTGTCTATCGGCAACGTAATTGTAGATGTGGTAAGCGACAGAGCACATTTGGCAATCTTTTGGTATAAATGGAAGCAACTAAGTTTTAGAGATCTTCCGTGCTTCGCCTCAACAACTTTACATAATAAAACAAATAAATCATTTAATAAACCTTCCTGTCGAAACGCGGCCGTTTGCTTGAAATCAGGCTCAGAAGATCGATTGTCATAAGCTTCAAATCCCGTGTTTGATTGTAAGTGGAGCTGCTTAGGTCCATTTTTGGCCAAAATCGTCCGCTTTGTGGTAAAAGCATGAGATTTGGCAGGTGGGGTCAGAATGGGCTAGAAATCATTTTAAGATCGGGACCCATCCTGGATTTTTCCCATTTTGGGGGCGGAGCTTGATTGTTTGAAAAAGGGGTGCAAACAATAAAAACTGTATTTAACATCCATTTCCCTTGTTTTTTCTATGCGTTGCAGTAAGCTTAAACATAAAATAAGACACTTTAGCTTGTAAACACCTGTTATTTTCCACCCATTTTGTGGGCGTGGCCTAAATGTGTAAAAGAGGCGGTATATATTAACAGTTTGGTCAAATATGGAAAATACCATTCAGTTTGGTGGTAAAATCTTGAAAATTGACCCAAAAGTGGACCCATCTTGGATCTAGCCCATTTTTGGGGGCGGAGCTTGGTCGGTTAAAGAGGGGAGTGCAAACAAATTTAAAAAAATAGAAAAACTGTTAACATCCATTTCCCTTTGTTCTTTATGCTTTTAAATAAACAGAGACATGATAAAATAAAATTCAAACATTCTAACACTTGTTATTTTTACCCTTTTGTGGGCGTGGCCTAAATATGAAAAGGAGGCCTCACATTAAAGTAGCTTCATTCAATTGAGGGAAAATCAGCACTTTGCTGGTAAAACAAACATTCTGCATTGGTTAACTATGTTTGCCATACACTGTAAAGATAAGTTTAAAAGGTTGCAAGAATTTTTCCCTTTTAGGGGTGGAGCTACATTTTTAATCAGATGGCTGATTATTTGCATAGAAAGGTAAAATGTGGTAATATTTCTACTGGGTATACTCTTATTCAAAGTGGTTTCATGCAGGCGCGGTTCTAGAACCAATATTTTGGGGGGCTAGCACGGTGGATCAAGAATTTTTTTCAGGGAGGCGTGCTGAAATGTAGACCGGTTCGCATGTACATCACAATCCTTCTTTTTGCTAATGCATTTTTTTTTTTTTTACGGAATTTATTTTTTTGGGGGGGGGGGGGGCTAGACAAAATTTTTGGGGGGCTACAGCCCCCCCCCTAGCCCCCCCGTAGAACCGCGCCTGGTTTCATGTCCTTAGATGTACCTGGTACATACAGCCTAGGCCAAAAAATAGTTCTGCTTCCGATAACATGGCATTTGAAAATAGGGTAGGAAGGTAGGGAATTCTTTTGGGGTGCATTCTTTTTGTGCCGATCATACATGTGTAGGTGTCTGCGTGTAGTCCATGGTAAACGGTGGTAATTGATTGTTTTTGTCGGTTAAATTGTTTCACTGTTCCCAAAACGAAATTAGGATAGGGGCTGTAAAAATAGGGTAGGTGGGGTAACCGGAAGCAGAATTATTATTTTTGTGTAAATATTGGAGTCAATGGCTGTGGATTCTCTCTTCATTGATGGGACTACAGTCTATTGAATGTTAACCCTATCACACTATCAGGACTGGGGTGTTATGGATCTGCTGAAGACCACATTGCTGTTCCCCCTCACTCCCCCATTGTAATTCCTATATTTTTTGCGCGATTTCCCTAAAATTCGGCACGAATGTTGGTTGGCCAGTACTCTATATGATGTCATTTGGGTAGATACCACTTTTAGAGTGCACTTTCGAAATTCACTCCATCTAATTTCATTTTGTTTTACAAACACCCACATGAATTCAAAACGTCTGCGCCCAGAACGGCTTCATGGCTTTTCTGCGCAAAAAAGTGGAGTTAGCGCTCTGGTGATTTAATATAGCTCTGTGGGTACAACCCGATCACAATTTTGAAATGGTCTCAATTTTTCTTCTGCCCTTTGTTTCCTTTTGTTTTTTTCTAGATGATGCTCCGCTTCTTTTCTTCTAAACAGTACCTTGTAACATGAAACTTTGAACAAAAATTAACCCTTATCCAACATCTTCAAAAGTGGCCATCGCTTGAACGAAGTCTTAAACAAAATAAAACTCATGTAGATATTTTGTAATCAGACAAACCATTAATTGACAAACAACATTTTGTCAAGTACGTGAAGTCACTTGACCTTTACTTTAATACGAGGCTTACAAAACAGTGAATGGTGTTGTCATCGCCTGAAAGAGCCCCCCCGCCCCCCAGCGGCACGTCCAAGAAAGTTGTACTATTTAAAAACCATTCATAAAAATTTGTCCAAACTTACCCTTGGAACTTCTATGGAAAAAAATGTAATTAACAGTTTTTTGGGAAAGCTAATAACATTCTACAAGCTTTCATGGATTTTGATGAAACTTAGATGCAGTGACCCTTGGGTGCATGAGAAGACACAATTCTTCATCAGATCACTGAGGTCAGAGGTCATCTAGGGCTCATTAGAGGTCATTGTTCAAATATGCTTCAAATGTTTCTTTGTCTACAGAATTTGATGGATCAGTTTAATGTCACTTAGAAGTTGGATGGAGTGCTCCTTTGTTTGGGGTTCATCACAACTCTTCCAAAATTGGAGGTCAAAACTCATGTAGGGGTCATTTGATGTCGTTGTTTAAAAATGCACAAAATGTCAAGAACATTTTTTAAGAACAAAAAATATATAGGCGACACATGCGATCCGCAGATAAAGTCTTGTTTTAATTCGTATCAAGTGACAATGTTCGTGGCAAAATTCAGGATGGGTCCCGATCTTAAAATGATTTCTAGCCCATTTTGACCCCACATGCCAAATTTCATGTTTTTACCACAAAGTGCACGATTTTTCGCTTAGCAGCTCCACTATGTCTAGTATTGGCAAGGTCATAATTATATTCACGATTAATAAAACTGCAGTATCTCAAAAAAGGATTCCCTAACACTTTCTTCATTCTGATAAATTTTTAAAATGATTTTAGAAATGCTTATATTTCAAATTACCTATGCAGTTGCTTGTGAATGTTAGGGGTTCCATTAATTTCAATTTCTTTTGTTTCTTTACTACAGGTTGACGGCGCCAGGCTTACTAAACTGCTCTGTAAGGACGTTCACTGCTCAGACCAGGTAAATATACACCAAACCTCTAATTTTGGGTTTTTCCCGTATATACCGTTCAATACCTGCATGCCGACACACGAACAGATGTCTCTGTGTCTACTAGGACTCCAGTTTGTTAAGGTGGGGAAAGAGTGGATATCGTTTTACACACTTACAGTTTCAAAGTAATGCTTCGATACTGCTGATCTTCAGATTTAAAGGTTTGCATGGTATAAAGGTAGCAGTAAAGATGCATGGTAACACCATGTGACACAACTCTTTTGTGAGTTTGTGAGGTTCTTTTCAGTGCCTCACAAACCAATACAAGATATTCATTGTCACGTGGCTCTAGCGTAAAGAATCACTCTTCAGTTTCTCCACCTGTATTCTACAATTATGAAAGCATGAAAAGGATATTTATGCAACATTTAATTGGCTGAAATCCAACAATAATGTGATTGTGTCTTCGTTGTCGGGACAATATCTGACACACTCGTCCCATCGACTTTGCAGCATGTACGCGTGTAAATATATGCAAATTCTTTTTTTTCTGGACAAGCTACCTTAAAAAAACAATGCTCAGGAAGGCCAAAAATAAAATAAATAGTCGGTCTTTGGTCAGCGTGCGCGTCGATTTTAATCATGCGTGTCAACCTTTTTTTTCTTCAATTGTCTGCGGTGGCTTCAACAGCGCCCTCTATTGCCGCAACCTCTCAGATTTTTGTACCAAGGAATGGGGAAACCGCACCAAGGCAAATTATGGAGGACACCAATGTATATGAGGAAACAAACAAGCAAAACATAGTACCCACCTTGTCTGTACAATTCATGCTTAAAAAAAAAAAAAAAAAAAAAACCGCGTCGCCGCATCGATTCCAGAACTTTGGTTGACCAGAGACCGACTTTTTTTGGGGGGGGGGGGGCCTAAAAAAACTTCAAGAGCGCCCATCACAAAAATCTTCAGGAGTGTTGCTTACATCATAAGCTAGCATCTGGAAAACATATTACCAAAGCTAATACTTTTTTTTAAAAATCAATGTCAAAGGTTGTTTCATTACGCATATTCCCTGCACTTCATGCTACGCTTTTGGTTTTATTTTATGAAACAGATGCCATTCAAAGAGCTTTAATAATTATGATGTACAACTTGGCTAGATCCTAGAGATACAATATATTTTATATACAATCCTATCCTAGAGATACAATTATTTAAAGTTCGCAAGTCATGCTAATTAGTCGAAAGTTTGCTGAGCCGCATCTCAAACACTAACAGCGAAATTGAAAAGAAGAAATCAGTCTATACACGGGTTTCTCAAGGTTTCTAATAAAGGCAAATCACACCAAATATCATGTACGAGAATCAGTGAAAAATTGCGTTGAATTGACACAGAATGACCCGAGTGTCAGCGAAATGCATTCGGCAAACTTCGGACATATCTTTTCGGAAACGGGTGGCATTCCCCCCCCCCCCCCGTTTTGGTCACGTGCCTTGGTGGCTACCTGACCATAGACTATCAAAGATAGTCAGAAACGTATCCAGACTATTCAGTTTAAATTCTGCTAGATACCAGTACTAAATCAGTCTATACGGGGTGTCTTATGGTTTCTAATATAGGCAAATCACACCAAATGTCATTTTAATGTACAAGAATCGGTGAAAAATCGTGTTGAATTGACACAGAATGACCCGAGTGTCGGCGAAATGCATTCGGCAAACTTCGGACATATCTTTTCGGAAACGGGTGGCATTCCCCCCACCCCCCCGTTTTGGTCACGTGCCTTGGTGGCTACCTGACCATAGACTTATCAAAGATAGTCAGAAACGTATCCAGACTATTCAGTTTTAATTCTGCTAGATACCGGTACTAAACGCTTCAGACTGATATATTCTTTTTTACTGCAAATATTCTGTTGTTACCATAATTTGTGTCTCGTTTTTCTTGTCTTTACCTCAGGTTTCGCCTAGCAATAATGAAGAATCAAACCAGGTAAATATACACCAAATCTCTAATTATGGGCTTTTTCCCTATATGCCGTTCAATACCTGCATGCCGACACATGAACAAATGTCTCTGTGTCTACTAGGACTCCAGTTTGTTAAGGTGGGGAAAGAGTGGATATCGTTTTACACACTTACAGTTTCAAAGTGATGCTTCGATACTTCTGATCTTCAGATTTAAAGGTTTGCATGGTATAAAGGTAGCAGTAAAGATGCATGGTAGCACCATGTAACACAACTCTTTTGTGGGTTTGTGAGGTTCTTTTCAGTGCCTCACAAACCAATAAAAGATATTCATTGTCACGTGGCTCCAGCGTAAAGAATCTGTCTTCAGTTTCTCCACCTGTATTCTACAATTATGAAAGCATGAAAAGGATATCCATGCAGCATTTAATTGGCCGAAATCCAACAATAATGTGAATGTGTCTTCGTTGTCGGGACAATATCTGACACACTCGTCCCATCGACTTTGCAGCATGTACGCGTGTAAATATATGCAAATTCTTTTTTCTGGACAAGCTACCTTAAAAAAACAATGCTCAGGAAGGCCAAAAATAAAATAAATAGTCGGTCTTTGGTCAGCGTGCGCGTCGATTTTAATCATGCGTGTCAACCTTTTTTTCTTCTTCAATTGTCTGCGGTCCCTACAACAACGCCCTCTATTGCCGCAACTTCTCAAAGTTTTGTACCAAGGAATGGGGAAACCGCACCAAGGCAAATGATGGAGGGCACCAAGGCAAATTATGGAGGACACCAATGTATATGAGGACACAAAAAAGCAAAAAATAGTACCCACCTTGTTTGTACAATTCATGCTTAAAAAAACAACCAAAAAACAAAAAACCCGCGTCGCCGCATCAATTTCGGAACTTTGGTTTGACCAGAGACCGACTATTTTTTGGGGGGCCTAAAAAACTTTAAGAGCGCCCATCACAAAAATCTTCAGGAGTGTTGCTAACATCAAAAGCTAGCATCTGGAAAACATATTACCAAAGTTAATACTTTTTTAATTATGATGTACAACTTGGCTAGATCCTAGAGATACAATATATTTTATAAACAATCCTATCCTAGAGATACAATTATTTAAAGTTCGCAAGTCATGCTAATTAGTCGAAATTTTGCTGAGCCGCATCTCAAACACCAACAGCGAAATTGAAAAGAAGAAATCAGTCTATACGGGGTGTCTTATGGTTTCTAATATAGGCAAATCACACTAAATGTCATTTTCAATGTACGAGAATCGGTGAAAAATCGTGTTGAATCGACACAGAACGACCCGAGTGTCGGCGAAATGCATTCGGCAAACTTCGGACATATCTTTTCGGAAACAGGTGGCATTCCCCCCGTTTTGGTCACGTGCCTCGGTGGCTACCTGACCATAGACTTATCAAAGATAGTCACAAACGTTTACTCTGGGATCCAGACTATTCAGTTTAAAACCTGCTAGATACCGGTACTAAATGCTTCAGACTGATATATTCTTTTTTACTGCAAATATTCTGTTGTTACCAGAATTTGTGTCTCGTTTTTCTTGTCTTTACCACAGGGTTCGCCTAGCGATAATGAAGAAGCGGTAACGGAATGACACGGATTTTTTTCCAGGTGTTTCATATTATATACAATAAATGTTTTAGACTTGAAACTTGAATATCACCTCTGATCCCAGGCCGGATCCAAAACGCTTTTTTTGGGGGGGGGGGGGCCGCAGGGGGGGGGGATTTTCTTGTTGTTGCCTAAAAGATGGATCCATAAACATTTCTCCCCGAATTTGATATAAAATGCAAGGGGAGGGGTGCTTAGTTATTGCTTGTGTTTAGTTTTGTGGGTGGTGTACGAAATTGCTGCCGTTTTGTGACGTGAGTAACACATAAAAAGGGTTCTTTTTTGGGGGGGGATGGCATATTTTGGGAACGGTTAATAAGAAACCTCAAAAGAAAGAGGGCATGGATACGAATACGGAATTCGAATGGATCAGTTATTCTGAACAAAAGATTGCCGAAATTTATTTTATTAACTAAAAGTGCTTCAATAAGAAAACGAGAATTTACCTTGCTAACCGTATGTCATAAAATGCAACTGTATCTTGCTTTGTTATAAATGCTCCCATAAGAAAGCGCGCATGTAAAAAAAAGTGTGACGTCATTATGATTCAGATATGTTGTCTTCAATGTGTCTAGTTTCTGTACATATTCATTGGAATCTCGTGCTTCGTACTTGAGCCTGTGGTTTTGATAAGTCATCAGTCATTAACATTTGTCAATTATTAAATAAGTAGGCAGTCGATTTAGAGTTAGGATATGTGTTGTATACCGGCTAGCCTAAGTAGCTGTCAATCGGTTACAAAAAAAACCAAAACACTCTCCAGAAGTGGCAAGCTTGACATGCATGAAACATTTGTGAATGTTGTCATGCAAAAGATTCACAAAGAAAATTATGTTTGTATATAATTTTGTACAAGAGACCATTTTCTATTGACATTTTCTATTGACACTTAAAGTATATAAACAAACTCTATGATGTGTTCAATAGAATTCTATAGACCGGTACAAAATTTACAGGCTGGCGTCCTCTGAGTAGCAAAAATATTGTCGGGCCTGTAAATGTTGTTATTTAGACCTTGTGCCCTTTTTACAAAGTGCACGAGGGCCTTAACGAGTGCCCTTATTAGTTTGTTTGTGGGGTGGGGGACTTTGTGCCGCCATGAAAAACGCCACCTATTTTTTTCGATAAAGTGCCCATTTGGGCACAAAGGGCTGCTTTGAACAGCGCCCCCATAACAAACAATTTTCTGTCTCCCATTTCCCCACTCCTATTTTGTCCCAGATCATGGTGTTATGTGCATGTATAACGGGCTACTTTTAATTATTTTTTTGATTGACTCCGTCTATACATTTTTTTTTTACACTGTAAAATAGTTGGGCAAAATGGGTTGCTAATTCGACCAGTGCTGGTCGAATTATCAGCTGCCTACACTCTTGGGCAAAGTCAAGCCAATAGTTTGATATTTGTTACCCAATTCAACCCAATATGAGGTAATTTCATACCAATGTCGGGTAAATTACATTGCCCAACAGTATTTCACCCAACGTTCTTACGGTGTATCCAGCACGTTTTACTGTCATGCGTTTTTATCTAAGCCTTTTTAATTTTATTCGTTTTATGGACTCGTGTGTAATTGTAAATTATTTTTTGTAAAGTGACCCTTTCAGCTGCTGCTGTTGGTCATTTTTGTTTTTGTATGCCAATAAATAGATAATAATAAGTAATAACAATATTTTGTTCTGCTTGTGGACATTTTCACCTTTTGTATGCAGATAAGGGCCGTGAGGTAAGAAGTGAAAGCGGTCCATTGAAAATGTACAGGGGTCCAAACAATCGGGTAATTTTCTCTCAATATCTCGAGAATTTCTAGGTTTTTTTTATTGTTTTCTTGAGAGAAGTCTATAAACTCCTAATAAATAATACTGTCCATGGCATAATCGGTTTTTTTATGCACAAATAAAAACTTTGGGGTCCAATAGTGTAAAATAATGTAAGACATGTTCTTCAGGCTGTCGAGCCATAGTGCAAAGGGGAAAAATCCTTGGTTTCATTACCAGAAAGAAATAAGGTAATTATAAAAGTATATAGGCATAATTAAGTTTCTTTAGACTGATTCACCAACGAAAATATGTTGGGAAAATATGGGACTTTTTTTTGAGTTTTTGAGAAAAAAAATGTCGACATGTCACTTAATAAAATCCCGGCTCTGTTGAAGTGATAATACGAATATTTAACCATAATCAATAGGGAATCCAAATCTGGATACTCTTAAACTTTCACCCACTGTTAAGAGCTTTTCACCATTACATTTATTTCAGTTTTTATAGAAGAAAATATAATAGTACTTGATGTACGCCTATAGGCCTATGCGTAGTCAATAGTTGTTGTTTTGTTCACAATTTCAGTGTAGGCCTACATGTTTCATGCGCTTCTTGTATAATTCAGTTGTTGCTCCATGATTATATTTCCTTTAGGAGTTTAAGTATGCCGAAAATCGTAATATATTTGAAGAATGTATTTGACATCACTGTAACTGAATATGAACTAAAGTGGCATAACTGGATACTAACGTAGATTTGATTCTTGAAATGTGCTGGGGGAAATGAGTCTGGAAAAAATACTCAGCTGTTAATTTCGCACACACGGTAAAAATTAACAGGGGTATACCCTATTCTTCTATTTTGTACGGTGGCCCTGGAACGACATTTTAATATTGACCTTTTTAATATGAACCTTGTAACTTCTTAATATTGACGTTGTACCTTCGCAATATGCACCTTGCACGTAGCTTAATATCGCATTGTGGAAGTTGTCCTTCTTAAGCCGTGTCCGCCAGGCGCGGTTCTACGGGGGGCTTGGGGGGGGGGGACAAAAAAAATTGTCTAGCCCCCCCCCCCCAAATAAATTCAGTAAAAAAAAATGCATTAGCAAAAAGAATGATTGTGATGTACATGCGAACGGTCGCCCGCTAAAGAAGAAATAGCCGTGACAAGGGTGCATTAGTTAATATATTGTGAATGATATTAGGATTTTATTGGCGCTCCCCATTGAAAATATGGCATGAGGCTCCCCCCCCCCCTCGGGCCCCTCCCCCCTCCTGTTGATTTTCGGAGGCCTAAGTGTCTGGAAAAAATAACCGGTCAACAAAAATTCTTGATCCACCGTGCTAGCCCCCAAATATTGGTTCTAGAACCGCGCCTGGTGTCCGCACTGGACTTTTTTTTTTGGAAAGGTTTTACCGAGACAATGGTAAAATGAGAAATGGTCAAATGTGACCACTGTCCGCACTTGGACTTTCGACACGGGAAAATTTACCCAGACCGCGTGGGAGAAGTAACCGAGCTGTCACCGTGTCAGTATAATGACTCACCGTACACAGAAAACAAATTGCCGATCACATTTTCAGCCGCCGATACGCACAGTAATAATCATTACACACGCCATTTGCATGCACAACATAATCGTTTACACGATATTATTTCATCTTGACACGCTAAATCGTGACGAAAAGGCCTATAATTCTGACGCATTTGTGATGCACGTCGTCGAAGCCATGCCGCTGTACGATGTTCCGTGTGGCAGCAGTGCCATCAGTATTCGTTGGTTCCCATCGCATGCTTACAGAATCGAAGCTATGATGTGGGCCAGGAACCAGTGACTACGGCCTACGTACGGTACCGGACCATGATGTTCCGTGCATGACTACAGTAGCGTATCAGGACGAATTTGGATCGTAGAAAATAACATACATAGGTGGAGAAAAAGAATTTCTGCAAATTAATTCTCAGAACGTGATCTCTCTTCTCTGTGTATGTATTTGTCCGTTGAAATATATATTTTAACGAGATTTTACCGCTCGGACTTGATGATACACCGCAGCGTGTTTCTACAAAACGTTCGGCCACTGCACGTGCAGGTTCGTGCGGTCTCTGTATGCATAACAGGGCGCTCGGGCCGGATGTACGCTTTCCTGAGCCGCTTTTACCGACTCGCACTGTCCGGACTGGACTTATCGTCTCGGAAAAGTGACCTGGTCAGTTTTCCTGGGCGCGTGGGAAGTTTTCCTGGGCAGCAGTTGGCCAGTAAAAGTAACCGCTGGACTCAGGAAAAGTAACCGAGAGGAAAACGTCCTGGGCTGTCCGCACTGGACTTAAAATAGGAAAAGTGCCCAAAGTCTCAGTTAGTTTGACCAAAAAGTCCAGTGCGGATGTTCCAACTTGTTAATATTCACGTTCGATCTTGTCAAAGTACACCGTTGATCATGCTTGATGTCAAAGTTGCACCTTGCTTCTTCGCAATATGAACCATGTACCTTCGCACTGTAAACGTTTGACCTTGCATCCTGTTAATATCATTGTTGAACCGTCCTCCTTCGCAATGTGAATCGTGCATTCTAAAAAGTACGAAGTCCTTGTCAAACCCTATAGTTAGACAACCAGTTATGATGGAGTTTCAATCTGACAGCTGTTTAATGTCGCTTAACCTGGGTCTACCTTGTAGTGATTTTTATCATGAATCAAGGCTCTCTGATTTATTTCACATATCTTTTATAATTCATGTTCAGGCTAATGAGCGCTGTGTTTCACTAGAAAAGATGTGTTTAATTCATGAGACTAATTAATTTCTTGACGGCATACTCTCCGTCAATTACAATAATGCAAAACAGTGTTCTGTGATCACGTTAAGAAGGCTTTTATCATAATACTTTACATCCTTCAAGCCCTATTCAGATTTTGTTTGTGTTTTTAATCATAGTTACGAGAGATTTCCGTCGAGATCCGAGTATTTAATTAGTATACGAGTATGATGTAATTGAAAGGAACATCATTTATATGCGGTGGTACCATTACGAAATATTATCCACGTCTTATAAAGCATGACAACAATAGTAAGGGCATACATTGATATTTATTACTTCGGGGAAATATCGGGGATTTCACCAACGGTCCCATTTCCGTCAATCATTGTAAACGCGATAGCGCGCGGGGCACAGGTGGCTTCGGTCAATTATTTAATTGTTTATTCAGTGCATACACCCGCAACATACTTGAGCTTGTCTAGGGGCTAGACGTTTTATGGTTGAATAAGTGATCACCCGCCGCAGCGATAACCCGCCACCGCGAATGAGCGCCGCATCACGACCGCACCGTTGCGTTGAGCGCGAATCACGTGTTGCCGGGGCACCCTATACGAAGTTGTTTGCTTGGAGTTCATGCATACATGACTGGTCGTCAGCCAATTGCGAATATTCTTCATGTTGCGGTCAGGCGCGGGTATCCGGGGAGGGGGGGGGGGTTAGTAGGGTTCGACTTAGCAGTAGCCATATTTTCAATGGGGAACGCCAATAAAATCCTAAAATCATTCACACTATATTTAATGTACCCTTGTCACGACTATTTCTTTAGGGGGAGACCGTTCGCATGTACATCACAATCCTTCTTTTTGCTAATGCAATTTTTTTTTTACGGAATTTATTTTTTTGGGGGGGGGGGCTAGACAAAATTGGGGGGGGGGGGCCTAGGCCCCCGTAGAACCGCGCCTGGTCGGATTCTTCCGTGTACATAAAAAAAACCCACCTGAAACATTTTCATACAATCATCTTATAACTAACCCGCCCCAAACACAAACAAGGTTTTGCTGGATCGGTGCCAGAGTTCAGAAACAATTAAAGCTCATCTCACAAACAGGTTTTCTAAAGTCGCATATAAATAGAAATGAAATAAATAAAGGTAACAAAGCTATCATATCATACAATCGAAATACGTGGAATTCGGATAAGAATCGCTAAGATCACTTCGGGTGAAGATTGGAAGTCAACATTGTACCGTGAAACTTAAATGGTTGTCATGCATAAATCTCCCCCGTCCAAGGTCTGTCGTCAAAACAACTTGAAAGGCTGATTACATTTGGTCACTTATTAACGAGTTGGGTACCCCACAGAGCGATCATTAAAACTATTAATCAAAATCTCCGAATTTAAATGGTCTAAACTAAGCAAAAATGTAGGCACTTGCCCGCCTATATTTAGATTTTAGAAACAGAAAAGTTCCAAACTCTCAACACATTAAAATATTTGTTTCAATAACCGGGGGAACCGGGGGAACTTCCCCCCCCCCCCATTTTCCCAGACAAACAAAAGTGCCCCTCTCACGGCTATAAATGTGCCCCCTCGAGATGAAAACAAAACTGCCCCTTAAACGCACACATGGAAGCATATGATCGCGCTACAAATATAATCATATCCTCTCTTGGAATGGAAAACTGCCTCTTTAAAATGCATTGCCAAGATTGGGCACCTTCTCGAGACGGAAAACTACCCCTTGGAAGCACAAATACCCCTCTCGCAATAACAAAATTGTCCCCCTCTCCAGATGGAAAATTGGCCATCAAAAGCAATATATGTAGTGCTCCTCTCGCGATAAAAGTGGTCTCTCTACATAGGCCTAACTAGTCAAATTCATGTACGCTGGGGGCCCAAGGGTGGATCCGGGGGGTGGGGGCAACGGGGCCATGCCCCCCCCCCCAAAAAAAATACGAACCCAAATTGTTTTTTGTTTGTAGTGTTGTCACAAACAAGGCATCCACTACATACACCACCGTCTTTTCCTTTAAAAAAATGGTTAAAGTGGTCAGGAATTGCCTCAGATCGCACTACAGATCATCTAGAATCCATTTTTTTCGGGGCCCGTATAAGCGGGCCCTGAAGCCCACGCCGTGAGTTTGTGCACCCACTTTTCTGGGGACCAATTTTTTTGCCCACCCCCCCCCCAACAAAAATCGTGTTTTGTCTCCACCATTGCGGAGGCCGAAGGGCTCTCACTTTCCCACAGGCGAGGTGCCCCTTTTTGTCTGGATAAAATGCCCCTTTTTGGTGCCCCCCCCCCCCCAGTTTGAAAAAGCGTTCCTCTGCCCCTGGCTAAAGTATTTTGTGAATTTTGATACAGCGTGAAAAAATATTAATAATTGTCTGAATTTGTAATTGAAAAATTCGTTAAATAAAGTAAATTATCTATCTGGAAAATAGATCACCTTTTGCAGCATGTAGTATAGATTTTTTTACTTTTGGTGAATACGCAGTTGAATACGCGGCTAGAAATCCGGGCGATTCCGCGGCTATCTTGAGCCAGGTCAAGTTGCTGTGAAAAAAAATTAACGCATGAGTGGGTTTACAACTCGGGCCTGTCGTGAATATTGGCGTCAATTTTGGCGCAAATATTTGCGACATGGAGACAATATTGGCGTCAATATTGGCGTCAATATTTGCGACATGGAGACCATGTCGTGAATATTGGCGTCAATATTTGCGACATAGAGGCCATGTCGTGAATATTGGCGTCAATATTTGCGGATGATATTTGCGATTTGAAGACCATGTCGTGAATATTGGCGTCAATATTTGCGACTTGGGTCCATGTTGTGAATATTGGCGTCAATATTGGCGTCAATATTGGCGCAAATAATTATTTGCGACATGGAGGCCATGTCGTGAATATTGGTGTCAATATTGGCGTCAATATATATGTGCGATGTCCCTTTAAAGCTACCATAGTATGATGAATATATAACAAATAAACCAAACGAAATTGTCTGAAACAATTTAATACGTACGGAGCTCCAAAAGGGACATTAATTTTTTTTATTCGTGTGCGCGAAATTATTTCGTGTACACAATTTAAACAATAATAGAATGTCCCTGTAAGTGCCCCGTGAATACGGTTTTGATTAATATAATTAATGGAGCGTTAACGATCTGTTTTTAACTTATCTTTCCCCCTCAAAAAAACCCCATAATATTACTGTGCAATATTAGGTAATATAACGGAAAAGGATTTTATCAATGCAAAATTTCGGTGTATTATAATTGTCAGTTTTGAAGCACGGCAGATACTTTCCCAGGTTCCAATCCCTCTTTCCTGAAAAGTCCTCTCATTCTCGAATCGTCGACCAATCTTAGACTTGACGACAAGTCGCTAGATCGTCGTGTTTTGTTTGTCGGCACTCCCAATATTTACCAGCACGGCGCTAGCGCCCACAGAAATGCATATGCATTACAATTCCATAGAGAGGACCAATGATAGCTCATAACGCCGAAGAAGCATCCATTATTAGAGTGGGGACATCTTTCATCTTTTTTTAACGTTTCTCTTTTTTTCCATATGATGTTTATCAGAATTGTAAACTCAATGGTATAATTATAAACTAGAAAGCATAATATGCCAAGTTATTGTGTTCCGAATAAGAACATACTGTTACGCCCGCGGATCCATCATTGCTTAAACCACTAAGCTACAAGTGTGTCAGGTGCCATGCGGTATGTCTGACCATAGAGCAAAGTTTGTGTACAGGAAACCAGAAATCTTTATTTATTGATTTATTTATATATTTCGTGTTATTTTACCAGGGTAGCCCCATTAGTTGTCAATGAACTGTTCTCCCTGGGGGCCGTGAAATCAATGATAGTTATATAAACAGTGTAGCTTTATCAGCCAGATCTTGCGGTGCACGTAAATTATAATTTAAAAATCAAAGTCCTTGAATATCGCAATGTTGTTAGGCTTATTCAGTGTGACAATGTAAATATCCAAACCTGTAAACAGAATTATTAATTTGTAGAATCGGTATTAAAACAGGAAAGATATATTTGAGATTTTGAACACAAATGGAATATCGGCCTGGTTAATTCCATACTCCTTCGTTATATTGGTATATTTTTGTTCCTTAAAAAAATGATGTCTTGATTCTGTTGTGCAACTTTGTTTTAGTCGAAGTTGGCAAATACATGCAAATTGCGTGAACTTAGCTTTCCTAGTTTGGTGTATGTTTTAATCGGGGAAGGGGCATGTGTTTTAAAAATAGGGAGGGTGTTATACTGAATTTTGTGTGCAACTTACAAAATGTAATTCTTCAATCTTTGTATTGTGGGTCAGTTATACTTGTATCGAGAGTGAAGTCGATTTTCCCCTTACATTGGCTGTGTTGTGGTCCACCCTTGATTCAGAATGGTATGGTCCTAGCCTGAACAGCGCTCAGGAGCTCACTTGAGCCAAAACCAGTTTGCGCGTCCGGGCGAAAAGTCAACTTCTCTGTAGACCTACAGTGCAAAGTCAGCTCAAGTCCAAATCTGTACGTCTTAAAAGTCGGATAACTATTCGACAATCATCTGGTGTAAGTACATGTAATACTGTGCAAACTTACTGTTTTTCAGGGATTGTTGTAATACGGCAAAATAATGCCAAAAGGACCAAAATAATGTCAAAAGTATAGGCCTAGCACTATAGAGGCGGAAGAAAATCATTTTGTTGTGTTGTACCTTGGATACTGAATTTCATCTTTCTAGTGTCTTGTGCAGTACTTTATACACCGTGCTACCTTCAACACACACATCGCGCATGTTGCATACCGCGCCGTTACCTTGCGCAAGCACAAGTGAAAGGCGCGTAGTAGGTCTCTCTCGTGTCGTATTTTTCTGCAACCTCGCATTCTCATGTCAGGAGGGGAGCTAACTTGAGTAATTGAAAGGTTACACTGCAGTGACTTAGTTATTTTTTAATTGAAAAAAAAACTTGATCTCGCTTCCTTATTAGCATGATAATAATTTCTAAAAGAACAATAATAATTGTTGACTGATTTGATGTTTATGGCGTTATGACATCTGATGTGCGCGCATATAGCACCTTCTTTGCCTCAGGTGGTGATATATACTATGTGCTCTCGGGTGTCTGAACGCCATTTCACCTCACAGCCGTCAAAATGTGTTAACTTTGTTATGCTGTTCTAAATATTATTACTTTTAACCCCATTTATGACGTTATTTTATTTATTTTAGTTCAAATCTTTGGACAACAAAGCAGTAAAGAATATCTCATTAGCAGGGGCTGCCCAGGGAAGAGCAAAAGTTAATAAAAAACTGCCTCATATGTGCTATCTCATTGTTAATGCTGAAGCGGGGTTAGATAGAATCGGTGACCAAAATGGACGCCGTATTGTTTAAGCATTGTAAACCGCAGCTTGAATATGTAGCCCTAATTATTTATTTTGCACTGAATTGATCTATCGCGCAGATACCTGGATTCTTCCCAACACATAAGGACAACGTTGCAATGGAGTGCAACGATGTCATTGACAAAATCGGTGATTTTTTCAGCACTATTGCCCATACTGTTATTGCGGTGAGTATACACAAGCAAAGCCCCTGTAATAAACACACGTTCATCATCGGCCCCTGTTAAATGCAGAAACAAACTCATACACGAATGCAAAGTTGCATTTCATTCTATTGACTAGAACACGACGTCTTAAATCTAGACTCTAAAAAAACGACTGCAACAGTCAATTTTTCGTGTCAGTTGTCTCACTTTTAAAAGCTAAAATTTGAATAAACGCGACTTTGCAAGTAAGTCTGAAACAGGTTTTTCCTGCTGAATTCAAAACAATCTCTATCAACGTAACGACACGAAGAAGTAAGAAAAATTGTGAGAGACATCCATGAAAGTCATGTTAAGTTTGCAAATTGCCAGAATTGACATAGCTTTATTGCCGGTCCAATTTGCATGGGATGTGGGGAGGCTTCATTTTATGGAGATTGCACACATAAGTATTGGTCGGGGATAAACGATACAAATAAAAGCTATACTTTTTGCCTTCTCCAACTTCTGAGCATGGTTGTAATTGTTTTTATCAGTCCGCTTTCCGTACAATTAATTACTCCTTCCGTATTTTCGATCCGCAGGTGTTCAGTATCGCCTACATCACGTTGGGCGGCGGCGTGCCTTACCCAAGCCTGTACGAAGGGTTGGCTTCATTGCAATATATGGTCTATATTGCCATTATCGTTTTTCAAATCTGCGTTTTGTTGCTAAATTGCTATAAACTCTGCAATTGCGGTTGCCTCAAGGAAAAATGGAGAAAACGTGTCTTCAAAGTGGTAGGCCCGATTTGCAACTTTTCCTGACGTTTCAAACGTCATATATTATGTTGGTGTACGTGCTGTTGATGTCGTCACGGCCCGTATCTTGTGATATAGATCTACACAGAAATCGAAAATGTGTCAATTAACTAATTTGTTTTCAGAATAACTCTGTAAATGTTCGGCTTAGATGAAACAAAATCGAATACCCCAGCTTGGTCCCGGTCCCCTGGAAGAATGTATGCTCATATAGCTTGCATGATCTGACGTTCAAATCTGACGGTATATTATTCAACATAAGCTCACTAATATGATTTTGCTGGACGAATTTGAAATTCACTCATAGGGTGAATCGGAAAGAAAATCGTTTGAAACTAGCCTGAAAACCCTTACTCCAGAACCACAAGCTTGAGAGTCTGTATGTGACACGTCGTATGTACAACGTGTCCAGAAATGTCATACTTTGATCCTAATAACGCGTGTTTTTTTTCCCAATGGAATTGCACCAAATTTCCAGATTATGTAAATAAGACATGAAACATTTTATGGAGCGATTTTCATTAGTTTTGTGCAATAGGGTGATATTGAAATGCCACACGAAAAAAAATACCCTCTTTCAGAATTTGCCACTTTCGACTTGGCGTCCTCCAATGTTGATACAGCGCCGAACACGGTGGCGGAAGGCGCGTGCTGCGGCCGAAAGCTTATGAAGGATCGCCCCTAATGTTATTGCACACCCCCTAGATGGCCCTTGATCATTGAGACTGTCTTTGCTCAGATGGAGTCTAAATTTGATACAAGCCTATTAAAGGGAATATACAACATTTGCAAACATCAAATTATTATGAAATACCTTATACTGGACTGTAAGTAAATGACAGTCTAAAGCAGCCTGTAAATCATGGCACTGGTGTGCTGACATTTTCAAAAAAGAGGCAATTTTTGTTTCAATTTCGTGAATATTTATTCTAGAATGACTAGTTTTGTTCGCAGCTTACCTTAATTTTTTGGGGGGAAGGGGTTGTTTTGTTTTTCTGCTGTATTGATTACTCTGATAATTTATTATTATTCTTATTTTTCTTACAATTTCAGTACTTTGTCTGCTTTGCCGCCTCGTTGACGATAAACTTGTATGCACTAATTTATATTTCCACCATCTACAGAAACAATGTAAGTCGGTGCAACATTATGGTCCCAGACTGGGATTAAGTTCTTGTTTCCCTTTTTATTTCACCCCTCCTTTTTTAACATTAAAATCAGTGGTGGTTAATATGAACAAGTAATCAAACAATTAGTCTGGTTGTAGATGATAAAGCCCTCTACCATGCAGGGCTATTGACCGTGATTTAGAGACAAGCTTGTTGCATTGGCGGATCAACCTAAAGCCCTACATTGTTTGACCACGGATCGGACCAAGTACATGGCACAATTAATGCCGAATAAAGCCCAACCGTACAATTACCAAAACCAAGTCTAGTATAGGTTTTCCATTTACATTCACCCATTGTAAATACTTTTCAATCACCATTCACTTTTTATATAGGTATTACTTTAACACTAGTGTCAATCAAAAAGATACTTAAATTTCGTTCCAGAATGTCGTTTCCCTTTCCCCAATATACACCATTTTCATTTGACCCAGTGTAATTCGCGAATGTAGCGGTAAGATTCATCCTAATCTTCCTTAGTTTCTTTCTGTCTTTCTATTTTCCCGAAGTTAAGAGAAACGGTAGAGGATACACTGTACGAGCAGGTGACGGAGCTTTTTGGGGAGCAGGGATATGCCGATATCACTGATGCAATCAATGCACTCCAGAGAGCCGTGAGTTATTAAAACTTATTCTGAAAAATGAACGCAGTTAGTTTATTCGTTTTGTTTTCTTAGAAATGAGTCAGGAGTTGGCATCCAGGTAGTCTTGGTCCAAAACGCCTGTGATCGATAATGCCTCGTGCATAAACCTGCGAGCCCGCAGTGCTTGCGCTAATGTCTTTGGAAATTAGCGCTTAAGTTTTCTGGTTGTAAACAGGACGCTGGGAAGGGCTCGTGATCGCGCCACATGCGGCGATACCAAGCAAACAGCGAGAGCGGGTGTCCAGAGCCACCGTGCGGCTTGCTTGTTGGCTCTGGGATGAAGTTGTACAAGAAGGTGTCAAACTGTTGCCAGGTTTCTTTCCATCTCTGCTCTGGTCAACCCAAGTTAATGACGGAGGTGTGCGTTTTTAAAATTTCTTCCGCGAGTAGGAAGAAGTGTCTGCGTCGTCAGACAGAATCAAGGGCGGATCCGGGGGGGGGGGGCAAAAAAAAACACCCCAATTTTTCTGTTTAAATTGACGCCGCAGTAAAGGCGGGAACTGCGTACACCACCATCTTTTCTTCCAAAACAATTGGTCAAAGTGCTGGCAGAAATTTTCTCAGATCGCATCGAAGAGCGTCTGAATCCATTTTTTTGTTGTGGCCCTTAAGCGGGCCCGAACCCCTCGCCGTCATTTTTTGGACCCACTTTTGGGGGACCAATTTTTGTTGGCCCCCCCCCCCCTCCCCAAATTGTGTTTTAGATCCGTCCTTGAGTACGATGGTCAGGAGTATGTCCGATTTTTTTCGTCGGTGAATTGAGGTGCCAGGTGGAAAGGGGGATGCCGATGCATGCCACTGTGGGTATTACATAATGTAATGGTATACCTTTCACTTCGTTATTACATGTTTTCAATTATATATACAAAATACAATGTTGATGCTTTCTACAGCTAACGATCGTCCGAAAGGCAAGAAAGCCTTCTTCTTTTACTCTAGGATTTTTTTTGTTTCCGTGCAGGAAAAGTGCTGCGGTGCTGGAGCCTATTATGACTACTTCAACAGTGCCTTTGCTAGCTCGCCAAAGTACGGTGACCTAGTGCTGCCCGTGACGTGCTTCACAATACCGGAGTACGGTTGTATAGATGCTAATTCTACTGGTGATGAATTTGACAGAAGCAAAATTTATGACGAGGTAAACTAAGCTAACTTGATTCGTGAAAGTTGGACGTTGATTGATAAGCAGAGTATTGATTAGGTGTGTGGCCACAAATAATTCAAACACGAGTTTTGGTGTAGTGTGTAACTATTTTTTTTTACTTTGTAGGGATGTGCTGATGCATTGACGGCGCTGTACAAGATTTTTTGATGGCATTTTGCTGTCTATCGGCAACGTAATTGTAGATGTGGTAAGCGACAGAGCACATTTGGCAATCCTTTGGTATAAATGGAAGCAACTAAGTTTTAGAGATCTTCCGTGCTTCGCCTCAACAACTTTACATAACAAAACAAAGAAATCATTTAATAAACCTTCCTGTAGAAACGCGGCCGTTTGCTTGAAATCAGGCTCAGAGGGTCGATGGTCAAAAGCTTCAAATCCCGAGTTAGATTGTCCAGTATTTGCAAGGTCATAATCATATTCATGATTAATAAAAGTGTGGTGTCTCAAAAAAGGATTCCTTAACACTTTATTCATTCTGATAAGTTTGTAAAATGATTTTAGAAATGCTTATATTTCAAACTACCTATGCAGTTGCTTGTGAATGTTAAGGATTCCATCCCATTAATTTCAATTTCTTTTGTTTCTTTACTACAGGTTGACTGCATCAGGCTTATTTGCTGTACGGACGTTTACCGCTCAAACCAGGTAAATATACACCAAACCTCTAATTATGGCTTTTCCGTATATGCCGTTCAATACCTGCATGTATACACACGAACAGATGTCTCTGTGCCTACTAGGACTCCAGTTTGTTAAGGTGGGGAAACAGTTTCAAAGTGATGCTTCGATACTTCTGATCTTCAGATTTAAAGGTTTGCATGGTATAAAGGTAGCAGTAAAGATGCATGGTAGTACCATGTAACACAACTCTTTTGTGAGTTTGTGAGGTTCTTTTCAGTGCCTCGCAAACCAATAAAAGATATTCATTGTCACGTGGCTCTAGCGTAAAGAATCTGTCTTCAGTTTCTCCACCTGTATTCCACAATTATGAAAGCATGAAAAGGATATCCATGCAGCATTTAATTGGCTGAAATCCAACAATAATGTGATTGTGTCTTCGTTGTCGGGACAATATCTGACACACTTGTCCCATTGACTTTGCAGCATGCACGCGTGTAAATATATGCAAATTATTTTTTTTCTGGACAAGCTATCTTAAAAAAACAATGCTCAGGAAGGCCAAAAATAAAATAAATAGTCGGTCTTTGGTCAGCGTGCGCGTCGATTTTAATCATGCGTGTCAACCTTTTTTTTCTTCAATTGTCTGCGGTGGCTTCAACAGCGCCCTCTATTGCCGCAACCTCTCAGATTTTTGTACCAAGGAATGGGGAAACCGCACCAAGGCAAATTATGGAGGACACCAATGTATATGAGGAAACAAACAAGCAAAAAATAGTACCCACCTTGTCTGTACAATTCATGCTTAAAAAAAAAAAAAAAAAAACCGCGTCGCCGCATCGATTCCAGAACTTTGGTTGACCAGAGACCGACTTTTTTTGGGGGGGGGGGGCCTAAAAAAACTTCAAGAGCGCCCATCACAAAAATCTTCAGGAGTGTTGCTTACATCATAAGCTAGCATCTGGAAAACATATTACCAAAGCTAATACTTTTTTTTAAAAATCAATGTCAAAGGTTGTTTCATTACGCATATTCCCTGCACTTCATGCTACGCTTTTGGTTTTATTTTATGAAACAGATGCCATTCAAAGAGCTTTAATAATTATGATGTACAACTTGGCTAGATCCTAGAGATACAAATTATTTTATATGCAATCCTATCCTAGAGATACAATTATTTAAAGTTCGCAAGTCGTGCTAATTAGTCGAAAGTTTGCTGAGCCGCGTCTCAAACACTAACAGCGAAATTGAAAAGAAGAAATCGGTCTATACGGGGTGTCTTATGGTTTCTAATATAGGCAAATCACACCAAATGTCATTTTAATGTTCGAGAATCGTTGAAAAATCGTGTTGAATTGACACAGAATTACCCGAGTGTCGGCGAAATGCATTCGGCAAACTTCGGACATATCTTTTCGGAAACGGGTGGCATTCCCCCCCCCCCCGTTTTGGTCACGTGCCTTGGTGGCTACCTGACCATAAACTTATCAAAGATAGTCAGAAACGTATCCAGACTATTCAGTTTAAATTCTGCTAGATACCAGTACTAAATCAGTCTATACGGGTGTCTGATGGTTTCTAATATAGGCAAATCACCCCAAATGTCATTTCAATGTACGAGAATCGGTGAAAAAATCGTGTTGAATTGACACAGAATGACCCGAGTGTCAGCGAAATGCATTAAGCAAACTTCGGACATATCTTTTTCGAAACGGTGGCATTCCCCCACCCCCACCCCGTTTTGGTCACGTGCCTTGGTGGCTACCTGACCATAGACTTATCAAAGATAGTCGGAAACGTTTAGTCTGGGATCCAGACTATTCAGTTTAAAACCTGCTAGATACCGGTACTAAATGCTTCAGACTGATATATTCTTTACTACAAATATTCTGTCGTTACGAGAATTTGTGTCTCGTTTTTCTTGTCTTTACCACAGGTTTGGCCTCGCGAAAATGAAGAAGCGGTAACGGAATGACACTGAATTTTTCTCCAGGTGTTTCATATCATATACAATAAATGTTTTAGACTTGAAACTTGAATATCACCTCTGATCCAAGGCCGGATCCAGAACGCTTTTTTGGGGGCGCAGGGGGGAATTTTCTTGTTGTTGCCGAAAAGATGGGTCCATAAACATTTCTCCCCGAATTTGATATAAAATGCAAGGGGAGGGGTGCTTAGTTATTGCTTGTGTTTAGTTTTGTGGGTGGTGTACGAAATTGCTGCCGTTTTGTGACGTGAGTAACACATAAAAAGGGTTCTTTTTTTGGGGGGGGGTGGCATATTTTGGGAACGGTTAATAGGAAACCTCAAAAGAAAGAGGGCATGGATACGAATACGGAATTTGAATGGATCAGTTATTCTGAACAAAAGATTGCCGAAATTTATTTTATTAACTAAAAGTGCTTCAATAAGAAAACGAGAATTTACCTTGCTAATCGTATCAACATGTCATAAAATGCAACTGTATCTTGCTTTGTTATAAATGCTCCCATAAGAAAGCGCGCATGTAAAAAAAAGTGTGACGTCATTATGATTCAGATATGTTGTCTTCAATGTGTCTAGTTTCTGTACATATTCATTGGAATCTCGTGCTTCGTACTTGAGCCAGTGGTTTTGATAAGTCATCAGTCATTAACATTTGTCAATTATTAAATAAGTAGGCAGTCGATTTAGAGTTAGGATATGTGTTGTATACCGGCTAGCCTAAGTAGCTGTCAATCGGTTACAAAAAAAATGCAAGCACTCTCATCTACTTGTCCAGAAGTGGCAAGCTTGACATGCATGAAACATTTGTGAATGTTGTCATGCAAAAGATTCACAGAGAAAATTATGTTTGTATATAATTTTGTACAAGAGATCATTTTCTATTGACATTTTCTATTGACACTTAAAGTATATAAACAAACTCTATGATGTGTTCAATAGAATTCTATAGACCGTTACAAAATTTACAGGCTGGCGTCCTCTGTGAGTAGCAAAAATATTGTCGGGCCTGTAAATGTTGTTATTTAGACCTTGTGCCCTTTTTACAAAGTGCACGAGCGCCTTAACGAGTGCCCTAATTAGTTTGTTTGTGGGGGGTGGGGGACTTTGCGCGAACGTCGGAAATATTGCCGCCTTGAAAAACGTCACCTATTTTCCGATAAAGTGCCCATTTGGGCACAAAGGGCTGCTTTGAACAGCGCCCCCATAAATGGAACCAAACAATTTTCTGTCTCCCATTTCCCCACTCCTATTTTGTCCCAGATCATGGTGTTATGTGCATGTATAACGGGCTACTTTTAATTATTTGTTTTGATTGACTCCGTCTATTTTTTTCTTTACACTGTAAAATA